>CM076575.1:962452842-963052842 GCA_034641835.2 Pinus albicaulis
GGTCTTTTACCTTTGGGTGTTGAGGAAATTCAATATTCGTAGTGGAAGTCTCTGGCCTCGGAATGTTAATATGCAGAAGGAGAATGGGATACTTCTTTCAATGCATTTTTGGTCATGCCAGAATAATAAATTTTATATTGCCACACTTCTAAATAGTTCGATGATAAGGAGGAATGTTGACATGTATTGGTTTGTTACTTACGAGAATGTCACTCCTGACAGTCGGGTATTTTTCACTGTTGTTTCTATAAAAAAATTATTGACATTCTCTTGCAATATATAGGTATCTCTAATTTCTATACAGGTGTTACTCTACCACTCGTTACGGACCTACAACAATATTTTCAGTTAATCCAATGGTCTATACTACAAGCCAGTATGGATAAAGGACAGACAACAAAAAAATGAGGCGAAAGACAAAGGGAAACAGAAACAAAGTAAGCCTATAGTGGGCCCTAGCAAGAGAGGGAGGAAGTTAGGTAAAGAGGTAATGGAAAAAAATTTTGATGCCTACTCCACTGGTATTCCATGGCAAGTTAGAGCACTTATCAGAGGATCAGAGCAGGACTACAGCACTAAGGATGAAGGAGAAATACAAGAGGAAGCAATGGAATTTTTAAAGGACCCTAGTAACACAAGAAGCAGACTATCCTTATTCCAACAATCTATCCATACATATTGGATGCTAAAATGTGTATTGGCTAAGGCAATTATCAACATCCAGGAAATTGGAGGGGACCCAAAAGCTACCTCCATCTTAAATGAGATGAGGAGAGACATTAAAGAAGTCCGCCTAGCACATCACCATGGAAATGTTCATCTGGGCTGCATTGATCGACAACTACAAAGCATGCATCAGGTGGGCATGCCCAGTTCTAGTGTTAAGGACTCGACATCGATTGAGTCTTCGGATGATTAAGATTTTCTTTTCTCTATTTTTTTACCATGGGTACTTCGGATAGCATTTAATTTTTAAAGTTATTGTATGTAAGAGATAGTAAACTCGACATATCTGATAGTAGATGGTTTAAAATTTTTCAGTATTGGTTGGCCTACCACTCTTTAAGGTGGCCAACAGACTTGGTTTCTGTACGTAGGTTGAGGCCATCAACTTATATTGTATGTAACATGTTGTTCTCTTTTTGATAATATAAAATACGAAGGATCTACTAAACTTACAAAAAAAAAAACCTTATATCAACTACATTGATAAATTTATTGTGTATTTGGTAGTTCATTAATGTACCTTAACATTGTTATTGTCATGTGTAAGCATTACTATACATCTATATATTAATATATATTTTTGTTCAAAATAATAATGTATGCATACTTAAGTACATTAATATATATCAATGTATATATAGTTGTCATTGTTTTTTGGAATCTATGCTTCTGTGATCCATCATATAATTGTAAAAAATCTTTCGGTAATAATCGCATGCAATGGAACATTGTCGATGCATTTCGAACCAGCCAGTGTGGTTCATCATCAGGACTAGGTGAGAGGGTCCTTAGGAAGCATAAGGTGTCTGCGTCGTTCAAGCCCCTAAACACGATTCGCAACTCTCTCAAATCGGTTAAGGATCCGATTGACCCTAGGGATGGGAAAGGTGTCTACATCATTCCTTGTTCTTGTGGGACTCCCTACATTGGTGAAACGGGTCGGTCTATAAATAAAAGAATTTGTGAGCATGTTGTTGACATTAAACATGGAAGATCTGACTCATCTTCCCTAGCTAAACATGTAGAAAAGACTAACCATCATATCCGCATCGAAGAGGCTAAGGTCATTGCTAGGATCGACCATTTCCATCATCGGAAGCTAAGAGAGGCCTTAGAAATTGAAAAAAGACCCTTTAATCTCAATAGAGATGATGGCTGGATCATCAGCAGGTGTTGGATACCTGCCTTATATTCATGATTTTTTTTTTTTAATCCTTCCCTGCTTATTGCTCCTTTATTTATTTATTTATTTTATTTTAATTAATTAATTAATTAATTTATTATTATTATTATAGGTCATTGTTGATCTTTTATTTTATTTATTTAATTTTAATTAATTAATTAATTAATTTATATTATTATTATAGGTCATTGTTGATCTTTTATTTGACCTCGTGTTTGGATAAATAAATAAATTTATAATTAAATAAGTAAAATAACCAAATTAAAATATGAAATTTATATTTATATTTAATAAATAATTATTTAATGTTATTAATTAATTGAATAAATTAATCAAATATTTTAATAATAAAAATGAAACTAGCCATTATTAATTAAAAAATATATATAATATATATTTTTTAATAATAATATTAAAAAGGTCAAACTAGCTTTCTAACGAGTAGTTTAGCCTTCTACATTTATTTAAACTTAATGTCCCCGATATGATCTCTCATCTAATCTTTGATGATGAACCACACCTGGCCGGTTCGGGAAATGCGTCGACAAATTCATTTACATGATTCTTACTCTAAAGATTTTTTACAGCTTGTCATTGTTGTTGTCATATGTAAACATTATTATACATTAATATATATTTGTATTCATATATATATATATATATATATATATATATATATATATATATATATATATATATAATTAAATATTTTAATATAAATCTTTCAAGAAATCACATAAGAATTTTTGGAACCGACGCGTTTTGAACTACCAACTGTAGTTCATCATCTGGATAATGAAAATTGGCTGATCTGACATACACTTTTATACCAAGAGGAAAGAAGCGATGGTCAAAACCAACCAGTCAAAAATAAGAAAAATATAAAAACCAAAAATAAAATTAACCCCAACATTAAAATTACAAATGTTAAACGGTCAACAAAAAACTATAGAAATAAAAAGTTAAACGGTCCACTAAAAAAATATATATATCCAAATATAAAAAGAACCAAAAACCTAAGCCCCCACCTTAAACAACACAATTTAAAACTAAAAATAATAAAAATTAATAAAAAATCAGAACTAAAATTTTTAATTAACACCCCTCTCAAAAACAAGATAAATAAGAATCAAGTTAAAAGTCATAAAAAATTCAACGTCCAAGTCAAAAATTATAACTAAATCAAAATTATAAAAACATAAAATAATAAAATAAAAATAACGGATCTAATCAATAAATAAATTAATAAACAAATAAATAAAATTTAAAATTTAATTAAAATAAATACTTATTAAATAATAAATAAAATCAATAAATAATCAATATTATTAATAACAAAACCCAATAAATTAGTTAAATTTTAATTTTATAATATACTTAAATATAAATAAAAAGGATTAAAATAAAACTAGGACAATTTTAATTTTAGAATATGTAAATATAAAAATAAAAAGAATCAATGATAAATTAATTAATAAATAAAAAATACATTTATACATAAATAAAATTAAAAATATAAATATAAATATAAATATAAAATAATAATAATAATAATAATATTAAAAAAAAGGGAAGGAAAGACCCTTACAAGGAGTGAAGAGATGGAATCCAACAACTACTAATCTTCCATCCATCATCCTTGTTCAACGTACAGGGCCTTTTCTCAAACTCAATCGCCTCCTTGAATTTCCGGTGATGGAAATGGTCAACCCTAGCAAGGACTCCAGCGTCCTCCATATAGATATGATGCTTCATCTTCTCCGCATGCTCAATTAGCGCTGATGACTTGGTTCTACCAAGCCTAATATCAGCAGAATGCTCCTAGATCATTTTATTAATCGATCGACTAGTTTCACCAATGTAGGGAGTCCCACAAGAGCACGGGATCAAATAAACACCTTTCACACTTTTTGGTTCCAACTGGTCCTTAACCGACTTAAGGGAGCCCTAAATGGTGTTTAAAGGTTTAAAAGAAGACGAGATCTTATACTTCCTTAAAATTTGAGCGATCTTGTCAGTAGTACCTTGAATAAAAGGTAAATGAACTTTACCAATAGCATCATCCATTATCTTCTTCTGTCTAGGACCTTTGCTCGCATTCATGAAAGCCTTCAAACCCTGACTTCTGCTATATCCATTTTCTCCAAAGACCCTAAGGAGATGGGCTTTCTCTTCGTCTAAATGATCATCATCAGAAATTCTAAGAGCCTCACCGTGGCGGGCATTAGAACCCCAAGCTTCGAAAGCGGGGAGAAAATGATGAAGACCCGAGTACAAATACTGTTCCGTGTGTGCTCACTGAAAAACACGGTCAGCGAGAACGAGCGTTAGAAGTTATCGAGCCTGCTCCATGGTGCAAATCTTTGCTAATTTGGTGGAGAGTTGCCTCACTTCTGCCTTTTGTTTTGAAGAGGAAATTTTATGAGCAAACATAAAACAGGTGTGCTTGGGTTCTAGCTCACTTGAGTGGTGTCTAACCTTTTTATGTAAGATTGCTGAATCGGGCTTTGAGCGTACGGTCCTTTGAAACCCGAAAGTTTGGGCAGTTTGTGGTGTTCACTTGTAATGTAAGTCATGGACGGTAAAGACAAGCTCATCACGCCTTGAATAATGGGGCCGACAGCAGTCCATAAAATGTGTGTAATAATTTTCGGTGAAAATCACATAAAAGAAATTTTTGTCGACGCGTTTCGAAGCAGCAAGTGTGGTTCATCATCAAGACAAGATGAGAAATCTGATCAGGAAAATAGTTTAAATAGATTAGGACAGCTACAACTAGCCGTTGGAAAAACGGCTAGTTTGACTAGAATAAGCAAAAAATATTTTAATTTTTAATTTTAATTCTCTTATATTTAATTATATTTTTATTATAAATTCTATATAAATAAAAATAAAATATAAAATCAAATCAAATCAAATAAATAAATAAGTAATAATAATAATAATACTCAATTAATCAATTAATTTAAGATTACTAAAGAGGTAAGTTTCACGATTATTTAAAAATAAAAAATAAAAATAAAATAAATAAATAAATAAAATAAAATTATATATATATATATATATATATATATATATATATATATATGTAATAAAGTAAAAACAAAACAAAAATACTAATCAAAACCAAATTAATAAAATAAAAGGAGCACATCAGGAGAGAGGAATCATGAACGAGAGAAGAAAGAACAACCCGAGGGAGCAAAACTAACTAACTAACTAAGAGTGAAGGGCAGGAATCCAGCATCTGCTAACATTCCACCCATCATCTCTATTAAGGTTAACCGACCTCTTTTCTATTTCCAAGGCTTCCCTTAACTTTCGGTGGTGGAAGTGGTCAATTGTTGCAATAACCTTATTATCTTCAATACAAATATGGTGATTTGTTTTTTCGGCATGCTCTGCCAAGGAAGAGAACCGAGATCTACCATGTCTAAGGTCAACGACATGCTCATGAATTCTTTGGTTAATTGATCGACCAGTTTCACCAATGTAAGGTGTCCCACAGGAACACGGAATCAAATAAACACCCTTACCATCCATCGGGCAAATCGGGTCTTTAACTGACCTAAGGGAACTACAGATAGTGCGGAGAGGCTTGAAAGTTGAAGAGACATTATGTTTCTTCAAGATCCTTGCGATTTTATCAGTGGTACCTTGAATAAATGGAAGGTGAAATCCAGATAATCGATCGCAAGGATCTTTCTTAACCTTAGGACCTTTCTTAGCTTTTTGAAAAGCTTTAAGACATTGAGCCCTGCTATAACCGTTCTTACAGAAGACATTAAGGAGATGCGATTTTTCACCTTCAAAGTGGTTCACATCTGAATTCTAAAGGCTCGGTGACTAGGGTACTGAGAACCGCAAGCTTTTGAGCCGGGAAATGATGAGAACTAGCATGTAAATATTGTTCAGTATGCGTCTTCTTTCTAAAAACTTGGTGAGAGAAGGAACCATCATCATTTCTCGAAAGGACATCTAGAAAGGGCAGGCTAACATCAACTTCGAATTCCATGGTAAACTTATTTTTTTTTTTTTTTATTTTTTTTTTTTTATTATTATTTTTTTATTATTTTTTTTTATAGTATTATATATATATATATATGTTACTTTATTTTATTTTATTTATTTATTTATTTTTTTAAATAATCGTGAAACTTACCTCTTTATTAATCTTAAATTAATTGATTAATTGAGTATTATTATTATTATTACTTATTTATTTATTTGATTTGATTTGGTATTTTATTTTTATTTTATTTTTATTTATATAGAATTTATAATAAAAATATAATTAAATTTTAAAAATATAATAGAATTAAAATTAAAAATTAAAATATATTATGCCTATTCTAGTCAAACTAGTTGTTTTTCCAACGACTAGTTGTAGCTGTCATGATCTATTTAAACTGGTTTCTTGATCAGATTTCTCATCTTGTCCTGATGATGAACCACACTAGCTGGTTCGAAATGCGTCGACACAAAATTATTTTATTTGATTTTCACCGAAAATTATTACATACAAACACTTGAATAATCAATCTGACTCCATCAAGTTCACTATGGAAACGGAGAATAATGGGGACCTTCCTTTCCTTGATGTTCTCATCTCCAGAAATAATAATGGCTCGTTCTTGCACTGTGTTTTTCGGAAAAAGACGCACATGGAACAGTATCTGCATTCTGGTTCTCGTCATTTTCCTGCTCAGAAGCTTGGGGTTCTGAATACTTTAGCTACGAGAGCTCTTAAAATTTCTGATGATGATCATTTAGACGAAGAGAAAGCCCATATACTTAGGGTCTTTGGAGAAAATGGATATAGCAGAAGTCAGGGTTTGAAGGCTTTCATGAATGCGAGCAAAGGTCCTAGACAGAAGAAGATAATGGATGATGCTATTGGTAAAGTTCATTTACCTTTTATTCAAGGTACTACTGACAAGATCATTCGAATTTTAAGGAAGCATAAGATCTCATCTTCTTTTAAACCTTTAAACACCATTCGGGGCTCCCTTAAGTCGGTTAAGGACCAGTTGGACCCAAAAAGCGTGAAAGGTGTTTATTTGATCCCGTGCTCTTGTGGGACTCCCTACATTGGTGAAACTGGTCGATCGATTAATAAAAGGATCCAGGAGCATTCTGCTGATATTAGGCTTGGTAGAACCAAGTCATCAGCACTAGCTGAGCATGCGAAGAAGATGAAGCATCATATCTATATGGAGGATGCTAGAGTCCTTGCTAGGGTTCACCATTTCCATCATCGGAAATTCAGGGAGGCGATTGAGATTGAGAAGAGGCCCTGTACGTTGAACAGGGATGATGGATGAAAAGTTAGTAGTTGTTGGATTCCATCTCTTCACTCATTGTAAGGGTCTTTCCCCCTCTTTTTTATTTTATTTTATTATTATTATAATATTATTATTATTCTATATTTTTATTTATTTATATTTTATATTTTATTTATTTATTTATTTATTCCTTTTTATTTTTTTTATTTAAGTATATTCTAAAATTAAAATTTAACTAATTTATTTGTAGTTTTATTTTAATCCTTTTTATTTATATGTAAGTATATTATAAAATTAAAATATAACTAATTTATTTGTAGTTTTAGTTATTAATGTATTAATTAATTAATTAATTAATTAATTTATTTATTTATTTTTAATGTGTTATTTGTATTTTAATTCTGAAATTTTTTAATTTTATTTATTTGTTTATTAATTTATTTATTGATTAGATCTGTTATTTTTATTTTATTATTTTATGTATTTATAATTTTGATTTAGTTATAATTTTTGACTTTGAAGTTGATTTTTTATGACTTTTAACTTGATTCATATTTATCCTGTTTTTGAGAGGGGTGTTAATTAAAAATTTTAATTTTGATTTTTATTATTTTTTATTATTTTTAGTTTTAAATTGTGTTTTTTAAGATGGGGTAGTTAGGTTTTTGGTTCTTTCTTTTTATATTTTGATATATAGCTTTTTTAGTGGACTGTTTAACTTTTATATTTTTATAGTTTTTATTGATCATTTAACTTTTGTAATTTTAATGTTGTGGTCAATTTTATTTTTGGTTTTTATATTTTTCTTATTTTTGACTGTTGGGTTTTGACCATTGCTTCTCTCCTTTTGGTATAAAAGTGTATATCAAATCAGCAAATTTTCATTATCTCATGATGAATTATAGTTGATAGTTCGAAAGGCGTCGGTTTCGAAAATTCTTATATGATTTTCCAAAAGATTTATATTAAAATATTATGAATCACAAAAACTTACACTCTACATTTAAATACATTATATAGAGTAAAGTTCATAAAAATATATAAATTCATATACAATATTGTATATTAATGTGTATTAATAAATATCGTAGATATAAACTTATGAATGCTTATCAACCCCGTTAATAAATATAATTATGCTATTGCTAACCAAATAAACTTACTTTGAATCGAATCTGATGCAAATTTATGTTATGATTTCATAAGCAAATGAACATAAATGGAATGTGATTGAAAAAATCTATCATTTTATCAGAATTTAGTATTATGTTTAAATAATATATTTTAAGAGTTTTGTTCCACTTTGAATTATCTCAAAAACACTGACTTTAAGATTGGACAACGGCTTCCTTCTAGCGCGTATTGAAAAGATTTTTCTGTTCATTGTCTATTTCTTTTTTTTCTTTTTTCTTTTTTCTTTTTTCAGAAGGAAAAAAACGCTGTATATATTAAAAATATAACAGTACATGATCATCAATACATTCTCAAGCTGTTATTTAAAACAGCGAGAAAAACCCCATATACCAATACATCCAGAATTCACTTCTGAAGAGAAGTAATTCGATGTCCATGGCCAACAACATAACGGGCAGTATAAAACATACCCACGAGATCATCCCTGTAAACATTGCAAAAGCCCAGCAGAGAGAATACAGCAGCATCATATTCATAATAATAAGGAAATAAAAGATAACTGAAATGAAAGAAGGCAAAAAAAGATAGTTCCAAAGTGTCTATATGGCAGGTAAAAGGCCTCCTCGCAAGGCAAAAACGAAATCAGGCTCGCTTGTAATACATCTTTGCACACAACATATGGAAGCCAGCATTGCACACAACATATGGAGACCGGCTTGCAGCCCAGGACAAAACAAAAAAACCCTGCACACCAAATCAGGCTCGCTTGATGATGAACTGTCCTGAAAAACCAAAATAGCACCCAAAACATGATGAGCTTGGTTCCCATGATTGGGGGAAGATCCGACTCCCCAACTCGACCCGGGAAACCAACGTCTTATTGCAACCATCCGAGACCGGCCAGCCGTTCAGATCCAGGGTCGTATGGATATGATATATCCAAGCTGAGAGTGGACACATCGGTCGACCGGGCATTGTAAATACCCGAAGCAGCATCATACGAAAAATAAAGAACCTGATAAGCACCAGTATCCATCGCCAGTTCAGATGATGTCGGGGAGGATAGTCAGGATCTGATAAGGATTAACTGCTGAGTTAAGCCGCAGCGCATAAAATGAGGCGTCCGGATCTGATTCAAAAGAAACACTCCCAGAAGTTATCGCACACTGAAGAGATGGGGACGCGGAAGGTGAACGGACACTGACGAGTAGGTGAGCTAGGCGCCGAAGTATTGACTCAGCATCATCATATGTCAGACAATCCATGAAGCGAGTGGGTGAACGGTCACTGTTGAAATGGTGAACGAGTGGGTGAACGGTCACTGTTGAAATGGTGAACGAGGGTGTCAATAAATGAAACAACCTTCCACCAACGGACCAAAAAACTAGTCGCCGCCGATGTCAGACGGAAATTAAATTGGGAAACTCGAAAAGCCTCTTCCCCTGGAAAACAATTCAAAGTAGCCGGAAAAAACCAACGGCTAATCGGAAAAAGAAAAAACCCACAGAATGGCAGAATACTCAGTCATGGCGTCCAGGGGAAGTCCACGATCATCCTCCAAGGCAGATCCCCACCGCATCCACAAACCTGGAACTTAAACTGACCCGAGAGAAAGATGAGCCCAAATCTAAAACCAGAGAAAGCACCGACTACCCCGGCTCAATTGCACCCATAAACCACCCTCAAACAAAAGCATATCAACACGATTTCACCACACGGGATCGCATCATTATAATATGCACAGGAATTCAAACACCGCAGCCACAGATGTGAAACCACGGAACCATCCCCTAAAGGTTTCTGCAACAGGCTCCTCCACAAGATAGACGAGTTAAACAGACACTTCCACAAGATAAACGAGTTAAACCGCATCAACCTGGGTTCACCCACAACCACCATAAGCAACATAAACTTGTTCACATTGGGTACCAGCCAGAGGCAAATTCGATAGCCACCAAAACGTTCAACAAATGGTCACATTGGGTACCAGCTAATGATCCTTCATTAACCACCAATAACTTGCACAATTAGTCGACAATGGGTACCAGCTTCAGAACATGCATCAACAGCCACCAATATCAGAAACAAAAATATGTTCTCATGGGTACCAGCTCGGCAAAACAGGCGCGCATCTAACCACTTCAGAAACTCCTACACCACAGAAATCCAGACCCCTGTGCAAGGATACCATGCCCTCTCAAATATAAGAACTAAAATAGCCATAGCCACCATCAGCCACAATATCGAGTTCACATTGGGTACCAGCATAAAAAATATTCATTAATAGCCACCAAAAGCAACATTGATTTGTCCTCCATGGGTTCCAGCATAAATATTCTTCAATAGCCACCAATAGCAACCGAAAATTGTACAGAATGGGTACCAGCTAAAGCTTACCTAGCAGAAACCATAGCTGGTCTCTCTGAGCCCCCCCTAAATAGCCAAGGAACAGCTGCATCTTGCATCGCATTCCTCACCCAAACCTAGCATGACACAGGGAGACCGATTCGAGCTTGCACCCTGACAAGCGCCACAGTGAATAAGTCACTACAGCGAGAAATGAAAAACATCTAAAGGAAAAACCTCTCTGGTCTCCACCGGAGAGTTCATGTACCACCCTTCTCAAAACACAAAACGCCCTCCAGCATCAATGGCCGCTCATGCAAGACACCAAAACCTTGAAGTCGCCCAACTATCTCTGCACTACACCAGAGAGTACATGCTTCACCCCAGCGACTCCATTCTTTAACTGTGTAGTGCTCAATTTCATAGACATACTTGACTAAACTCGAAAACTGAACTGTTAACTTGAAGGAACTCCTAACTGCTACTTCTATGCCATCCCAGAGGGCTAGTGGGCATCATTATGCCATCATAGAGGGCTAGAGAGCATCATTAAGTGTAGTTTCTATGTACCTATTACTCAACGTAGCAAGTGGTCCGCTCCGTTCATTGTCTATTTCGGCTGAACTGGAACCTCGTCTGGATATTATATGCGGCTGAATTTGAACCTCGCATTGATAATTCTGACTGGTTACCAATTCCTTTAAATTAAAAAATTGTACTTTTGACGGTCATATGTCAAAAAGCTTGTGGCTTTCACTGTGTCAATGGTTCTGTGGAAATGTCACATGCATGCCTTTGAATGATTCAAAGCTACCCTAATTTACGGTTTCTTGAAATCATGCCAACGACTCATATACGATAAGCCCCACAATGGTAAGCCCCACAATGGATATGTGATTGGATATTCTTTTGCCACGTGTCTTGACGGATTAGTCTCTCCTCTTTGCTCCCTTTGCACGAAAAGCTCAGGGTCCCACGTTTTAAAAAAAGAGCCCTCTTAACTGAAAGTTATGTAGGTTAAGTTTTGTATTATCGAACGAAATGTTCATGTATTTAATGTACCTCAATATATATATATTAATATACTTAAGTACATATACATAAGAAACGTCTATGTTTTGGATTATGCAAAGAAACGTTGAGAATTTTATGGTGGCCCTTCACTCCAGTCTGCAGCCAACACATACTTAGCCAGTCGTGAAATGCATGGCGCTGTTCATTCAAGCAAACTAATATGGTGTCCAACTTCTCCTTGCGATTGTTTATTGTATTACCCGCACTTTGAATCTTTGCTTCCAAGGTTTTAACGATGGTTGGATTAAATTTGGTCGGCGGTTTGTCGGACGTTTGAAAATTATTCGCTTGCCTGCATATTCTTGTTGTTCCGCATTCGAATTGCAAGTTTCGCATTACTGTTGAGTTTGATTCAGGTGTTAGAACAGAGGCTATCTGTTTGCAGCTTCGATAATTGAGACGACCAATATTGGAATCGCGGAAGGATCTAAGCGCGCCGGGAGATTTTCAGCGAAGATGGAAGATCCTCCAAAAGCCACCAAAACCACGCTCAGGAGTTTTCTGCAATCAGATCTCACCTTGATTTCAACTAACAATCATTCATCAGACGAGAGTTTGGGCCCGAACACCAGCTCAGGTATGAAGTCCAGGCACAGCTTTCTATTAGCAGGCACCGTTTCCCCAGCGAGATTAAGTCATGCTTCACCCTACTACGTCATGTCGCTGGGGACCAACGCGTCCGCGTGTCCTTCCCCATGGACATTATTGTCTCCTCTGCATTCCCCGTTATTGACGCCCTTGTTGGACGGCAGATCCTACGGATGCATCGCTACATTGGTGAGACAAGACGGCCACGTATCCACACTCGCTACGTCTCGCGACGGCCTGCTTTACAGTGGCTCAGACAGCAATAGCATTCGTGTCTGGAAACACCCCACCCTTCACGAATACAGCTGCCTCAAAGCAGGTAGCGGCTTCGTTAAGGCTCTGCTGATTGTGCGTGACTATGTTTTCAGCGCTCACCACGATCGGAAAATCCGTGTATGGTACCGTCCTCGAAAATATTCTGGTGTCTGCAGGCGAGTAGGCACTCTTCCTACCTTGAAAGATCAAATACAGAGTTCAATGAATCCCGAGAACTATGTCCAGATTCGGAGGCATCACAGTGCCCTTTGGATCAAGCACATGGACGCCATTTCCTCGCTGGCCTATAACGAAGAAGGGGGTGTGTTGTATTCGGGTTAGTGTTGGAATTTTCAGAATTCCAAAACAATAAACAGTCCCTCTTCAACACAGAGAATAATTCAAAAAAAAATCACTCACAGACAGAGTTTTCAACTCAGAAAAATTTCTATTTCATATAAAAAAAAAACTGGTATTACAGATTCTTCCTCAAAAGAGGGATTACAAAAAAAATCTGACTGCTGCAAACACAGTTCAGAAATATCACTCTGTCATTTACTAGAAAACATATACTGCTGTATATCCTCTGTTTTCCCAAAACACTTTGCTTTGTTTTTCATACGTTGTCTCTGTCTATTACAAAGCAAACAGCTCTCTGTTTTTAACAACAATACTCTGCTGTAAAAAAAAACATTACAATTCTCTGTCTCTGTTTTTGGAATACGCTGTTGTGTATCAAAAACATTACATAACAAAAGACTATGTTTCTGCATATAACAAAACAGAAATATCTCAGCCATAAATTGCTCAACCACTAAAAATATCACCGCTTCAATTCATTATGGTTGCATTAACTCTGTCAGCACCGCTCTAATATGCATTGATATCAAATTGACATTTTGGCATTGTTGTTCTTCTTATCTTCCCGCACTGCTGTGCATTAAAAATCCTGTGTAATAACATTTGCTGTGTATTCCTTTTTTTTTATTTACACTGTTGTGTAATAAAAATTACACTCTCTTCACGGCCTTTTAATATATGTTTCACATATGTTAAAAACAAAAACAAATAAAACATACGATGGGCAATTAAAATTAAAACCCAAATTTAAAACAAATACCGTGACAAATATTTTAACCGGCGATCATTATAACACATATGGGCCGTGTGATATGTGGGCCCCTGCATACGTCACAATTCCGAGGGGGTAAAGTCCTCCCCTGGCCAATCTTGCCGGACCCCCTCGGACTGTCTTGCCGCCCATTCATTTCGCTGTCCGGTTTATGTGCTGCCATTGAAATTATATTTCAACACTCCCCCTTAATTTCAACTGCTGGGTTTTCCTGCATACCCATTCATTTTCTGAAATGTTCAAAGCTTTTCTGCTGTAGTGGCTTTGTGAGGATATCTGCAAATTGATCCTCCATTCTGCAATGCTGCAAAACAATCTCGCCATTGCTTACCAATTCCCGTATGAAATGAAACTTGGTGTCAATGTGCTTTGTCCTTTTATGAAAAACAGAATTTTTAGACAATGCAATAGAATGACTATTGCCACAAACACTGACTCCTTTTACATTCTTGACATAGCTTCTCAATCATATGCCATGTACTTATTACTTATTTATTCTTTGTAGTACATACATATTAAAAACTGTGGAAGACAACGCTACTGTGAGAGTACATTTTCTTAAAGCCCATGAAATGGCATCTAGACACATGAGGAAAAAACATAACAGAAACCTCTTCTAATCATCCCACTTCCATTGTCACTATCAGTGACATCAACTAAATACGAACATTATGCAGTAGTGTAAAATACCAAACCACATTACCTTTAACAGCATAAAATTCTTTTTGTTGCTTGCAATGTGCCTCCTTTGGCTTTTCCATTGATAATATGACATGCATTATATGAACTAGTTGCGATTGATACGCCAGAGGCAGCAACTATTGCTCTTATGTCAGCCGGATCAAAATCCTTGCTGCTGTCCTCTCTGCTGAGCTTTAATCCCATCACTGTGGGAGTGATTGCTGCTTTGCATTCCTGCATGTTAAATATTTCAAGTACCTCATTAACATACTTTCCTGTGAGATGAAAATCCCATTCTCATCTTGTTCTACTTCTATTCCCAGGAAGTATTTCAACAAACCCATATCAGTCATTTCAAATTCTTCTTTCATGACTGTTTTGAAATGTTTAATAAGGCAATCATCATTACCTGTAAAAATAACATCATCAACATATAAGACTACAATCAAGATTTTACCGTCTTTTTCTTTGATGTAGAGATTGGGTTCTCCCTCACACTCTCCAAAACCATTTTCGATGAATCTTAAATCCAAGTCTATCCTCTTGAGCCAGCTCTTAGCTTGCTTTAGCCATAAAGGCAGCTTTGATTTATACCTTGTGCTCTTGGCCTTTATTTTCATAGCCGAGAGGTTGTTCAATGTAAACCTCTTCCATTAACACTCCGTTTAGGAATGCTGACTTCACGTCCATTTGGTAAACTTTCCACTTGTTTTGTGCTGCAATGGACAACACTGCTCTCATGGTTTCCATTCTAGCAACCGGTGCAAAATTTTCTTCATAATCTATCCCATGCTTCTGCTTATAACCTTTGACAACAAGTCTTGCCTTGTGTCTCTCTATTTTTCCTTCAACATTACTCTTGGTCTTGTAGACCCATTTAACTCCTATGACATCTTCACCTTTTGGGAGTTCAACCAAATCCCAAGTCTTGTTTCTTTCTATGGCATTTATTTCCTCATCCATAGCTTCTATCCATTTCTCATTCTTCATAGCTTCTTCGAAATGAACAGGATCATCAACATGACAATATAAAGAAAACAAAGAATTGATACCTTCATTTGCTATATCTTTTTCATAAATATCTTTCAAACTTCTAAATTTCTTACCTTTTTCATTACATGTACAAATGCTTGAAGAAGCACTTGAATTTCCTCCTTGTGGTGTGCTTGGAGAAGCACTGTCATTTCTCCTCAAGGGTGTGCTCTGCTGCTCTTGTGTTGGTGCTACTATTTGGGGATGTATTTCAGCCACCTCATCATCATCCTCATCATGAGATAAACAATGTTTTACATTCACTGTTTTCTCTATGCTTCCATCCCAAGCTTCCTCTTCAATGAACTGTACGTCCCTGCTCACAAGAAACTTCTTGCTGGATGGGTTATATAACCTGTAAGCCTTGGATTCCTCACTGTATCTAATGAAAATACATTTCTCCCCTTTGCTGTCCAACTTCTTTCTTAGCTGATCCGGAATGTGTGCATAAGCCACACATCCAAAAACCTTCATGTGTGTGACACTTTGCTTTGTGCCACTCCATGCCTCTTCCGGCACTTTGTTCTGCAAGAGAAGCCTTTGCTTTTGTAGGGCATTTGTTCAAGATATCTGTTGCCTGATGTATGGCATTGACCCAATAATCATTAGGAAAATGCTTTGCCTTTAACATACTCCTTACCGGGTCCATTATTGTTCTATTCTTCCTTTCAGAAACTCCATTTTTTCGCGGAGTGTATCTAGTTGTAAACTGCTTATGAATCCCATTTTCTCTACAAAAACATAGAAAATATTTAGATATATACTCACCTCCTCTATCAGTCCTTAGAACTTTGATATGCAGCCCACTTTGGTTCTCAACAAGTGCTTGGAAATTGCAAAATCTTTCAAACACTTCACTTTTGTTTTTCAAAAAGTAAACACAAGTTTTTCTAGTAAAATCATCAATAAATGTTAGCATATAGTGGCTGCTAGCAAGTGATGGATTTTGCATTGGTCCACACAAATCTGAGTGGACAATATCTAAGGGTGGTTTTTCCCTTATGCTTTTCCCGGAAGGAAAACATTCTCTGTGTTGTTTCCCAGAGCCTGGCCTTACAAAAATAGGTTTCTCTATCGATGGTTAAGCCACTTACCATCCCTTTTGTTCAACAAATTAAGACCTCCAAAGTTGAGATGACCAAATCTCAAGTGCCATTAGCAATTATCATCTTTTGGTTCGCTTTGGAAAGTCTCCTATGCAATTGCTGCTTTCTCTTCACCATTCTTCAAATCTGCTCTCATTCTGAGAGGGAACATCCTGTTCCTTGTCATCTTCACTTCAGCAATACACTGATTGCTGGGTGGTTTATCCATGATAGTACAAACATCATTATCAAAGAAAACAGTATACCCCTTATGGACAAGCTGTCCAAGACTTAAGAGATTACACTTCATTTCTGGAACATAATAAACATCTGCTATGGATTTATTTGCACCTAATCTTGTTAAAACATTCACATCTCCTTTTCCCATAACAGAAACTTTGCTATCAATTCCTAGTGTGACTTGTGACTGCACACTCTCATCTAACATAGAAAACAATGCTAGTTTCTGTCATATAGTTCTTGCAACTGAGTCTAGAAACCATAAATCCTCACTCTTTGCTTCAGCCATATTACAAGCTAAAAACAAATTATTTTGGCTGATATTTTCCTTAGTGAAATTTTCACTAGTTCTACTTGCCATATCTTGCTGCTTCTTTATACATTCATTAGCATAATGACCATATTTTTTACAATGGTAACATTTGACATTGGACTTATCATACCTTTGTCCTTGTGCATTATTTCTTTGACCATTACAATTCCCATTTTGCCTTGTGGCCGTGTTTGTGTGATTTGGATTGTACTTACCTTCATGAGCATTTATTTGGACTATACTTCCAGCTCTGTTTAGGCTTCTGCCTCTTCCTCTCTTGTTTCCTTTGGCTTGCCCTCTTCCACTTTCGAAAGACATATGGGTCTTAAAAGCATGTTCAAGAGATGATTTTTCACTCCTACCCAATCTCTGTTCATGGTTCATCAGTGATGCATGTAGCTCATCCACTGAAAACTTTGTGAGATCCCTAGTCTCCTCTATGGTGGTGAAAATCACATCAAATATTTAGGGTAAACTTCTCAAGAGTTTTTCCACAATCCTCTTGTCTTCAAGAGTCTCTCCATGAGATCTTATTTGTATGACCATTCCAATCACATGAGTGAAGAATGAGTCAATATCGACTCTTTCATGCTCAGTCTCAAATCTCTCCTGTTATTTGAGAGTTTCAGCGACTGCACTCTCTCATGCCACATTAAAGTTGTCTTGAGTTTCATCCTTCCTTTAGTTTCTTGGCTGCTGCTATCCTTGGAAACCTCTCTTTCTTGCTTGATACAGAAGAAAACCTTGTCTTTCTTCTTATTCTTCAGTGATTCCCTTCTTGCTGAGTTAAAAAAAGAAAAAACTTCTGCTTGCTTCATTCTTAAACTCTTAGCCATCCTCCAACTAATTCCCCACCAACTCTTGTGGGGGTAAACAAGAAGCTTTCATAGTTTTTGACCGATAATCATAATTCTTTTTAGAGATTGTGGGAGTGGATATTCCCAAAATCGCCACAATATTTGGCTCACTGCAGTTACTTGCTTCTAACTATGATTTAAAAACACTTGACTGTGTATTAAAATAGCTCACTGTACTGCAACAGTAACACAACAAATTTTATAGAGAAATACCTTTGGATTCCTTTGGCTGAGTCTTCACACTGCTGGAGAAGCTGCTGCAACTAAGAACCCCTTTCCTTCAGCTTATTTGAACTTCAAATAGCCTGGATTAGCTCTGATACCATGTTGGAATTTTCAGAATTCCAAAACAATAAAAAACTGCCTCTTTAACACAGAGAAACTAATTAAAAATTTCACTCACAGACAGAGTTTTCAACTCAGAAAAAAAAATTTCTATTCATAAAAAAAAACTGCTGTTACAGATTCTTCCTCAAAGAGGGATTTCAAAAAAATCATTCTTTTTAAACTGCAGTTTAGAAATATCACTCTGTGAACTTACTAGAAAACATATCTTTCTTGTGCCATCTCTGCATTTTCACAGCTTACTTTGCTGTGTTTTTCATACGCTGTCTCTGTCTATTACAAAGCAAACAACTCTCTGTTTTTTTTAACAACAATACTCTGCTGTAAAAAAAACATCACAATTCTCTGTCTCTGTTTTTGGAATACGCTGCTGTGTATCAAAAACATTACATAACAAAAGACTCTATTTTTGCATATAACAAAATAGAAATATCTCAGCCATAAATTGCTCAACCACTAAAAATATCACCGCTTCAATTCATTATGGCTGCATTAACTCTGTCAGCACCTCTCTAATATGCATTGATATCAAATTGACTTTCTGGCATTGTTGTTCTTCTTATCTTCCCGCACTGCTGTGCATTAAAAATCCTGTGTAATAACATTTGCTGTGTATTCCTTTTTTTATTTACACTGCTGTGTAATAAAAATTACACTCTCTTCACGGCCTTTTAATATATGTTTCACATATGTTAAAAACAAAAACAAATAAAACATACGATGGGCAATTAAAATTAAAACCCAAATTTAAAACAAATACCGTGACAAATATTTTAACCGGCGATCATTATAACACATATGGGCCATGTGATATGTGGGCCCCTGCATGCGTCACAATTCCGAGGGGGTAAAGTCCTCCCCTGGCCAATCTTGCCGGACCCCCTCGGACTGTCTTGCCGCCCATTCATTTCGCTGTCCAGTTTATGTGCTGCCGTTGAAATTATATTTCAACAAGTGGGACAAAACCGTGAAGGTGTGGAGAATGAGGGATTGGAAATGCGTCGAATCGATCGTGGCTCACGACGATGCCGTCAGTTCTATAGCTCTTGCAACGGATGGATTGCTCTTTACTGCCTCAGCTGACAGTACAGTCAAAGTATGGGCACCGATTCCGGGAAATGGAAAAACAAAACATGTACTCGCGTAGACTCTGACCCTCCAACAATCTGGTGCAGTGAACGCGCTTGTCCTTAGCACGGACGGAGCGATTCTCTACTCGGGATCGGCCGACAGGGCTGTTAATATTTGGGAAAGAAAAAAGCCCATCTACATGAATTCGATGTTGCAATTGGCCGGGTTTCTAAGACGCCACAGACATGCAGTGCTGCGTCTGGCCACTGTTAAGAATCTTGTTTTCAGCGGGTCGGCGGATAAGACGATTCAGATATGGAGACGGGATCCTATCGGTGGTTTCCATTCTTGGTTGGCGGTGTTACAGGGCCACAGTGGACCTGTAAAGTCCATCGCAGCAGCCGTTGACGTTTCCATTTCCCGCGGCTTTCTTGTTTACAGCGGGAGTATGGACCGGTCAGTGAAGGTATGGTGGGTCGAAGATAACGATTCTTCACCAAATCGAAATGCAACTAACTATTCCACAAATCCTGGGCTTTCGCCGGCCTGGGTGCAACAAAAGCTGGCATAGTAAATCAATGCGTCGCCCGGAATTGTAGTTCAAATTTTCCATAGAAGTCATGCATTGAAATATAGGAAAACCAACGGAAAAGCACTAGCTCACCCAACCAGAGTTCCTGTTGCTGGAGACTGCCATAAACTGAGTCCATGATTTGTGAAGAAACATGAAAACCATGCAATTAATGGCAATGGGCTGTAGGGCGCTGGAGAAACAAAGACATAAAGTACGTGCCCGTGAGTTAGGTATGAATTACGTGGGAAGTTGGTGATTCAGATGGGCCATGTTTATTCCTTCAGTTGCTGCCTGCTGTTCTATTAAATTAGTTAAAGAAAAGCTCCTCCATACATGATGCAATATGCTATTCAAACGTTTAAATTAGGTCGTGTCACGTCCATTGCCCGGAACCAGAACTAGAATTACAATTGTGTTATGTTTGGAGAATCTAATTCCAACTACTTGCGAGGTGTCTAAATCGTCTATTCAAGTGTTTCAGTTAAGTTTTAGTTTTAGTTCAATGTTACTGAAGTTATTTATTGTTTATGTCTCCAATGTAATATTATTTAACTCATTCGTAATCTTGATAAGAGCAATCCTCTACTCCAGTTTTCAGTGCTTTTAAGTATATGTTTGTTTCAATTTATATTGTATATATTTCTTAATATAAGGCAATCTTAAAATTGGGCCGATTTTTATGGGTGCGTGAATGTAATATTGTTACCCTGTTGTAATCGATGTTGTAATTGATGTTAATGACTTAAAAATAGCAGTTAATTTTAAAGGTGGTGTAAATATATACTGAAGGAATAGAAGATCTTGGAAAATCATCTTGAAAAACTAAATCACTAAATATAAAAATTCTTAGTTTTAATAGAATAAATATTAGATGTAGATTTGGAAAAAAATTGAGAGAACTCTATAGCGGCCTTCTACTTCAGTGGTTGTTTGCTGATGGAAATTTTTAGTTGTAGCATTTTATTATGCCCAGAATAAGATGATTGATGGAAAATTAGGTAGGTAAATAGCTAAATGACAATAAAATTAATACAATTCATTATTTAATGGTCAACCATTAATACAAGAAAAGGGACACCAACACATAAACTAGAAACTTCATCCAAAGGTGCAAAGTAACACTAGAGGAGGAGAGGGGATATATACATAACACTTGAAATGATGTAAAGTCAAGTACCAAGGAGCTAGGCTTCTGTAATTCAAGAAGACTACCCAGTGTCACCTCAATAGATCTTTCTCTCTCTTTTTCTTGGCTTTTCTCCAATTCAAAGGAATTATTCGAAATTAAAATTGATAATGCTACAGAATGGAGTCTTAGGTTATATGGTAAGAGAGCCCTAATAAGATGTATATTTGTTGTAATATATGAAATTTAATGGAAATAAGATAAATACAAGATAGTAAAACTATGGATAAATGAATGAAAATGGATGCAAGGAAACTAATGGATATTAATCATGAGATAATGGGGTCATGAGATGTTACTAAATGAATGGACTAATTTATCATATCACAACTACTTCAACAAAGGAGTTAACTAGATGAAACATTGTTTTTTCCATCTCCAACCAACATGGATAAAAGGTTGCTTGGTATATTACCATTCCAATTATGTCCAATCAAAGAAAATGGACTAGTTTAGTAGACACTCATTTTTCTCATGTCAACTACTAAACCTGCGCAAGACCCATCAAGTCACCATTTAGTCGTACAATTGTCATCTTTGGACCATCCACGAGTTTTTCTCAAACCCTCCGCCTATGATGGTGGAAGGCATGCTCGAAGCATGGCTGCAACGTGCCCACCCTAAGCTCTCTCAAGGAATCTAGCTAGTGTACAAATTGACGTTTCAGGCTTAATCTCAACTTTCATATTTAATCTCATTGTTAAATTTAAATTTACTGTTAATTTATCCGTACACATATCTTGTGCATAGGGATGATATCACTTTGAAATGTGCAAATATATACCTCGATCATATCCCTCTGCCTTGAGATCATGAGCATAGGAAGGGCTCAAAGGTATCTATTAGGTCACGCAACACCAGAGGCGCCTCCCTTCCTCCATGACTGCATGTGCGAGTCCAATATACTAACCCCTGTGCAAATGGAGATTGGTGTAACCCCCCGAGATCGCTCGAAGCTATTTACCTTTAGAGCATGTTTGGATGGTTCTCGCCATAGGTTTCTGTGCATTTTGTGCTCGCTGCCTCCTAGTAAAACATTTCTTATCACCGTCGGCAGTGTTGATGCCTCCCTCAGATAAAACATGGCTTACCTCAATTTAAATAGATAAATTGATAATTGTAAGCAAAGCTATACACGTGTAAATGCAATATCAGGATCAGATTTACACATTCCGAAGAAGCGAAGAAGCCCTTATGAGATGGCCATTCCTGGATCACTTTTGGAAAACAAAAGCTAGGAACCATTGAAAGCGCATCAGAATGCAGCCTGTAAGAACTTGAAAATGACATTTTGACAAAATTCTAGTAAAATATAAGCCGACTGGCATGCTAATGCAAAAATTTCAGTCGAAACTCTGGAATACACCTGAAAGAGGATAAAATTTGAAGCTCGGTTGTATTCAGAAGCCATTTAAATTTTAAGAAATTTTCTTCATACATTTTCATATGTATGAGATTTTCTTCAAGAGGTGATTTATTTTCGAGGATTTACAAAATTTTCGACTATTTAGAAATTATAGTTAAGAGTTTCACTTCATCCATATGTTGGAAAATGTAGAATTGTTGCTACTTTTAGGTTTCTAAAATTCTGGACGGTGTTCTTCAGTTCAAGGAAAAAAGACAACGCAATCACCTCCATTAGTCTAAATATCTGCCTGACTCACGATAAAATTTAGGAGAGTTGGCAAAAAGATACAACTCGACTTGAGATAGTGAATACAGGTTTAGTGGCTTTGCTTAATTTCTCAATGCCTTTAATTAATGTGCAGTGTAAACTTTAACTTGAACCTCAAAGAGCACATAATAGCTTTTGCAGAGAGCACAACAGACCGAACAGTTCGTCACCTGCTAAATTTTCCTGTGCTATTTCTAAGGGATTCTCTGCAGCTCCTATTTACTACATAGATGACTATTCTTGTTGCTTGCTTGTTTTTCCCAAAAATTTACCCCACTGAAAAATATGTGCTTGCTTGTTTTTCCCAAAAATTTACCCCACTGAAAAATCTGTTCGGGAGGCCCTTAACATTTAATTGAGAAATTTTAAATAGGATTAACATTAGTTAAAACAATCAATGCAACAAAGAGCTTTAGGAAGCTTCAAATGGTCCAAAGCTCACTCTATTAAATCAGTTAATTGAAAAACTTTAAATAGGATTAACATTAGTTAAAACAATCAACGCAACAAAGAGCTTTCGAAAGCTTCAAATAGTCCAAAGTTCATTCTATATTCTTCACCCAGACTGCTTTCTTATGACTTTTCAGCAACAATATGAACCAAAAAAGAGAGCTATTCTTGTCATTTTCATTGGAATAAAAGAGCGTTCAAATTACAAACCTTGCAAGCTTCCATGCCATGGACTCTTCCAGCCTCAGCGTCATTATTCTCGTCTAGTTTCTGATCCATCTCTCATATGCTACCTTGACCACTCGCCATAGTTGCAATAACCTCCCTGCACAAACAAGTAGTATCTTGTTTCGTTGTCACTTTCTTGCAAAAACGTTTTAGTGTTTTCTCTTGGCATCAAAAGAAAATATCAGGTACCTGTTGCTTCTTTGCCAAAATTACAGTATTGGATACATTTCCTGAATAATTTGCATAATGTAGACGGTGAAGATATATTCCGACTTTAAATTATTATAATGCATTTTCAATGCCCAACTGGTTCAATGTGTTTTCAACGCCCATAGCTTCAGAATTGAAGGACAGGTGAAATAACTACAGAGGCAGTACAGAGATAGGAGGTAGGGAAAACATGTGCAGAAATAAAGTTAACAAGCTAACAGACGACAAAAAGGTGTCAAAATTTTATTAGTCGGAAGGGAAAAATTGAGGTTTTCCTATTAGCTGATGATCAGGAGATCATGTGTTATGCTAAAAATTAAAGGTGCTTGAAGTAGGATTGAACCTGAGTGACTGGAAAGGTCTCGTCGTTGCGATTTCGACGCCATGAATGGTTCAAAAAACTGATGTTGTATGAGGAAGATATCGTGTTCTGTCCGTTTTCCCAAATAGCAAAAATTTTGTGACTAGGTGCCCAGTTAGCATGGAGGTATAATCAGCAGGCATATTCTAGGGAATATTCCCTTTTCTCACAACCAACAGGATTGCACCATGTGGCATGTTGTGGTTCATTGATGTTATGGTAAGGAGGAGTGATTTTGGCCGTTGGATGATTTTGTTTTTGGTCCGTTAGATGAGCGACACATGGCAAGCCCATAGGTCGCCACGTGTCCTTGGGAGGGCCATGCAAAATTTTTTGGAGTCGGCGGGGTCAACCCCACGACCTCCTCCCTGCTACAAATATCTCCGACCAGTCTGCCTACTGCATATGACTTAACATTATATGACCTCCGCATCATTTTATGGTTTAAAGGTTTTACGTTTGGGGGGAGGGACCACCAGCGGTTCCAACCCATTGGCGGTCCAAAACAGTGGTCACATGATATATGCCAACCCCACAACATTTAACTTAACTCGCAACTGAAACCTAACCATCAGTAGAACAAACCATTCACATGCCGCGGTAACACTTAAAGGCTGCAATTGACGGTTAGTGGGGGCAGTTTATCCGATGGAGAACATTGCGTTCACATGGGCATAGGGTAATGGTTTTTAATGCCATCGTTTTCATAACTCTGTGTAACACTCCAGGTTCCTTGCCACCACATGGAGTTAATATCAAACAGTTAATGCAGAGATGTCGGCGGGGGGTCTGTATGTGACCACCCTGCCCAAAACTTAACATTTATTGCATGCGGTTTCGACTGGCGGGATATTTAGTGGTGCCCTATTTTTATGGTTTTCATTAAATTTAACTCCAGTTAAGTTTCTGTCTCCACTTTTAGTGGAGCTTTTCTAGCTGACATTGGGAAAAATGCATTGAGAGGTCAATTTTCGACCAATTTTGGTGAAACAATAGTCTACCTGGACTAATTTGAGCATTATGGATCCATTGGTGCAGAGAAAACAACCATTAGAGGTTGGTAAACACATGTAATTTACAATTTTGAGCATAACGACAAAGAGGGACATGCCATAAGGACTTGGACCAACAGATGTAGCCCAGAAGGGGTGAACTTCTTCATCATGCCTACTGTGTAAAACTTATGTGTCATTTTATTTCTATGTTATACACTATTGTTCAGTGTTTTTAAGGCTTATTTTCATGATTAAATTTCACTAATTCATCTGTGTTTCATGGTTAAAACACTCATTCCTTAAGCAAACAAATGGAGACAAAGTGTACATGTTTTATTTACTGAAAGGATACTTAGCACAATAGACCTAATACACTCCTTTCAAATTAGGTTGGTATCAGAGCTAGAGTTTAATCTCTGGTGTTTTTGTGTGCAAAGATTTGTTAATTTTTTTCAAGGGTTTTCATGCTTTCTAGGCTCAAGCTTAAGAGAAGAGAAGGAAAATGTTGGAATTTCTGATAATTCCATAACAATAACTGAGAGAATAATACTCCCCTTCTAACACAGAGAATAAATGGACAGAGATTGCAGAATAAAAATTTTATTCTATTTCATTAACATAACTAAAAACTATTACAACTTTCTTCTTCCACTAAATTGGGATCCCAAATGTTTGACTGCTACAGACACAACACTCACACATAAACTTCTCTCTGTCTCTCAAAATGCAAAAACAGTGCTCTATTATGGTTCTCTGAGTTTTTCTCTGCATGCGGGCTTACACAACGATATAACACAACAAATACATGAACTTACTCTCTTACAATATAATGTAGTGCTTTTATATGGGGCGGTGGAATAAAACATAAAAAAAAATAAAAAAAATGAAAATACACTGTCGGAACCTAAACTTTAACCTACAACTTTATGTGCGCGATATACGAGTGGAGCCCAGTTCGCAATCGGCGATCGGCAAAACATAAGACTTGGCAGAATGAACTTTGCGATTGCGATGTGCGATTAGCGACATCGACGATCGCATTGGTAGAAATAAAAATGCAGATAGCAGAATGGTTAAGTGATGTTGCGATGTTGCAATTGCGATCGCATCGCAAACATCCAATGGAACAAACAAAATATATGGCAGAGACTCTTTGTGACGAGCGATTGCGATGAGCGATTATGGTGGGACCACATCGCATCGCGTCACAAACTCTCAATCGGTAGAACACATTGCGATGGCAGAAACATACAACGTTCCTTTTGCGATTTGTGGTTGCAACAATCGCATCACATCGGAACTCCATATCAATAAGACACTTGCAATTTAAAACTTGCGATTGAGATCGGCAGTGAAGTGGTGGGGACCACTATCATGTGTCTCATTCAAAACTTAAGGAATTTTCCGTTGAAACAATATTTCTTCATATTTGGTTGTTGAGGGTTTAAAATCCTGAAAAGACTTCTCTTTAATGAAACTCTGCTGTTGCGTGGTTTAACCACAAAAGTATTCATTTCTTCTGCAAATGTGGTATGCCCATACAAACATAACTTCACCTCTGCAAACTCAGCTGCTGCCCATCAAACATTAAATTCCTCCTTACGGTTTTCTCCATTCCTCTTGAATACACAGTGTTGTGCACTCAACCTTCTGCTGCTGCCCTTGATGTACCATGTTTCTACCTACACAGGGTACATAGGTGACTTTAATATTTTCAACACTCCCCCTTAAAGTTAGTTTCTGGGTTATCTGTCATACCCAAGAATTTTCTTAAATATTCAAAACTCTTCTGCCCTAATGGCTTTGTCAGAATATCTGCATATTGCTCCTCTGTTATACAATGTTGTAAAACAATTTCTCCATTGTTCACCAATTCTCTGATATAATGAAACTTGGCATCTATGTGCTTCGTTCTTTTGTGAAACACATAATTCTTTGATAATGCAATAACTGAGCTATTGTCACAATAAATCACTGTGCCCTTTACCTGTTCTTGACACAAATTTCTCAACATTATTCTCATCCAAACTGCTTGACACGCTGCTGCTGTAGCTACCACATACTCTGCCTCTGTCATAGATAACGCTACAATAGACCGTTTCTTAGAAGCCCATGAAATGGCTCCTGAACCCATATGAAAAACATAACCGGATGTGTTTTTCCGATCATCTACACTTCCAGCCCAATCACTATCAGTGTATCCAATTAATTTTGAATTTTCTGAAGTAGTATATAAAATACCATACCTTTTAGTTCCTTTCACATACCTTAGAATTCTCTTCGCTGCTTACCAATGTGCTTCTTTTGGCCTCTCCATAAATCTGGACATCAAACTAACAACAAGCATAATATCTGGCCTAGTTGCAGTCAAATACATAAGGCTGCCAACTATGCGTTTATACAAACTTGGATCAAAATCCTTGCTGCTGTCATCTTTACTCAACTTCAATCCCATTACTGTGGGAGTAATTGCTGCTTTGCACCCCTGCATATTAAATATTTCTAAAACTTGATTCACATACTTTGCTTGTGAGATAAAAATTCCATTTTCATTCTGTTCTACTTCTATTCCTAAGAAGTATCTCAACAATCCCATATCAGTCATTTCAAATTCATCTTTCATGACTGTTTTAAAATTTTCAATGAGGTAATCATCATTACCTGTGAATATCACATCATCAACATATAACACAACAATGAGCATCTTACCATATTTTTCTTTGATGTAAAATGTGGGTTCTCCATCACATTTTTCAAACCCATTTTCCAGTAGATAGGAATCCATTCTACTGTACCATGCTCTTGGTGCTTGCTTCAGCCCATAAAGAGATTTCTTCAACTTGCACACTTTGTATTCTTGGCCTTTCTTCTCATAGCTGAGAGGTTGTTCAACATAAACCTCTTCCATTAAGACTCCATTTAAAAATGTTGATTTTACATCCTTTTGGTATACTTTCCATTTGTTTTGTGCTGCTATGGACAACACTGCTCTCACTATTTCCATTCTTGCAACTGGTGCAAAAGTTTCCTCATAGTCTCTTCCATGTTGTTGCTTATATCCTTTGACAACAAGTCTGGCCTTGTGTCTTTCTATCTTACCTTCGACATTTCTTTTGGTCTTGTAGACCCATTTAACTCCAATGACTTCTTTACCTTCAGGGAGATCAACCAACTCCCATGTTTTTTTCTTCTCTATGGCATTAATTTCCTCATCCATATCTTCTATCCATTTTCTATCTTTTATAGCATCTTCAAAATGAATAGGATCATCAACATGACAATACAAAGCAAATAAGGAGTTCATACCTTCATTTGTCGCTTCCTGCTCATAAATCTCATTTAAATTTCTGAATTTTGTTCCTCTTTCATTTGGTGTAGTTTTGCTTGAAGAAGCACTCAAATCTGCTCCATGTAGTGTGCTTGGAGAAGCACTCTCATTTCTTCTCAGGGGTGTTCTTACTCCTGCTTTAGGTGTCCCTTGCTGTCCTTGTGTTGGTGGAGTTTGTGCTACTGATGAGGTATTATTTTCAACCATATCTTCCTCATCTTCATCATGAGACAAACAACTTTTAACATTAACTGTTTTCTCAATGCTTCCATCCCATGCTTCCTCTTCAATGAACTGCACATCTCTGCTTATCACAAATTTCTTTGAGGATGGGTTATACAATCTATATCCTTTGGAATCTTCACAATATCCAAGGAAGATGGACTTCTCCCCCTTACTATCCAACTTCTTCCTAAACTTATCTGGAATGTGTGCATAAGCCACACATCCAAAAACTATCATGTGGGTGACTCTCTGTTTTCTGCCACTCCACGCTTCCTCTGGAACTATGTTCATTACAGCTTTTGTTGGGCATCTATTCAAGATGTACACAGCACAAATTGTTGCTTCTACCCAATACTCATTTGTTAAGTGTTTTACCTTCAGCATAATTCTCACCATTTCCATTATGGTTCGATTATTCCTTTAGAGGTGGGAAGTAAGGACGAAGGCGATCCACATTGAAGACTGGGTGCAGAACAAGGAATGGAGGAATACTAAGCTCGAAGGCATTGTTCCCTATAGCCTTGGTGATGGTGTATGGCCCATACCGGAGCGAGTAAAGCTTGCGGTGGGGTCCAGTGAGGCGCTCCTTCTGCAAATGTAGCCATACTTTGTCGCCCACCTGGAAGTTGTGTGGCACTCGATGTTGATCATGGCACTGCTTGTACTTCGCATTGGCTCTGTCCAATATATCATGAACCTATTGGCGGATGTGTTGAATGTGCTCGATGAAGCTACTTGCTTTGTCAACTTCCTGTGATCGGACATGAACCCAACGGCTCCAGCAGCCGTAAAATGGCATGGCTACGTCAATGGATATAGTGGCTGGAATCCCAAGCCCAATTGAAGTGCTATGGCTAATCGAACCGTGGAGAGCCCCGTTATAAACTATGTTGTACATAGGGGAGGCTCTCATTCCATGTGCGTGGATGCTTTGAATTGTACATGCGCAAAATGTGTACAATCGCTCTGCCGACGACCTTGTCCGGCCATCCGTTTGGGGATGGAAAGTTGTGGACTTGTGAGCTTTCAGGTCCAGCATTGACCAGAGGGCCTCTTGAAAAAATGTTGAGGAACTCGTTATCTCAATCATATGATAGACATCAATCCTGGGGCAAAACCCACACTCGTTCAAAGAAGAGTTTAGCAGTGTCTTCTGCTATGATATTCTTCTTACAGGCCGCCATAATGGCCATCTTCGAGAATCTGTCAACGACCACGAAAACACAGTCATTTCCATTCTTAGTAGAAGGCAGGCCCGACATGTAATCCATGGAGATGGATTCCCAAGGTCGACTAGGGGTAGGTAGTGGAGTATATAGGCCTTGCTTCTTGATGGTTGGTTTTGCAATGGCACAAGCAGTGCAGGATCTGATGTGCTTCTTGACATCCTTTCGAAGGTTCGGCCAATAGAAATAATTCTATAGTATTGCTACTATTTTCTCGACCCCGAAATGCCCAGCGACTCGACTATAGTGTGTCTCCCATATCATCTTCGCACGCTCGCTTGAGGGAACACAAAGGTGTCCCAGGTGACATAAAAGTGCATCTTAGAGGTGAAAATTTGGAACTTGCGTACCCCCCAAGAGTGCCTTGTAAGTGTGGCCGAATTCTGGGTCACTCTCATAGAGAAGCGGCCAATCATAAGTCTCGTGCCCACAAGAGTTGAGCACAGTGGTGAGCGCCACGATCGGTGGTCGGCTGAGGCAGTCTGCAACATTATTGGTGCTACCCTTCTTGTACTTGATGTTCAAATGAAACTGTTGCAGATAGGTGGACCACTTCTGATGGCGATCATTCTGCAACTTCCCTTGTGTCTGTATGAACTGCAGGGGCCGGTGGTCTGTGTGGATGATTGTTTCCTTCCCCAAAATGTAATGCTTCCATTGTCGACAGGCTTGCACAATGGAATACATTTCTTTGTCATAGGTGGGATACTTGCGAACTGTCTCAGACAATGTCTCACCGTGATATGCCACTGGATGTCCCTGTTGAGTAAGAACTGCCCCAATAGCATAGCTGTGAGTATCTGTTTTGGATTTTGAAAGATACCTGGTATTACAACTGGGAGCATCAGCAGGAGATTTTTTCAGGAAACTCCATTTCCTCCCGAATGTATTCGAGTGCATAAATGCGACATTTAGCACCAAATGTTTTCTCGAATCTTCGATACCCAACTTCTCAGGCGATGGTATGGAACAAATTCACAAATTTTCATGCACACATCTTGACCTTTGTTGTCGCAAGATGGTCCATTGTCACTGTATGTACTTGTCCTCATAGCTCCCCACGGGATAGTATTGTTCCTTGATGGCGTATCGGAAAGAATTCCAAGTGGGTATGGATGAGAATAGAGTGGGCTATGTCTCATCATTTTTCTTAGAATAGGTTTCCCACCAGTCCTTGACATGGTTGGTAGCTTTGAGGAGTGCAAAAATAATCTTCTCCCCGTACGAAAAGTCATGAACAAAGAAATATCCTTCTAATAGATTCAACCATCTATCTACGACATCTGTGTCTATTTGACCCTGAAATATGGGAATGACAAAACTTACTTGTACCTTAAAAGGAGTCGCACTTCCAGAGTGGCTGCTGGATGCAGATGCACCGCCGGTGGGCAGCCGTTGAAGGATCTGAACAAAGTTATCCATCATCGTGTTCCTTTGTTTTTCGAGGGCCTCCTCGAGCAATATTTTGATAGGATCTCCTGCTCCCTCATCTTTCTTTTCGTCCCCCATGGGTGTCCGTCGAGGTTTGCAAGGCTGATCTTGCAAGGTTCCACCGAGATCAAGCCCTGAAGCTCATGCCCGACCTCGTTGAGGCATGCAAAGAAGGATGAGAAAAAGCGATAGCCTCGATACCAGCGATCGGATTTATGCGAGCCATGAGAATAAAAATATAACCATAAATACAGAGATGCAGTAGAAATAACACTTCATCTCATTAATATCAAAGAACTGAAATTTTCTTACAGACAGAATGGAAATAAAACTAGCTAGGGCGCTGGTAGCTATCTCTGAGAAGAGATGTGGTGGCTACAGGCCTCTGAACTGTGTTACAATGAGGCTCGAGGGCCTATTTATTATTGAGAAACAATGGAGAACCCTAAACATCGAAAAACCTAACCCTAGGAGATGAAGCGCCAAAACTATGGGCCCCGTTTGGGTAAATTGGTGTTTCAACTTCCCAGGGGCGTAACTTTGGCATACTATCTCCGTTTGACGCACATGATACATCATTAGAAATCTCTATCTGAGTACTACAGCTTTCACCACAAATATCATTTTGGAACAGAATGATATTCGCTAGAGGTGCGATGTCCAAAAAACGTCATTTAGGGCCTCAAAACAGCTCCGGAAGTTCAGGACCCGAAAAACTGCTAAAAATAGTAAGTTATGCCGAAAATGAAAAACTGAAAGATACAATGGTGGGGGCCCAAGTGGAATAGGCGGGTGGCCACCAATATCCACCTCGATCAGTTATTGATGGTTATGACAAGTCTTCATTATCTTGACAAGCTTCTGAACATGATCAGATCCAATTTCACTTACAACATTATCCCCACGATTCCATGCCATTAAATGAAAATTCATTTTTCAAGGATTTTAGGGTCTTCAAGTGGATTGTTTTGAATTCCATGATCGAATTGATGATTGGACCAAGACCTCTTATTTAGAAAGTTATGTCACTAAGAATAATTTTCCATCTTTCATGATATTGGATATGATAAAAAAAATGGACCAATTCACATTCACAAGAACCTTTGAGGTTTGTATCATTGTTTTTCTGATAGAAAAATGTAGGGTTGTAGATTAGTTAAAGTTAGTTGTTATGCCACATCTCTCTACCTCTAGGAAATACCTTCCATTTTATGTAAGGTATTCAAGATGTTATCTTCACTTTTGCACATTTCTTTATATATTTTTTAATTTATTATATCTTTCTACTTGCAGTTCGTGAGAAACTTCAGTGGGTACATTGGAAATTTAAATTCATTAAGTCCTATCCTTCTAGCCCAGTAGGTTAGGAGTAGGTATAGTTTCACTTTAGTTTTCTTTTCAATTGCATGGACCTTGCATTTTGTTTTTTATTTTCCTCTTGCATGGTTCTTTTCTTTCAAGGTCTTACATTTTATTTATTCTATTTCTTTTTCTTTTCTTGTTGTGTCATTTATTTTCCTTCACATCTTGTTTGATAAGATTATGCATGAGAATTTCTTTTTTCTAGCTTAAGAGAAAAATGTGGCAAAGTTTTAAATGGAAATTGTGATGGCAAGAAACTATTAGCTAATATATCTTCCTTTTATTTGTTTGGGTCTACACATATTTTAAGGAAAATGATGAATGAATGGAAAATATGATCCATTTGAATGGAAAGCCATAAGAAGAACCATGATGCCCTTATCTATTGCGGGATATTTATTCCTTGACGTGGTATGGTAAATGAATGGTGTCTTTCTTGTTGATCCAATCAAGTAGAGAAGGGAAAGGAGAAAAATAAGAGCGAGCATATTAATTTCATAGGTATATAACATTCTTTGAAGGAATAACCTCTCTTCCTCTCAATAAGCCAGGATCCCTCTTCCACCTGTTGAGTCCCAATTTTTCTCATTTTTTATAATGTTCTAAGGCCTTGCTTTCCCCCCTTTTTGAACTCTTTTGACCCTTAATAACTCTCATTTTCCATATTACATATGTTTTGACCAAAAGGGTGTTGTGAGCTTTAAGGTATGAAAATTATTCTAAAAAGTATCATTTCGCGTTGTTCTTAAGTATTTTCGAAGCTATATTTTACCTAATTGAATTATCTTTCAAGTTTGACTAACTGAATCTTATGCAGATTAATTATCTTCTAAAGTAGTTCCACAATTTCTAGTATATAGCCTGTGATTCGCTCATTTCCTGTAGACATTATGATCCACGCTTTTAGTCATGGATAAAACTCAGCACAACTATTTTTGTTTTCTTTTCCAGTTATTGTTAGAAAAAGGTTGCAACATGTTATTTTTCCTAATTCAGGCAAGCCTATGCCTCTGCACTTGTATAAAGACCTTAATTTTTTATTTGCAAAGGAGGTTAGACATAATATACTTTTGTACCACCATAATGCTTTTCCAGATTAATGAAAATTTACATTTTTTGCTAATCTTTGCATTGTAAACTCCTTTAGAAGTAAAAGGGGTTGTGAGTAAGGGAGGCCCCCCTTTTCTCAAAACTCCAGTAGTTGCAAATTTGTGTTTCTATTGATTGTTTCTCATGAATTGATAGAGTTATTGAACATATGTTATTTCTCTTTTTCAAATTTGTAGCATCACATGTATGATGGTTAAATGGTGAAGCTTATTTGATAAATATGTTTGGAGTCATTTGATCAAAATTTGATGTATGTTGTGAAATGTTAGATTGATTTCACTGATGTTTTCTTGGTCCCTTATATTTTTCTAATCGACATCAGCAATCTTAGGTGCTGTAGAGGGATGATTAAATCCACTCCATAGACTTTGCTACTAAGTGTTGATGAGGAAAAGTGATATTGGAGTTGTGTGTGTATGGTTTTGATTAGAGAAGCACTTAAAGTATTAGCTTACATATATTTTTCATAGCATCTCATAAGCTACCTACCCTTGGTTGATGATTTATGTCTGTCAAATTATAGGTCTATAGTTTGCCCAAATATTTCGATGTCATTGTCGGGGAGGTCCTAAGTGATGATACTGAAATTGTCTTAATATGATTTCTTGTTGTTGAGATTTTCAGGACTGGGGGAGTTGAAGTGGTAAGATGTGGGTAAGGCCTATGTACCTGCAGTGATCAGAATTCTCCAAAGCCATGTCCTGATTGTTTGGTAAGTAGAAGTTTTTGAATTTTTTTGCATAATATATGAATAGGGTCCAATATTATCAAATGTTTTTGGTGGTGGTGTGAGCATCAATTAGTCCACTAATAAAATGGAAAGAAAAAGGATGTATGTAAGGAACAAGGCAACAAACAAAGAAGAATCCAAACAGGAGGTCTTTAGTCCTAAAAAGAGCTTGGTAGTTGATCTTAAGCATATTAATACTTCCACATAAAAATATTCTATCATAAAATCTTTTGTTGCTGCGCATTTAGAACGTCCTCTTACAAGGAAGTCAACATCTCTTCTTAGTGGTCATCCTTAAGAGGAATTCCCCATCAATCCTATTCAAGAACTAGATTTTTGGACCATTGACTCTGAAGAATCTGTAGTTTACAAGGGTCCTACTATCTCCTTGTTTGGTATGGCTCATCTAGAGGGTATTGGTAATGCAGACGGGGACTATAATGAGAAGGAAGAGGAACTAGTCACATTTGAATTTCCTATCAGGGAGACTGGTGGAGCTACCCAGATGGGAAACATTCCTCCCTCAGCCTTGCCTAGCTTTCGTGGTATCTTTAATGAAAATCCTGATGCCTTCTTATTCGAATTTGATGTATGGTGCAGAAGCTATGACTATTTTTCTAATGCTCAAAAGCTGTAGTTGTTTCCTTATACATTAAAATATGAAACCCTTAGGTGATTTATGGGATTGGGCTCAAACTCCATTGCAACCTGGGATGAAATAAAGATGGTGTTCTTGAAAAAATATCAAGATTATTATAAAACTAGGGACCTCAGGGAAGAAATTTTTGGCATGAATCAAAAGGAAGGGGAGAGTCTTTAGGACCTGGTGGAAAGGCTTCAATATAATCTGAAGAGATCCAAGATGAATCAACTGAGTAAAGAGACCAAGAGAACAATTTTTATCAGGGAAATCCGAATGTAATTTTCGGAGGTTTTGAACATGATGGGAGCAGGTGATATATCAAAATTGAGTTATGATGATGTGCCTGAGTTGTGTCGATGTTATTCAAGAGGAAATTCTAAAGTTGGAGGAGGATCAAGAGACACTTCTTCCAGGCTCATCAAACTAGTTTCTTGACCTGGAATAACCAGAGATGAAATGGGTCACAATTGGATGTTTTGTAGGCTAAGAAGAAATAGGAGGAATTTGATAAGGCCTTGGATGTGTTTTGCTCCAAATGCAGAAAGAAAAATCCCTTAAGGGAATGTACTATAGACATTATAGAGGTATGCCAAATTTATGAGGCTGATAATTCTACTGATAAATTTCCGTCTCTTCTAGAGATTAAAGCAGCATATCTAGCAAATGAGGGAGTTTTCAATGCACTCTATGCAATGGCACCTCCAAAACCATGACAACCACGTCATACAGGTATTTCACAACAAATTTTCAAATTCCTTATACTCTGAATTAGATGTAGAATATTCCAATGCCCTGGCAGCCTTGGCCTCCACAACAACCTTGGAAGGGGAACTTTTCTTACCCTGCTGCAGTCAATTTTACATCTTAAACTTTATATTCGCCAGAGCCCATACCACAGCAAATAGTTCAGCCACAACAACAACAAATTCAGTTGCCCACCCCACCAAATCAAACCCCACCAAATCAACCCCGTCCCACAAAAATTCATGCTCATCTAGTATCCAACCCCAATAATAAAACCATCTAATATTCTCATAATATTGGAGTGGTCACTTATCCCACTTTTCCTACCTATTGTATTGCAACACAACCTCTGCAGGAAATTTTTGTTCCTTTGCTACAGGAATTTCTTGTGTCACTGTAGGAAATTAGGCTCTGATCAAGAAAAGTGGTGACTCAACCTGAAAAAATTGAAGATATTATAGAGGAAGAAACTTTGGACACAACTGAAGTAGAAAACATACTAGAACCAATAGAACAAACCACTTCAATGTCACAAGAACCTTCCTCATCCCATATTGTCTAGACTCCTTTTCCAAAAAGGTTGGAGATGAAAATAAAATAGCTCGAGTATGATATTGTGTCTAAACTCAGAAATGTATGCATTAAGATCTTGTTACTACAAGCAATTAGGGATATCCTTATTTATGCTAAAACAATGAGGGAACTATGTACCAAGAAACCAGTGAGACAGAAGAAAGAACCCTCCACAATTCAAGTAGGTGGGAAAATTGCAAGCCTTATGTCCACCATATTTTCTACTAAGAAATATGCAGACCCTATAATCCCTGTGGTTACCACCTTTATCAATGGGTATTTGATAAGAAACACTCTAATCGATTTAGGAGAAACCATCAATGTAATGAAAATAGAGACTTTATCTCACATGGGATCCTTTGGCTTACTTCCTACTCCTACCCTGTTAGAATTAGTAGACAGGTCTAAGGTAAATCCAAAGGGTGTATTAGAAGGCTTTCTCATTTCATTGGATTCCTGGGAGTACCCTACAGAATTTTATGTTCTTTAACCTAAAAAAACTTGGGAGGGAATCCTTTGATCTTGGGGAGACCTTGGTTAGCTATGGCAGATGCCTACATAGGGTGTAGTTCTGGAAACATGAACATCACTCATGGAGCTGAAACTAAGCATATCAATTTGTACCCCTTGCTAAAACCCTCTTAATATCAGAAAATACTCATTGGGTTGAAGAACAAGAACATAATTCAGAATGCACCCAACTAGTTTTGACAATAGCCCAAGCCATGAGCCTTAAGGAAAATACAGAGGAAAATATGATAAATTTGTATATTTCTAATCCTGGTCTTTCACAACGTTTAGAATGGAGGTCTAGTCATAATATAGATACCATTACTGTCCTGAATAACTCTTATGAAAAAAATACAAGAACTGAATTCCATTCAGACCTCTTATCTGCATTCCCTGCATATTCGATTACTGAATGTGGAGGTAAGGTAATTGATTTTTTTCCTAGAAAAATTTTAAATATCAATTTTGTCTTAACTCCTAAACAGGAGAAACAATTAATTTAGACATTGAAAAAATTTTCGGATACATTTTTTGGGAATATAAAGACATGAGGGGTATCCACCCAGACACATGCATTCATCATATCTACATAGAAGGAAATTCCAAGCCCGTGAAACAACCACAAAGAAGGATGAACCTCGCTTTAAGTGAAATTGTAAAAAATGAACTAAAAAAATTGTTAAATGTAGAGTTCATCTATCCTATCTTAGATAGCCAGTCGGTATCCCCATTGGTTATCGTCCCTAAAAAGAATGGTGAATGGTGTGTGTGTGTGTATTATATGGAACTAAACAAAGCTACATTAAATTATCACTTTCCCTTGCCTTTTATAGACCAAGTACTAGAAACTTTAGTAGGGAAGAAGTATTTTTCCTTCCTAGATGGGTTCAACGAGTACAATCAATTTAGGATAGCTCCAGAGGAACGTGAGAAGACAACATTTACATGTCCCTGGGGTATGTATGCATATAAGGTACTACCATTTTGTTTATGCAACACACCACCCACATTTAAAAGGGTGATCCTTGGTATTTTCTCTGACCTTTTGTATGATTTTTAGAGGTCTATAAGGTTGCTTTTGCAGTAATGGGTGATACTTTTGAAGAAGAGTTACATAACCTTAAGAAATTTTTGCAGATATGTAGAGAAACTAATTTTTCATTGAGTAATGATTTTTTTTTTATGATTATGGTTGAGGGTATTTTTTTGGGTGATCATGTTTCTACTATATGAATTAAATTTGATCCGACTAAGATTGAAGTAATTGTAAAGCTACCCCCACCAACCACTCAAAAGGGAGTTCAAAATTTCCTTTGGTATGTAAGATACTACATAAGTTTTGTTGATAATTTTACAAAGGTAGCCTCTCCATTGTTTAAATTATTGAATAAAGAATCTGAATTTCATTGGAGTGATGAGTGTCAAGCTGCATTTGATACACTCAAGGAAAATATTTCTTCAACACCTATCTTGAGAGATCCAAATTGGAATTTTCCCTTTCATATTTCCAATGATGCCTCTGATTTAGCTAGAGGAGTGGTATTGGGTCAAAAGGAAAATCTCGTAACCCATGCTATATATTTTGTTAGTAAAAATTTAACTCTTGCAGAGATGAATTACACTATAACTGAGAAATAATTCCTTGCTGTAATTTATGCTATTAATAAGTTTAGACATTACATCACTGGTTACAAAGTTTTTGTACACACTAATAATTTTACTATTCGATATCTCATGAAAAAACCAGTCACTAATGGCATGATCACTAGGTAGCTTTTGTTGTTGCAGGAATTTGACATCACATTATTGAACAGGCCAGAAAAGAAAATTAGGTAGCTGATTTCCTATATAGGCTTAACCATGCAGGTGAGGATATTTATGTCAATGATAGATTTCCTGATGAGAATTTGTTTGTTATTTCTTTCAAAACACCTTGGTTTGCAGACATGGCCAATTACCTTACTATATGAAAGTTACCACCCTACTTCTCATCTAGTCAGAAAAAGAGAATTATTAGAAAAAGTGTTGATTACTCTTGGATTAAATGATACCTCTTTTTCACCATACCCGATTTGATTATTCGTAGGTGTGTGAGATAGGATTAGATATATGATATATTGAGAGCTTGTCATGATGAACTCTATGGAGGAAATTTTTCAAATAAGCAGAAAACCTGTAATATCCTCTGCTCAAGTTACTAGTGGACAACTATTTTGAAATATGCAAAGGAGTATGTCCGTAAATGTGATAGCTGCAAGAGAATAGGGCGACATGTTCAAGAAGATGAAATGCCTTTGTAGCCACAAGTTCTCATAGAACCATTCAAGAGGTGGGCTCTTGATTCTATAGGTCCCATAAATCCTATGTCCAAAGGTAAGAAGTATATTTTGGTTTGTATTGATTATGTTACGAAGTAGGTGGAAGCAAGAGCACTACCTAGAGCAGCAGAGAAATCAATGGCATAATTTCTTTTTTTTGATATTTTTGTAAGATTTGGGGTACCAAGGGAAATAGTTATTGATCAGGTTACTTAGTTTGTGTCAAATATTGTGCAAGTAATTGTACATTAATATCAGATTACTCATTGGAAGTCCACCCCTTACCATCCATAGGCCAATGGGCAAGTGGAATCACCAAATAAGGTGTTGGAAACAATCCTAACAAATATAGTGCAATTACATCAGAAGGATTGGTCTGGTCGACTTCCTGAGGCATTCTGGGCCTATAGGATCACATGGAGGAACACCACTAGCTTCTCTCTTTATGAGTTGGTGTATGGAAAACAAGTTTTACCACCAATTGAATTTCAGATCAGAACTTTTAAGATGGCAATAGATTTTGGAATAGACCTTAATGAGGCATAACAACAGAGAATCCTACAGCTCAATGAGTTGGATGAGATTAGACAGGATGATTTTCAGCATACTGATCTAATCCAACAACAATGGGCTAAATCGAACAACATATACATTAAGAAAAATAATTTCAAAGAGCGAGACTCGGCCTCGCTGTTTGATTCAAAATTTAAGAATTTTAAAGGGAAATTTAATACACACTCACTTGTCCCCTATGAAAATGAGAAAATTGTTGATAATGGATCTATTTGGTTTAAAACAATTGATGATGGAAATGTTACCTTTTTGGTGAATGGGAACATACTAAAGCTATATCATAAACCCCAATCTAAAGGGGAATTTGTGGAAGAGATTATGAAGAAGAAGGAGTTGGAAATGGTGGGAGAGGGAGTCATTCCTTTCACTACCTCTTCTTGATTTATTGCCAATAATATGAGCTCACTTTTTTCCTTCTTTTGCTCAGTAAACCATGAGAGGAATGTCTATTGGGTATAGGTTTATTCCTTTTTCCATCCCCAATGGACTAGTTACAGAAAAGGATCCCCCTTAGAGTCTTATTTTTCAGTATTTCAGACTCTCTAAAATTGAAATTTGGTGAGCATGGACTGGCCTAGGCTCGTTAAAATGACATGTTAATAGATCCTTTGGGATCCTTTCAATAACTTCTATTTTTTAGTTAATTTTTGGTTTTCGTGTGTTGGACAAATGTGGGATTTCTTAAGGCCATTCTTGAAATCATCTAGGTTCAAGAGAGATACTTGTGATGCCTTGAAGCTTGTATACCTTAATGAAATCATATCGCATCAGTAACAATGGGGATTCATCATGGCTCCTTAACTGTTGGATCCTATAGGGTGTTCGACAAAAAATGATACATTCACACTTGATAGGATGCTTCAGATGTACCTTGGTCCTCACTCTCATTAATGGTGATGGAACTCGCATTGGTTAATAGTTGAACTTAGTGGCTGGTAATCCAATGATATCACTACACATTCGACCTCAAGGCCTATATTAATGTGCAATGAAATATACAAAAAGAGGAGAATATGGTTTCCTGTAAAAGGATTTCCTGTAGAAAAGTTCAGTGGTTTCATTTCCTACAACAACATCACTTATTTCCTGAAGAAAAAATTTTAGACAGAACATTATCTTAAAATACTCTGGAAAGTATTGATCATCTTCATCGTTAGTTAAGGCCATGCAACTATACAATTTTGCATATGATATGGTTTCAATGTGGGTTATTATTTCAAGGCAAGTGTATTCGTCACCAAAGTACTTGATCGTTGTAATGTAAGATCGAGAAGATACGATTGGCGTCAGAGTACTTAAGGTAAAAATTTAATGGTACGAAAATTTAGAATTTGCATAAGTATGAGTCATGGAAACCCTCACGGAATAAGGTAGCTATGAGCCATTTGTGTCATACCATGAGTTTCTATTCCCTATTATTATTATTTTTTCCTTTGGTTATCTCCCAAAATTTATCCCACAGGATGGACCATGATGATAATCATGATCACGTCCCATGTCAGTTGAAGTTACCTCATTACCCTGAATATTTATTAATTTAAACCATCTTTTTCCTTATCAAGTTTTAACTAGTTTTCTTAGTCTTAGAATCATATCGATGAACTGAATCAACTCCGCTCTCTACCACTCCCAGTTATGTTGAGAATGCAGTCTGTTGTAAGATTCAAACCTTAGGGTCTTGAATTACTGGATGATGACCCAAAAAGTAAGGCAAGGTTGGAGAAGGCAAGATGGTTGCCTCTATTCTTCAATTTTAGTGGGCATAACTTAGAGGTAACGAAGTATTTTTCTATAAATATAAATGGCAACAAGACAAAGGTGGGAAATGTTCAGTTCATATTGATGGAGGAGCTGGTAGCTCGAGCTTGTGGAATTCCACAGGAAGGGGAGCTCTAGTTTAAAAACCATTGATTCAACAAGGATATTTGCACAAACTTCCTCATAAAATAGCATGGAAGGCTGGATTGGAATAAGGGAATTCCACAGGATTACCTTAGAAGTAAGTACTGGCGTCTCTTATTTTTCCTATAGAAATACATCACTTGTGAAGGTTGTTTTGGGCTATATTTTCTATTTCACATCCATCTCATTGGCCATTTATGAGATAGGCCCTTTAATTTACCATATTATCTTAAAATGTCCTTGTTGAATATGTGTACTTCTGTTAAGTAAGGGAAGTACATATAGAGGAGAACCTCTATCATCACGGTCTGATAAAAATTATCATGACAGAGGTTTTTCATAAAAAGAATAGAACATGGGAGGAATTGTTGTTGGAGAATTACTTCATAGATGATGAGAAGGAGATTGATTCACCAGGAACCAAGGGAAAAAAACTAGCAAAGAAGCTAAGAAAGAAACCCTAGACCCGTAGTCAGTTGGAAAAGGAGGTCAAGAAATACGAGGAGGTGGTGGTAATTGGGGAAACTGTAGGGAAAAATCCCAAGTCGAAGGGTACTTCTACCCCTTCGAAGTGCTTTACAAGAAGCGAGGTTGAGAAGTTGGAAATAGAGGAAACTAGAGAGGAAGGGTTGCCACAAATTAAAACTGATAGAAATGATAACAAGCCCTGAGACTTTTCAAAGGGGAAAGGGAAGATTAAGGTAGTTGAATTCATTAACAAAGGAGAATGGGAGGCCATGTCTTTCTAAGACCCACAACTATAGGAAAGTGGGGATAAGACATTTGAAGATTGCCAAGAGCAAGAGGAACAAAATTTTCCCATTCCTCTCAAGGACAACATGAGGGGGAGGGAAATTCCCAGAAAAGGTGGTATCGAAAGGAGATGGAGGAAATTATCACTGAGATCACTATGTGTGAATGGGTTCTTCAGAAGGAAAATGAACCCCTAAAGGAGAACAGACTATGCATGCAGAAGGAGTTCGATGAGTGGCATAAGAAGGCATGACGAATCATGTAGAAGAAACAGACTCAAATCGACCACCTTCAAAATAATAATGAAGAATATCAGAGTTGGGTTTGGGAAGTTGAGTCCAACAGGGTGCAGTTGGATTACTTGGCTTTAGTAGTTGCAACACAGGGAAAAAATTGAATTTTCCTTCTAAAGTTGCAACATTGTTTCTTGCATAGGGTACAATCAAGAAGCTAGGTGTGGGGGAGATGTTGAGTCTCGATTTTATAACGTTCTAAGGCCTTGCTTTCCCCCCTTTTTGAACTATTTTTACGCTTAATAACTCTCATTTTTTCATATTACATATGTTTTAACCAAAAGTGTGTTGTGAGATTTAAGGCATGCAGATTATTCTAAAAAATATATTTTCACTTTGTTCTTAAGTATTTTTGAAGTAAATGTTACCTAATCAAATTATCTACAATTTCAAGTTCGACTGACTGAATCTTATGAAGATTAATTATCTTCTAAATAAGTTCCATGATTTCCTATAGGCATCCCGTGATTCACTAATTTCGTGCAGAAACTCTGCGATTTCCTGTAGACGTGGATTTCCTATAACCATCCTGATTTCTTGCAGCAATATCGATGATTCAGTATGTCCTAGTCAGCCTCAAGAAGAATGGGAACATGGGTTTTATTATAAATATTCCTACATAGATGCTGTCATATTGGCTACCTTGAAACTGTCACCAAAACTGCCTAGATATTTAGTCCTCTCATCGATGGCCATATTGGGAAATAGCTCCAACAATTCAATGAAATTAGTTTAATACATGCTTTCAGTCATGGATAAAACTCAACATAGATATTTTTTTAAAATTTTCCAGTTATTGTTAGAAAACAATTGCATCATGTCACAGGGGCTTCACTGGGGGAGAAATACCATACCACGTGGGTTCATATTGGGGGATATATATTGAGGAAAAAATGCAATAATATATTGGGGGATATATAGAGGGTAAAGGGTTTTTATATTGGAGGATATAAAAAATGGATCTCAAAGTTAATGAAAAAATATAAAGGGGTATAAAAAATGTTAAGGAAAAAATGGATACCTACAATATTTAGTGGATGTAGGGGTTTTTGAATTAGGAAGGTGTATTGGGTTCATATTAGTAGGGGGTTAAATAATGTGATTTTTAGGGGTATTTTCCAATATGTAGTCAAATTAAGGGTATTGTTTAATATGTCACGAATGTACGCGATAGGTCAAAGGTTCATTGAGTGAAGTCCCTGTGCATCATGTTAGCTTTCCTAATTAGGGAAAGCTTATGCCTCTACACTTGTATAAATACCCTTATGTTTTATTTTCAAAGGAGGTTGGAAATACCAAACTTTTGTACCACTGTAATACTTTTCCAGATTAATGGAAAATTACATGTGCTGATGATCTTGATGTGTAAACTCATTTAGAAGTAAAAGGGGTTATGAGTAAGTGAGGGCCCCCTTTTCTCACAACTCTAGTATTTGCATATTTTTGTTTCTTTTGATTGTTTCTCATGAATTGACAAAGTTATTGCATATTTCTTATTTCTCTTTTTCTAATTTGTAGTAGCACATGTATGATTGTTAAATGGTGAATCTTATTTTATAAATATGTTTGTAGTCATTTTATCCAAATTTGATTTATGTTTTGAAATGTTAAATTGATTTTATTTTTGTTTTCTTGGTCCCTTATCTTTTTCTGATCGATATCAATGGACTTAGGTGTTGTAGAGGGATGACTAGATCCGCTCCATAGCCTTTGATGCTACGTGTTGATGAGGAAAATATATATTGGAGCTGTATGCATGTGGTTTTGATTAGATAAGCACTTAAAGTATTAGCCTACATATATTTTTCGCAGCATCTCATAAGCTCACCTACCCCTGGTTGATGATTTATTTATGTCAAATTATAAGTCTATACTTTTCCCAAACACCACCCTAGCGATAAAAATGTCGATAAAATGAAAATGATCCTTTTAAAATAAAAAAAGGAGTGAAAGAAGAGAAAGGCTTCCTGCATAGAGAGGTGAAGCAAGTAACTTCAATGGGGTATTGAACATGCTCACTGGTAGTGAAGCAATGCTTGGTTCACTAAAGTGACTCGACAAGGGCACTAAACATGTTAGGTCCCTATATTACTAGTATAGTCCCTTATTATTGTTAATGTAACCCCCTTATTGTTATTAGTGTACCCATGTAAACCCAATATTGTTATTATTGTGCCCTTAAATTATTATTGTTAGGTCAGCGATGATTACATTGTGGCCCCATGGACTCCTATATATAGAAAGGAGGTTTTGTAATTTGTATCATCCAAGAATTTTTCATTCATGTAATTTCTTGGAGGTTTCCCCCTCGAAGTGGCTTATTTCTAAGGCATTGATATCTCTTTTCTTCTATTTTTGGAGCTGGTTTCACAACATTTGGTATCAAAGCTTTGGATTCTAGGGTTTCGCTGCTCCAAATAGGTCATCGTGGAATATTCACTATAACATTTTTTCTACGAATGTTCAGAAACTGAAATATTTAGGGTGTGAAGCCAAATTCCTGAGGAACATCATCGCAAAATTTCAGAGCTTGGTTCGCAATATTTTCGGAGATATGATCTGTGGAAGTTAGGTCTTTGTGCAGGCTCCTCAATTTAACCTAAACGGGTCATTGCGAAATTATCGCTATAACATTTTTTTGACAAAGGTTCAGAAGTTGAAATTTTTAGACTGCGAAGCTAAAATCCTGAGGAACATCGTGGCAAAATTTCAGATCTTTGTTTGCAATATTTTCGGAGATATGGTCTGTGGAAGTTAGGACTTTTTCAGGCTCTTGAATTTCATCTCAAAGAGGTGATCGTGGGAAAATTTTCATAAATCTCTCTCGGAGCATCAGATTGGAATTCTGTAAAAATTGGCCACAAGTACATAGACTGTAGCTTCCTTTCTATCAATTTCAGAGCCAAATGAGGAAACATTGACATGTGGCAAGTCGTACAAGTTCTCTCTACTGAACCAGTCCATAATTGGGTAATTGTGGGCGATTGGACATAACCTTGTCTTGAAGAATCCAAATCAGGTCAGACCAGTGGCATTTGAAAGAAGCTTTAGAGGGTTACTACAGGGCCTAATTTCAAATATTGAGGATCTGCAATTATAGAGATAATTCAATTTCAATATTGAGCTCCTCAAAAGCAAGTAAACTGTGTGTATTGTTTTTCTGAATTGCATAAGTCTTGTTTGAAGAATCAAGTTGAATTGATTCCAAGGGCATATTGTAGAATAGATATTAGTATTGGATTCTAAAATGGCCCCTAAAAAGAATTCAACACCCATTAATCCTTTATAAGGCTCTACTATGACTCATGAAGATGAAGAATGGAAACATGACATATCAAAATTACAAAAGCAAGTGCAACAAATTTTGCTCTCGCAAAGAGCAACAAAAAATGACACGGAAGTTTTGAAGAATGGCATGGAATCCAAGATGGATGGTTTGAAGAATGACATGGAAGCTAATATGGATGGCATGGAAGCTGGCATGGAATCTAAGATGGTTGACATGGAAGGTAAGATCGATGAAAAAATGGAAAACATGAAGAAAGATCTAAAAGCAGACATGGAAGGTTTGACAAAGTTGATACAAGAAATGTTTCCTAATGGTGAAAATATAGTAGAGGAAACTCACGATGAGAAAAAAATAAATGTTAATTGTGATTTCATAAACTTTAATGTTGGAAGGAAGAACCACCATATTCCAAAAATGGATATGAGGAAGTTTGATGGAAAGGATCCTGTAACATGGATACTACAAATGGAGCAATATTTTGATCTCAATAATGTGCAAAACACACAAAAGGTATGCATTGCAACTTTACATTTAGAACAAAATGCATTTGTATGGTATCGATGGATTTTCTTCCTTAAAAAAATTGTCACTTAGTCCATTTTTACGGAGGAAATGATAGCACAGTATGAGGATACAAAGAGAAAAACCTTCTTTATCCAATTGATAAATCTCAAACAAAAGTGTTCAGTGGGGGAGCACATTGAGGAATTCCAAAAATTGAATATAATGGTATCTGATATTCTAGAGGAACATAGAATTGATCTCTTCATAGGTATTTTAAAGGATAACATCCAACATGAATTTCGTGTTTTGGAACCTGACTCATTGGAGAAGGCATTTAGGTTGGAAAGAAAAATTCAATGTAAAATTATGGCGACAAGGAATCCTACCATTCACTTCTATAAAGAGGGAAGTGTTGCTACTCCTAGATTTCCACAACCTACAAGGTTGACACCACAACAATTGGAAGAAAAAAGAGCAAAAGGGATTTTCTACAGTTGTGATAGAAAATACACTAAAGGTCATAAGTGTGCAGAGAAGAAATTATTTTACATATATTGTGAAGAGGAAGAAGAAAATGAACAAGAATCTTCAAAATAAGAGGATATACACCAAGACCCAACCCTAGAAGAGGAAGAAATGAGTCCGACCATATCATGTAATGCATTGGTAGGAATTACCACTCCTCAAACTCTTAATATAGAAAGACATATCAAGAAGAAAAAGGTAATAGTGTTGATTGATTCAGGTAGTACCCATAATTTTATTCATTGTAAGGTAGCCAAGGAATTGAATTGTTTCCTATACCTAGCACTAGAATGTCAAGTGATGGTTGCAAATCAAGGAACTATAAATTTCTCTGGAAAATGCCATAATATCAAGCTAACCATGGGGGAACATGTATTGAATAGTCCAATTCTTTCCATTCCTATGGGAGGTTTCGATGTTGTACTATGAGAACAATGGTTACAATCTTTGGGGACGGTAACTTTTAATTGTCAAGAAATTTTCTTGAATTTTTTTCCAGAAGGAACGGAATTCGAATTACGAGGTATTGCAAGGAATCCGATAAAGATAGTAACCTCTAATGTCATGGAAAAGCTTCTAAAGAAAGAACAATGAGGCGTAATTTCACAATTATGCTCAATAGAGGTTCCAACATCAAAATCATCTATTTCTACAGATCTCCAAAAGGTCCTAGACAATCATTCCAAGGTGTTTGAAACTCCCAAAGGAATCCCACCTATTTGTGATCATGATCATGCTATTCATTTGATTCCTAGAAGTGTTCCTCCAAACATCAGGCCTTATAGATATCCTTATGTCCAAAAGAGTGAAATTGAACGTATGATTGCAGAAATGTTAGAGGATGGTATAATTCAACCTAGTCAAAGTTATTTCTCTGATCTAGTAGTATTAGTTCACAAGAAGGATGGATCATGGCACATGTGTCCGGATTATAGGGAGCTCAATAAGCTCACCATTAAAGATAAATTTCCCATTCCTGTGATTGATGAATTATTGGATGAATTATATGGAGCAATTTATTTTACCAAGTTGGATCTTCGTTCACGATATCATCAAATTAGAATGAAAATTGAAGATATTCTGAAAACAACATTTCGAACTCATGAGGGTCATTATGAATTTTTGGTCATGCCTTTTGGCCTTACCAATGCATCTTCTACATTTCAAGGGTTGATGAATACCATTTTCAAACCATTCCTTAGAAAATTTGTGCTCGTATTTTTTGATGATATACTAATTTACAGCAGGTCTTGGAAGGATCATGTTCAACATGTTGACAAGGTGCTCAAACTGTTGTAGGAGAAACAATTATATGAAAAAACATTCAAATGTTTCTTTGGAGTACAAGAGGTGGAATATCTGGGTCATATTGTATTTCACGAGGGTGTTAAGGTAGACCCTAACAAAATTAAAGCCATTAATGAATGGAAAGTCCCCACAACCATAAAGTAGTTGCAAGGATTTCTCGAGTTAACAGGGTATTATCGCAAGTTTGTTAAAATTATGGGAGAATAGCAGCACCTCTAACAACATTATTGAAGAAATATGAATTTTCATGGACTCCTGAAGCAACTAAGGTCTTTGAACATCTTAAAGAGGCATTGTGCCTAGCACTAGTCTTAGCTACGCCAGACTTCACAAAAACCTTTATTGTGGAATGTGATGCCTCAGGAAATGGAATTGGTGTTGTTTTAACGCAAGAAGGAAGACCCATTGCTTTTGAAAGTCATTCAATCAAAGGAAAGTATTTACAGAAAGCTATTTATGAGAAGGAAATGTTAGCAATACTGCATGCACTAAAGAAATGGTGAACTTACCTAATGAGAAGACACTTCAAGGTAAAAACTGATCATGATAGTCTTAAACACTTTTTGGAACAAATACTATCTTTAGAAGAGAAGAAAAAATGGATCACAAAGATGTTGGGTTATGACTTTGAAATAATCTACAAAAAAGGAAAGCTAAATGTTATTGCAGATGCACTCTCAAGAAATAATGAAGAGGTGGAAGCATTGCTTTGTGCCATTTCTATTATCCAACCAGATTGGATAACCGAAGCAAGGGATGAATGGAAGAAGGCTGAAGAAGTGTTGACACTCATTCAAAAGTTTCAGCAAGATCCTAGTACATCTGATACATTTTGTTGGAAAAATGATTCCTTATGGTACAAAGATCGCTTATATCTTTGTAAGAATTCCCAACTAAAACAAAATATTCTTTTGGAATTGCAGACTTCTCCTTTAGGAGGACACTCAGGATTTTTAAAAACATAGCACAGGGTGAAGAAAGAATTTTTTTGGGATGGCCTTAAATCTGATATTCAAAATATTGTGGCGGAATGTTTAATTTTCCAGCAGAATAAAGTTGAGACAATTAAGACCCTAGGTCTTCTACAACCTTTATCCATTCCAAGTCAACATTGGGAGGAGATTTGAATGGATTTTAACACAATTTTACCAAAGTCTGAAGGAAAGAGTGTCATCATGGTGGTAGTTGATAGACTTACCAAGTATGCACACTTTTGTGCATTATCTCATCCATTTAAAGCAAGTACAGTTGCTACTACATTTATGGACACAATTCAAAAGCTACATGGAAACCCAAAGGTTATTGTGAGTGAAAAAGATCCCATTTTTACTAGAAATTTTTGGACGGAGTTATTTTTTTGTTTGGGTACTCAATTAGCTCATAGTTCATCTTATCATCCTCAATCTGATGGTCAAACTGAGATAGTAAATAAATGTTTGAAAGGATATCTTCGTTTTTTTGTATCTGATAAACAAACACAATGGGTCAAGTGGTTACCTCTCGCTGAATGGTGGTATAACACTTCCTTCCATACTGCAGCAAAAATGACCCCATTTATGGCACTTTATGGATATCATTCACCATCCATCACATCATCTTTAAGAGAAAATTCAAAGGTTCAAGCAGTGGAAGATCACATCGAGCATCAACAAGAAATTCTCCAACTCTTAAAGGATAACCTGAATTTGACACAAAATCGAATGAAACAACAGGCAGATCAACATCGCAGCGAGAGAAGTTTTGATGTAGGAGATTGGGTATTTTTACGACTACAACCATACAAACAAATGTCCTTCAAGCAAGCTAAGAAGGATAATAAATTATCGCCAAAGTACTATGGTCCTTACAAGGTGTTGCAAAAGATTGGTACTATGGCATACAAATTGGAGCTTCCTGCTTCTTCACGAGTGCATCCAGTTTTCCATGTTTCATGCTTAAAGAAGGTTATATTTGAAAATCTTCCAGTTCAAACAATATTGCCAAAACTTGATGAGGAAGGAAAAATCATATTGGAACCTGAAGCGGTCACGGAAACAAGAACTAGGCAACTACGAAATTGATCAATTTCAAAGTATCTCATCAAGTGGAAGAACTTACCCACTAAAGGTTCTACATGGGAGGATGAGAATTTTATACAGAAGCACCCAAAGCTACTCAAGCATTGAGGAAAACACGTTTTTGAAGGAGAGGGGCATGTTAGGTCCCTATATTACTAGTATAGTCCCTTATTGTGTTAGTGTAACTCCCTTATTGTTAATATTGTACCCCTGTAACCCCCATATTTTTATTATTGTGCCCTTAAATTATTATTGTTAGGTTAGCTAGGATTACATTGTGGCCCCACTAGGATTAAATTGTGGCCCCATGGACTCCTATATATAGAAAGGAGGTTTTGTAATTTGTATCATCCAAGAATTGTTCATTCATGTAATGTATTGGAGGTTTCCCCCTCTAATTTGCTTATTTATAAGGCGTTGATATCTCTTTTCTTCTATTTTTGGAGTTGGTTTCACAACAGAACAGGCCTGCTGGCAGCAGAACAACACTAGAGATGAAACTAAAAATTTTATTATATTTAAATTGTGAACATATATTATCCTTCTCCTGAATTGAAATGATTGAGATATGGTAAGCTTGGTAAATGTGTTTAGCTGAGAAAGGGATAGAGGAGACTATACTTAGAACTAGGATAAATGGGTAAGTTGAGGTTATCCACACGATGAATCAATATCTCTTGTTATCCACAAGATGAATCAATATCTCTTCAAAGAGTAAGACTTTATGGTCAAAGGTAGACCTAAGTAGAGAACATGGAGTTATTCTAGTGGGTCGCCAAGTGTTGTTTATGTGACAAAGACTCTCCAAAACGTTTCTTACACCTAAATTTTGGAGGCTACTTTTGATCCTACAATCTATCGTTCTAAGTTAATAATAGTTGATTCATGATTAGTTGAAATTTTTCTAAGTGTTTAAGTTTTCTTCTGAGATTCTAACTGTCGAAACCACTTCCTTACACATGCTTAGCTTTTGATGGATCTGCAAGCACACCTCTTTCTTGCAAGCTCAATAGTCAATGTTTACCTTTGTAGACAAGCACTACATAGTCCTTGGAATTAGTTCTTGGGCACTCCCTTAAGAAAATTCTTGTGCAGTCTCTGGAAACAGTGATTGAAAAATTATTAGAGATACTTATTGTGCAGGTCTTAGTGGTAGGAATTACACACCTTTAGGGCATTGTGAAGTTTCTTATGACAATTTTTATGCAATTAATAAGAACGATGATTGTACAATACATGTCAACAGTCAGTGCGCAACCTTTATTGACAATCTCTCTCACTCTTAATTGCAATTGTATCATCATTCTAGCAAGTTTTCTCAATTGTCTCTTTTGTGTAGGTTCGCTTTCACTTTTTTGATTGTTTTTTCTACTTTCTTTCACATTAGAAAGTTTCTCATTTTATTTTTCTTCACTCTAGCATGTGTCACTTTGATTTCTTTCACTCCTACACGCGTTGCATCTTAGCGCACCACTAGAGGAAAATATAGCACAATCTTATACATTAAATGATCATATATATCATAAGTATATCCAGTATAGAGTTTCCCATAGCTTAGGGCTCTTTCTAGTAGCAACTGACACTTGTATCATAGCTTGTATTTTAAGTGTTGCATAACTATGTTTCAACTATCACACTTAGAAATAAGTGTGACTTTGTAGTAATTTCATGGTATGCTTGTTGATTTTTGGTTTTATGCATTCTTTGGATTGTGTTGATATAATGTAAGTGTGAGTTAACTATTTCTGAACTTATGTGCATGTCTTTTTCTCTCTTCTCTTGCTAATCCCAGACTTAGGAATTTTTGGAGGATTCACTATCTTTTTAGCTTCCTAACTCTATCCTAGAATTGTGCAGTCTTAATTCATAATGAAACATCGTTTCCTCTTGGAACTATGCACTACACAATCACTACCTCCAAGGACTATGCATTGCACAATCTCAGTGCTCAATCTGTGCCTCTTATCTATAAAAACTATGCAATTCTCCCTCCTAGTTGGTATTCCACTGCGCAGTCTTAGTCAACAACCAACCCTCAATACCTCCTTGACCTACAAAACTACGAAATCATTTGGCTTTGTCTTCCCTAAACTTCGCATTGTGAAATCATAGTGAGAAATCCTTCCTCACTCAATCAATGTCTCCCTCAACTGAACAGTTTTGGCTTCTAGTCTCTCAACCACTACACATTGTGTAGTCACAATGAATAGACCTTCATCACTGCCTCCTGAAACTGTGCACTAGGAAATCCCTGAGCCTCCTTTTTAGTCTTGTACTCTATCCCAGATTGATAAACATGTTGCATAAGGAACAAGATATAATAGGATATTTTGGGACTATTTTTTTCTTTTCATGAGTGAATTTCATTTGTAAGTACTATTATCTTGACATGAGAAGACGATTCTCAAGGAGGATGTCAAGGAGAGGCTACAAGAGAGCACTTGTAGAGAATAAGCACCAAAGGGACCATCTTGAAGAACCTGAAGGCATATTTGACCAAAACAAAGACATGACAATTAATGCTCACTTGAAAGGTTTCAACACTCATCTAAACTATTTGTAGGTTGAAGATAATGAACAAGTGAAGATCCATCATGAAGAAGATACAAATGTGGCATCTAGGAGAAAGGCTTGGCCGGGACACATCATAATTAAGTTTTATGTCATCAATGCTAAGTCATGGCTTGTCCAAGTACCATATATAATTCATATGTTTCAATTTACCCCACCAAATTATTTGTGGAATGTAAATATTACATTTCTAAAAATATAAACTGTAAAATGTATGGAAGACCAAGGGTCCCACATGGAATATGAAGAGTCACTAGAAAGTTATAAACTGATATAGAAGCTCATAGGTCGTGTAATAATTTTTAAATTCATCTTAGGACCTCAAGCATCATGAGGTAGGTGAATATTCATCTCATTTGTAATAAATACACCCTCATAACTCAATATAAAGGACCTTGGACTTTGGAATTTCATCTTGGCTTCTCTAGCTTGGAATAGGAGAGAATATCTTTCTTCATAGGAGAAAGTGGTGAATTAATGTTCCACTATTGGGGCTACTATGGAATCATTGTAATTGTGTATTCAAGCACTTTCACTTAATATATGAAACTCTAAGAGCCATCGCACTTTCATGCATATGTCGTGAATGATAACACATACTAATGAAAATGAACTATTTTTTTTTTTTTGTTATGAATCTCATTGAATTTGTGTTTTCTATTTTCTTTTATCATCATTGTTATCTTGTAAACTTATTTTCAATTTAATCAATGATTCTATTCATGCTCTTGTGTGTCTCTTTTAGGATAGTATTGTTACTTTTATTCTAGAGGCTCACCCTTTCTTCCCTTGTCATGAAAGTACCTTATATACATTACAGTTGTATGCCTCACAATGTTAACTTGTTTGTTTCAAATATTTTTTGTATAATCTCTTATGTCGATAATTGCAACCCAGGAAAATTCTCGAGGATAATGGAAACCAACCTTATTTCTGGTTGGGACTTTTACTCCAAATGGTGCGAGGTAAGTTGGGAATTCATATCGGTAAAACCCCCCTGGTTGATGGATTTCCAACACCGTCAACACCAATATTGGAAAAAAGGTATTCATACCAATTCCAATATCATATTGTAACAAAGTATTTCTCATCAAGCCTGTGTCAAATTCGATTCATTGCTCGCCTATGACCACGGGGTTTAGCATTATGGTTTACAAAAAAAACATAACATGTAGAAAATTGCAACTCAAAATCACAATGTATAAAAAACCATTCAAATATTCGTTCATCTAAGTTGCATTGTTATGGATGAAAAATTAATCCATTTTTAAGAATCGTGTCTTTTATTAGCATGTTGTCCCTATGTTATAAACCAACAATATCATATAACACATGTCATTCTATCAACAAATATTTCATTCTATTACCATTGCAATGCAACCTAGGCCTTTCTCAAACTCATTTCCCTATATTTTTCTCTCTTTCTCCATTCTCATATATATTTCTTGACCTTTCACTAGCAATGCCTTCTTTTGGGTACAAGTTGGTTAACCTGGGACGATTTTCCTATTTTTGAGTCTTGTGAAACAAACATAAGTTTGCAGTTAGAGAAATGGATTCCCCTGTTTTAGTCTCTCGTTCAAGTGGCTAGGTTATTGTCATTTGAATCTCAATATATGAGTGACCAACCCAAGTAACATCACTAGCAACTTTCAGGTCAATATCTACATAGATTGGAATTGTCAACACCATCATGTCAACTAATTTTGTCACTAGTAACAATGGTCTTGTTGTGTTATCATAATCAACAATATTAATAATAATAACCACTACCATATATAAATCATCCAAGAGCTTCCCAATATCTACATTATTCCATATATCTCTATATTATTCTCACAATATGTAATCATTGGATAAGTTGTAGTGTATGTTAGTACGGCTTTGGTTGGTTGTTTTGGATAACACTTGGCTTTGTGGTTGTGCATCCACAACTGGATCCAACAAAGTTTCAAATATGTTGTACCTCATATTCCACTGATTTATTTTTGTGGGTGCATGTTATATGCCTAACCATATTATAATAGGATTAGAGATGGATGACCATCTATAGACGGGGACTCCTTGAATAACAAGGTAAATTTTGAAACTACACAGATAGTTTTATGATGGGATTCAATAGAAGAAATTGATGAATTCTAAGAGAAGAGTGGAGAGGAACAATATGAGTTATGTGGGGTTGGGTATTATTGGTAAAGAAGGATGTATCCAACATGAAAAATGGCTACCCCATTTAATCTAGGTGACTTTCTATTAGTAGCAAAACAATATTCTCATGTGATCCAACAAGTAGTTTTAATCAGGGCATGAGTGGGGTATGATGGTTGTTGTGGGATTTGGCATTTATCATGTTGAAAATACTTCTCAAAAGTGAAATAATGGTATATATCTATAGAGAATAACAATTCTAATATGTTTAGAAGACAAACAAATGCATCCCAAAAAAGGGAGTGGAAATGCACCAATACAATGCAACGATGATAATGAAAAAGCTACATTGTGATGCCCAACAATTAAACTTGTATCTGATACCACTTATCTGAATCCTAGAAGCTCAGATCCAAAAGGATCAAATGCTGAGAGAGGAGGGGGAAAAAAATAAAATCGACCATGAAAATAAGTATAGTATAATACGATGAAAATCCAAATATTTATTAAATGAGAAGGAAAATATTGTTACATCTACATCATGGAAATTTGAATGTCCTTTTGAAAGGTGGGTCCCACTATTTATAGTATTTTTGGTGCCTCCTTGAGTTAAAATATTCAATACCATGGGTGGATACCACTTTACACTCAAATCATTTAGGAATAATAACAAAAGTTGAGACCCATTGGCTGTTAAAAATAGAGTAAATAAACTTTACCGAAAGTAGGTTTTGTAGTTCCTTCTTTGACTATGTCACATAGAGTAGGATTCATTCATAGTTGAGGTTGGATAATGGGTCTGGAATATTACTCGATATAAATGTGATGAATGCATGAGTTAGGATGAATTCCTTAATTTCAATGTAATCCCAGGAAAAATAATCACTATGATTTTTTAAAACCTTAATCAAATTTTCCTTCCATTGTTCAATTATCCCTTGATTGATTTTCAAAAACTTCTTGTGGCTATTTTCCATAGTCTCCAAACTTGACTCATGTTCTTCTTTAGAAGATGAGTTTCACTCTACAAGTGATACATTGCTTCTAGCAAGAGAGCCCTATACTTCAAGGTCCAATTTTTAAGTGAGATTGTGTGTTGGATGAGGAGGACAACGCTATAAAAAAATCAATCTCTTCATCCTCGATTTTATCCCTAATATAATGATATTTATGGATTATAATCACTTGATGAGAGACTACATCTTCATCATTTCCCTCTCCATCTACCCAAAGTGAGGTTTCTAGATCAACACTATGTTTAGCTATAGGATATAGGGTGAGTTTCTTAGTGGAGGTCCCATGGGAAATTTTTGTTTCCAAACATACAATTGATATATGTGATTTTGATTAATAACCATTGTCTTCATATGATTAGGGAATAGATCCAAAAGGAAGAATTGGGTTGTAAAACCATAAAATCAATTGAGAATTTATAGGAATTTTCACTAATTCTTCCAATATCCCTTTATGTTTTATAGTGAATTGATGAATGAGTTGCAAAATTGTGGTGGTTTTCCTAAGGCCTAAAAGTCCTAGGGCTTCCACTATTTCTTATTTCATCACACTTGTAGTATATTTGAGTTCAAACGATTTATATGGGATGATTGTATGATTGATCTACATATTTTTGACAAGGTTTCCAATATCTTAGGATTTAGTGGTGAGGACCCTCCCTAACATAAGATTTTATAGGTTTACAATAACATGTATTGTTTGAGGGTATTTACTTTTCCTACTATATCTCCTAAAGAATAATTCTTCAAAAATTTTGAAATATATAGGGACATAAGTTCTCTCAAGAGGTCAAATTTATGCTGAGTAATAGTCTTGTATATGTCTAATCTATTGGGGTAACTAAGAACTCATGGTTTTGGGAAATTTTGATCATTTTTTATAATTTATGGAGATTAAACCAGTTTTAATTCTTCATTTGGGCCTTCGTATTAAGTTCTTATATTTGTACAAGAGTATCTTCTCTAATGAGAGAGTTCCCTAACCTAAGATGGATATCATGAAATTCCATGGAAGAGATAGAACAAGTAGGGTAAGTATAATTCCTAACATATTGTATTGGCTAAACATCCTTACCATCATTAGGGTCAAGGATTGGTTATGTAGGAAGTTGAGGTTGTGGAGGGGATGATGTAGATGGTTTTATTGGTGAAGGAAAGAGTTTCATGGGTGGATATAATAAGGCTTATTGAGGACCTCCAAAGGCCTCCACCCTTGTTTCCAAAGTTAGTTTGGTGAGGGGGGGCATCCATGGTTGGTTAGATAGACACAATTATACAGAATAGTATTGTATTTCAGGGTCATACCAACATAAAATAAAATATTAAGAGTGATCTAGGATTGTAAATTGAGGCTTAGACCACAATGGAGTATTCTAAGAGACAAAAAATAGTTTCTTAGATTCATCATCTTCCTGATACACAACTTTTAGTCTAGGAAAATATTGGAACTTTCTTGTGGCATGGCCTTGGCTTAAAGTATGAGAAATCTCAATGTGATCTACTGAGAAATTCTTCAATGGGTGCTTTATTCTACAATTTGAGTAAAATATTGCTATAATAAATTCTTCTATTTTCTTCTAGGCTTATTCAATTATGGATTGCCTAATTGATAATTATGTGAACTGAGCATATTAGTCCTAAATTCTTGTACCATGTTTGCAATTTCATCATTAGTAATTCCATTTTGGTCATTTTTTTTGAATTTTTTCAATATATCTCTTGGTACTTTCCAATCCTTTATATCCCTATAGAATATCTTCAAGAAAAATCAATAATTACATTATAAAATTTCTAAGAGGCTATTATCAGCCAATTTTCTCCCCCTTGATCAGTGACCCTTAGCCCTCATGACTGTATGACTTTTTCTTGACATGAGGAAAATTTTTGGCCAATTTTAACATTAGTTGTAAGCAGGAAATCTTGTGCCTATTTCTAGGACCTTATAGCCGCTACCAGGCCTCCTTATGCTTGTGGCTAGGGAACTTTTCAATCCTTTATATGCTACGACCAAGGAAAATTTATAAAGTGCCTTGGTCCCCAGGAGATCTATTCGATGTCTCATCTATTCGAGTTATCCATGGCTCATCAATTAGAAATTTCTGTAACTTCTCCTAGTCCTGAGCGTACACATACATCCTCTTGGGACCTCTCTTCTACATATTTATAATAGATCATTTGAGAGGGTTAGGCTAGTTTCCAGAGATCCAATATTTGAGAGAGTTGAGATATTCATTTGATGCTGCCATTCTGCCGCTAGAGAGAGCTTGTGATGTCTTGGCCATATGTGTGTGTTATTCATGCTCATTTATTGGATATAATAGGGAAACTCTACCAGATCATGGAGAGGAAGCATGGTGTTCCTTGCCTTACATGATTGTGTATTCAGTGGATCTTATAATCTTTAGAGTGGAGCGCAAGATCGACATCGAGCTCAAAAACCTTCCCCAACCTACAAGGAGGTCATTTGCAATCTCTCTTCTTTATAGCATAAAAATGGTTGCATGTTTCATGGTTGATCATTTCAGATTGGGATTCTTCTATTGTTTCACTGGTCTTGTCTATTTCTGTCTGGTGATCTAATCAGACACTAGATCACAGAGAAACAACTCCTTGCAAATTTTGATGCAATAGTTACCTGTTTTATTTGACTCGATATCTAAGGTCTGTCATGAATATGGGGTTACAGTAACCTCTTTTTATCAAAGTCTTCAAATCCAAAAATAAAACCACCATCACATCAGCTCATTGAGATATTTTTGACTGCTTAATTTTCACCTCAATCCGACATCTATATTGAAATTTATTTCCATAATAAATTTAGCCAATCATATTATGACACATCATCATTATCATACCATGTGGCATCTGCGTGATCCCTATCTCACCCCAGTGGAACTACTGTACAAACAAAGTGTAAGGTCCATTTAGTCCTCACCCCATAGTGTACTTAGCTTACTCCACTGTTATATTTGTCTAATTTTCATCTGAGCCTTTCAACTTAGTGAAAACCCTCACCACCCTTGGATCCCTAGATATTTATATCCATTTTCACTTGAGATTACTCTAGCAATTGGATGATATCTGACCTATTTCATATCCAAATCTCACACATGTTTTCACCCATGCCACACCTCGATCCAAACATGCAAGAGGGTATTATGGCCCAAGAGAAATGAAATCCTTCACAAGGGTGTGTTCCCTTTGCCGCCCTTGGATCCTTGGGTCCCATATACAAACAAATTTTAAAAGGGAAATATGGCCTCGACATGATCTGGCCTCCATATAAGTGTTGGACCATACCTAACCTTATATTCTGGGATCCCAGATGTGAAATAAATTTTCACAATGAAATCTAACGCTAGATGAAGTCTAGACTGCTACAAATGGATCTACTCCCTTCCATCCTAGATATAGATATTTGAAGAGGATATAAGAAAATAAAAAGGTGTTAGAAATTTAGATCACTACTAAGAGTGTGGGGTGAATTAGTAGTGATGGAACTTATAAAAGTTTCGTTGATTTATTAATATTTTAACCATTCACAATATAAAACACATAACGAGATATCATGGTATCGAACATAAACAAAAAACCATAAAAATTTTCAACACATCAGACACCAATGATTTATGGTGGAAACCATGAAGGGAGAAAAACCACTCGTTTTTGTTATGTTGCTTCTAATTCTCTTATTTTTATATACATCAAATATTTTACATCTTTCATCTATCCACCACCAACTAGGAGCCACTACCCCTTTTAACAGTATTGTTGGACACCACTAGCTAGGAATTCTCTACTCACATGAATTTACAGGCCACCACCTACTAGAAGCGACCACTCCCAATAATACTTTCCCAACCACCACTAGACTATCTAGCCACCACTAGATGGAGATAACACTCCCAATATACCATTTTTTTTCCACCACACCTATCTTTTTCAACCACTACTAAAAGAAAGCGACAAACTCCTCAAACTATCACATCCACACTTTCATAAATTTTCAAACTAGACTCCAAGGAGAACACATAGCTAAATAACAACATATCAGTCCTCTCTATAATAGATAAAATTATCCAAAAAAAAACATTTCACACAAACAATATTATAATTATTGCGCTAACAACAACCATGGGCCAAAATATCTTCAGTCATTCCTTACCCCATCTCCTCACTCAACATAATATGCTGACTGAAACATTATTTTTCTACCTTCCACAATACCTGAAAACTACTCCAGATTTTATACATAATGTGCCTCATAATTTTCACTCTCTTTTCTTCTCTCACACTCACTCAACCAACAATGAAAGTAATTCCAACTCCTCAAATCATTCTCCAATATATATTTTTTTGCAAATGATTACCAAGAAGTACCTAGCTCAAACAACTATGTTCATACACTCATCAATTGGTCTAGTATTTTAAAATTTTATCCTCATTTACCTAATATTCCATAATCTTCATTTAATGAGTGAGCTTATCAACTTTAATCATCTTCTAGAATACTTTAGTCAGACTCTTTGACCAATTACCCAATGCAATTACCATATGAAATGCCCCCAGAAATGACTAGAATGCACACAAAATTTGGGAGAAACCACCTAAAAAGTGTAATGTAGATTTTCCCTTTGGGAAGTGTGTTATAACGCACCCAAGATACATAATCACTAGCATTATAATGTAGGTTATTCTCATTTTATCTATGTTACCCCTTCCATGCCTCCTTTCTTCCATATACTTAACTTCAAGACTTCGAGAACTTGTTCATTTACTTCTTCAAGCATCTCTTGAACCTGTAGAGCCTCCGCAAACCCATGAAAAGTATTTTATAATAACAACAAAGCCTCCAAACATGTTATCTATAGGAATCGATACATAAACATAAAACTCTACCTTCCTAGGTGCATATGCATCCTCCTACAACTTTTTTTCCATTCAAAAAGTGTTAGATATAATCCAGGTTCACTTTAACATAAGACAAACAATCCTAAGTGTATATTGATATAAATGATAATTAAAACAATGATAAGTCCCTGTTGACATCCATGCTAACACTACAATGCCAACATACTCTCCATTTTTCATTGATTTCAACCTAAATCTAATCTCCATGACTTGATCTAACTTCTGAAGTTGGTCTCCATACCCTCTTCCATTTTATATCCCCCTTTGACATCAATGAAAAATGGAAACACCAAAACTAAAAAAAATTCAAATAATGTGAGGGGATGAGAGAAGTACTCCCCCTATCATGCTTAAAACCATGCGAATACAAATTGATCTTCTGATAATAAAGACAATCATGTGAAATAATGAGCTTAGTTTCCAACCATTGCTCTAGATAATACCATGCATCCTCTCATGTTGGACATGCTCCCCTAAAAATCTAATGGAGTTTCAAACAAACTCTCTTTTTTATTGTAGAAACACTTCCGCTTCTCTAAAATAAGCCTCCTTTCCAAGTGCAACAAACTACTCTTCATGAACTATGACTCCAACTGACTTTGAGAAATGATATATAGTGAAGTGAAATATAAATTCAAGGCTTCATGGAGAAAATACATGGATTTAATAAGTACATAATAATGATATATTAATCCTCTATAAGCATACATATTACCAACCATTGACATTGGACCCAATTTTACATCATTCACCTAATGCAACATGCCTATATTAATGATATACAAGATGAGACATGATTTTGACACCTAAAATCCCATACATAGCTGAAATTTAAAATTTTACAATACATACTAATCATCATGGGTCTCTTCATGATTAATGCACCAAAACATGAGATAATAATGATACATGGATTTTACAAATGAATTTATGTGTTCTCTCCTCTATGCATTCCCAATACATTGATATAACATAATTACATGGCATCAATGGGAAACAATATATTTTGTATATAGCAGCAATGAAAATACAATACATGGCATATGATAACAAATGGTTACACTCAACATCCCAGCCATAAATAATGATCTTGCCAACGACATGTGTGTTGCTCACATCAAAACCAAAAATGAATTCCCTGCAACAAAATCATGATAACAACCACCATGCTCCACATCTACATATACAACATAATCATTTGAAAACAACAACTCGAATAACATGACATAATAACAACAAAATATACATCCCCATCATTAGTGAACAAATCATCAATGGGGCTCAAGAAAATAGAAGTAAACTACTGTTCCATAAAATCTAGCTATGAGAAACAAATCAACAAGCATCAAAAGCATCACTAGTACGATATTAGAAAATGCAACAATAATCTCTCCAACATCATTAATGTGTGTCCATATGAGTAATGCATCCAAGAAGCACTAGGAAAAAGAAAAATAATCATAATATTTTGCAAAAAAGCATTGTTAGAAACTCATCAACTCCTTGAACTCATCCTATCAATATCAACACACACTCTCTTCAAACAATGAGATCAATCTTCCCAATAAGAAGAAGCATTAGAACCAAAACATCATAGGCAATGAAATTATCCCATGAGACTCATGCAACAGAAAACTCCATGCATTAAAAACAACATACCTCTATGAAAGTATTAGCCATTCACACCATATGCTAGAAATACATTTTTAGTCAGCATTAAACCCAAAAATCATCACAACTCATCTATCCTAGTGAAAAAATTCTTATCTGCAACATGCATCATACATCTAGATTTATGAAATTCATGAAATATTTACATTCAAGATGCGCCAACTCCAATACACTATCGATATGATCTCTAGAGCAGCCTCACATGCATGAAAATACATCAGATAAATGTGATCTAACAATATTAATACCAGCATCATACCAACATTTCCATGCAAAAATACTAACTCATCTTAATAGCATTATATGGTAACAAAAAAAAACACTTACTCAACAATATGGAGCAAGTTCCCAATAAGTGCATACCTAGCTCCTCCACATTGAATATAATTCCAACAATCTGCTAGTCCACCAAAAGTAAGAATGCTCCCCCTAAATGTGTGATCTTCCTTCACTCCTTGAAAACTCTCTCTATGAAGAGTTCATGCTCTAAATCTCTATCACAAAACTCTGAGAAGATCCACCATTAGTAGCATAAATCATTATAGCATATAATGAATAATGAAAGGAATGATATTCACCATACCAAATTTTATAGAAACTAACATGACAACAATCTCCTATAATATGGCCGCAAGCTCTCACTACATATATCAATCATAAAAATATGAAATAAAATAATATTTTAAACCTCATGTAGCTCCCCCTTATCTCATGCATCTCCTTCCTAGTATCTATATTTACATTCATACAATTTCTCCAATATGGTTGCACCTCCAAGGATCTACATGTAACTGAATATGAAACCATATGCTCCACCTGAGACCATGCAAGCCTCCAATTTTTGGTTGGAGTCTCTTGGCACTCCTTTTTCCTCCAAGCTTTATTGAATTTAACTTTGACATGTGCATCACATTCTTTCTTCTAGTGTGGATGGCCTTGCATTATATTATCACTTTGATTGGATTTCCTATAACACATGGGGAAATTGCAATGTTTTGCCTTATGGACAATATTGTCACACAAATAAAATCTTATGTTACCAAGTATCAAAGGAATAAACCCATATTTTATGTTGATCTAATTTATATTCTTTTCATATGCCCTACAATTAATCGCCCTATTTCCAAAATCATTGCATGAGAAACAATAACCATAAAAAGGACTCTTATACCTGACTATTGATGGTCTTTGTGATGAGGGAAATATTCCTTTCATGCTCACTTGAGGATGGTTCTTATTTGGCTACTTATTTTGCTGATTGGTATCGATATCTTTACTTTTGCAATTTCCTACTATATTTCCAAATTTTTGACAATCAAAACACTTGACATTTCTCATTTTTGGAGCAACAGATTTTCTTAGTGAATGTGACTTTCTTAGCTTCATCTTTTTCTCCTTTCTTGGTTGTTGATAATTCTGATGACTCTTATTTTCATGTTGCTACTAACTCTCCAATATTTTTTATTTTTCTTGTAGTTGCTACAGTGTTAGATATGGTCATTTCTAATTATTCTCTTGTAGAGTTTTCTTCATATTTTATTCTTTGACATTGATATTCTTTTTCCTTATAGTTCTTCCTCATTAATTCTTTAATTTTCCTTCCATATTCCAACTGAGCTTCTAAATCATAAATTTCTTCCTTGAAATTTTTCTCTCTTTATTCAAGTATTTTAAACAATTTCTTTTGATCTCTATTTTCAAGTCAAATCCTTTGTATTACATCCAATTTTCTGGTAATATGAATTTGATATTCAATTGGTCTCTCCTTTTCTCTAACATTACTAGTGATTTTTTCTCCAAAAGGATTTCCTCCACTTATATTCAAAAAATAAATCTCAATCGATTGATTATCATCTTCTAACCCATCAATTTCAAGAACATCATCATCACTACATGTGCAAGAGGAACTTGGTAACTCTTTTCCATTCTTGACTAGTAGAAAGAGGCATTCTTTTAGATCTGAAATCTTTATGACTGGTTTGTTTCACTTATTCTTTTGAGACATCTTCTTATTTATCTTAGACATGGTCCATGATCTACTTTAGAGAAGTTAAGATTCATCAGAGAGAATAAAATCTGATACCACTTGTTACAAATGTAGATCACTACCAATAGGGGAGTGTGAAATAATAGTAATGGAATTTGTAAAATTTTCTCCTATTTATTAATCTTTTAATCATTCACAATATGAAACACATAAGGAGAGATTATAGTATCAAATGTAAATATAAAACAAGAAAAACATTTAATGCATGAGACACCAATGATTTCTGGTGGAAATTCCAAACGGAAAAAGGCCATTTGTTGCTAATGTACTGCTTCTCTTTATCTTAATATTATATAAATAAATTCTTTTACATCTTTTAGTTGGTCACCACCAACAAGGAATCACTACCTCTTTCAAAAGTATTCATGGCCACCACCTGCTACAAGCCACCACTAGCTAGGAATGACTTTTTATGCTACCACCTACTGGAAGCCACGACTCCTAATAAGTCTCTCCCAACCACCATTAGATGGAAATACCACTCTCAATATACTATTTTTCTAGCCACCATGTTATGAAGCCAAATCAAAAAATATAAGAAAAGAGAGATCAACGCCTTATAAATCAACCACTTCGAGGGGGAAACATACTTTACATTACATAAATGATCATTTATTGGATGATACAAATGACAAAACCTCATTTCTATATATAGGAGTCCATGGGGTCACAATATAATCCTAGCTGACCTAATAATAATAATGTAAGGGCACAACAATAACAATAGTGGGATATTTATGGGGCACAATAATAAAAATATGGGTACTATGTGGGTACAAAAATAGCAATAAAGGGGCTACACTAACAACAATAAGGGACTACACTAGTAATATAGGGCCATAACATACCCCTCTCCTTCAAAAAAGTGGTGTCCTCAACGCTTGAGTACTTCTAGATGCTTCTGTATAAAATTCTCATCCTCCCATGTGGAATCTTCAGTGGGTAAGTTCTTCCACTTTATTTCATAGCTATTGAGTTATTATTTCCGTGACTACTTCAGGTTCCAATATGATTTTTCCTTCCTCATCAAGTTATGGAAATATTTTTTGAACCAAAATTTTGTCACCTATAACCTTCTTTAAGCATGAAACATGGAAAACTGGGTGCACTCGAGAAGATGCAAGAAGCTCTGATACCAAATGTTATGAAACCATCTCCCAAAATAGAAGAAAAGAAAGATCAATGCCTTATAAATCAGCCACTTCTAGGGGGAAACCTCCTTTACATTACATAAATGAAAAATTCTTTGATGATACAAATGAAAAAACATCCTTTATATATATAGGATTCCATGGGGTCACAATATAATCCTAGCTGACCCAACAATAATAATTTAAGGGCACAACAATAAAAATAGTGGGCTATTTATGGGGCATAATAATAATACTATGGGGACTACATGTATACAACAATAACAACAAGGAGGATACAGTAACAAAAATAAGGGAATACACTAGTAATATAGGGCTCTAGCACACCACACCTATCTTGTTTAGTCACTACTAAAAAGAGGCCACAACCTCCTCAAACTCTCAGAGCCACGCTTTAATTCATTTGCAAACTGGACTCCAACAAAACTAAAAAACTGAACAAAAACATATCAGTCCTCTCTACAATAAATAAATCTATCTAAAAACAAATACTACACACAAAAAATATTCTCATGAATGAATTAACAACAACCATGCACCAAATGATATTCAATCATGCCTTAGTCCATCTCCTTTCTCTCTCCATAAGATGTTGGCTAAAACATGCTTCTTCTACCTTCTGCAACACTTGCAAATTGCTTCATATTTTCTATACAATGTCCCTCACAACTTGCAAAGTATTTTCTTCTCTCACACTCACTCAACCAATAATGAAACCAACCTCAAATCCTCAAATAATTCTACAATATATAATATTCTAAAGTGATTAAGACAATAATTACCAAGGAGTACAAATCTCAAACAACTATGTTTATACACTAATGAATTGGTTCTGTATTTTGAAAATTTCTCCTCCTTAACATAATCCTACGTAATATTCATTGAATAATCAATATTATTAACTTTAACCATCTTCTATAACACTTCCTCGAACTCTTTTACCAATTACCAAGTGGAATTACCATAGTAAATTCCCCTGGAAATTACTGGAATGCACACATAATTGAGGAGAAGCCACCTATAGAGTGTAATGAAGGTTATCCCCTCAATAAGTGTGTTATAACACAACCCATAAGCCTAATCACTAGAATTATAATGAGGTTTATGCTCATGTCACCTTCATTAACCCTTCCATGCCTCGTTTATGCCATCTCCTTAGCTTTAGGACTTCCCGAACTTATTAATCTATTTCTTCAAGCATCTCCTGAACATATATAGCCTATGCAAACCCATGAAAAGTCTCTGAAAATGATAAAAAATCCTCCAAACATGTTCTTTTCAAGCATCAAGACATCAACATAAAACTTCACCTTTCTAGGCACCTGTGATTAGATATAATCTTGGTTGACATCAACATAAGACAAAAAATGTTAACTGCATGTTCACATAAATGATAAGAAAAATAGTGCTAAGTCCCTATTGACATCATTTCCAACACTACAATACCAATTAAAGGAAACTAGGGAAATTACTTAAGGTAGGGGGTAGTTTCCCAAATAAAAAATTTCATGAAGATAAATGCCAAGGCATCAACATATACTCTTAGTGATATTGAGCCTTGTCCATAATAATTCAAACGAGGCACCAACAAGGGCCCAAACTATAGTAGATTTAGAGTAAGAGGAATGGCATTGATCGAGGGAAAATTCAAGAAAATTCAACATTGTAAAAGGTGAACTATGAAAAATAATCCAATTATGTTTTTTTTAGATGCTAGATAAATTATTCGATGAGATAGGAGTCCTTCATTCATCTTCAAGGAGACATATAGGTTTGTGCAACCACTCAAGAGGGATATAGACAATGTTTTAAATAGTAATAATCTTAGGATATTGAGCTAGTTATAATTCTTAATCACATCAATAATATTAACTATGTAAAAAAACACATAATTATCACATCATTCATGAGATAAGTAATAATCAACATAAACCTGATATTCATTCAACTCACGACATATAAAATAGTCTAAAATTCTAAAGTATGGAAGTAACCTTCAAAATTCAATAATTTATTGCCACCATAGATATATAAGATAAATTGGAAATCCTAAGCATAGCAATAAACATTAGATAACCATTATGTTGTAACCTCAAGAAACACCACTGAAAATTTTTCCTACACTTGAATTTTGGAGCCTATTGTGGATCTTGCAATCAGTTGTTCCTCATTCACTTATTCATCATTGATGCTTTTGAGATCCCTTATTGGATTGGAAGTGTGAAAGTCAATCGCTCACACATGCTAAGCCTGTAACAAGTGCATGAGCACATTATTTTATGAAATATTGAATGAGAATAGCATGTTCCATCAAGACTGTGTATGTGCGATGTCCAATACATGTCGGCAGTCAGTGCACATTGACATCAACAAGTTATCACGTCTAGCTACATTTTTACTATTTTGGTGTATTGCAAACTCTTGCTTCCATGCACCTTTTATTTCTTGAGTGTCATTTTAATGCTTTTTATTGTCTCTTTTTTTTGTTTTCTATCTAATTATTGTCATTTTCATGTTATCTTTTCACTAGCATGTGTTACTTCATTATCGTTCACATATCACAAGTGTCATTCACACTATAACAATCATCATCCTTTTTGCATGATAAGTGTCAAAAAAATTATATTACCTTGTTTTGGTGGTTTCAAGAGGTTATATTTGTGAAAATTAGTTGATATTACCATTTGGACATCCGTCACACTCATTCCCAAAGTTTTAAGCATTGTCGCACAAGTGTCATCACAGTCGTTGCAAAGTGTACCTTTAGTTTCGCACTTGTTGTAAGTTGTTGCAAAGGTTGCCACACTCAAGGAAGTATGTGTTCAAGTGTTATGGATGATCTATATTGTGTCTTAAAAGTGTCTAAGTGTGCTATCACATTCAGTTCCTCTAAATTTTCACATCAGATTCACTGATCCCACACTTAGCCAAATTTCTGAAAATTCCTAGCAACTTAACCCCATCCAATATTCCTAAATTGTGCATTACGTAGTCCCAACCCTCAATATTAAAAATTTCCTCTTGAAACTAAGAAATACACAACTCCTTCCTCCTAGGATTGTGCACTATGTAGTTTCAATTCTTAAGCTCGAGCCTTGGCCTCCAAAATTGCGCAATTAAGCCCTCCAACTTGGCCCCAGCTACGCATTGCACAATCTCTAAGCTCAAGATAAAAAATTGATCTCTTGAACTGTGTAATTGTGAAATCACGAAGTCTTATCTGCCTCCCATAACTTTGCATTTGGCTGAGCCAGTTCAAAATCCCTCAGCTTGGCTCACTGACTCCCAAAACAACGTAATTTCTCTCTCCTGCCCAATCAGTACTACACATTACACAATCTTAAGGCTCAAGCCTTAGTGCTTATATGTTGAACTGTGAAATTGTGCACTCACCTCGGCTCCTCTATCCTCCAAAAATTTGTAATAGTCTAATCCAATTCCCATCCCCTCATCCTATCATATTGAGCTCCTAGATTTTATAGTTTTCTTCCTCAGTCCAACGGTAACTATGCATTACGCAATCTCAAGGCTGAAGCTCCATACCTGATTGCTTGAGTTGTGCAATTACGCATTCACTGAGCCTCTTTCCCAGCCTATCACTCAGTTCTAGCTCAGTTAATGGATCATTATGCACTATCTTATACTAGGGGTTTATTGGATTGATCTCGTCTTGTCATGAGTGGATTGAAGATGCAGGTACTCTATAATACTATGGAAATATGATGATGAAGGAGATGGAGAAGGCGTAAATTATACAAGACAAATATGGAACTAAAGAGATAAGATGATCATCAAGAGAGAATATGAATGAACTCTAGATTATAATTGAAGACCAAAGATTAGGACTACATGAATACTCCATATGATTCACAACCCTTTGGAGGGTACATAGGAAGAACAAATCATATCTCTCATGAATATGAAACATTGTATACATCTCTTATTGAAGATAAAATAAAAAAACAATAAGAAGGAAAACTTGAAACTGCCACATCATCATGTAGTCCATCTCATTAGTGTCATCTCATGTCCTATCATGAGTCATCATGTGCCACATAATTATTGTGGATTATTTAATTATCTATTAAAAATGTATTGTAAAGTAGAAGTCCAAAGAACACATACAAAATATGAAGATTCATGTAAATTCGAAAAGGCATAGGAATTCCAACAGTCATGAGGGTAATCAAAGAGTCACGAGGAGATGAAGAGTCAACCCATTGGTTATATATACACCCTCATTCTATGAGAAATGGACTTTTCCACCTTGGATCCTCACGAAAGGAAGTAGAGAGACAAGCTAGTTCTTTTAAGGAGCAAGGAGTGGCTCCAACGCTCCACTATTGGAGTTAGTGGTGTTCATTGTATAGATCTATCTTGGAAATTTTAATTAATAATAGAAGCCTCACAACCAACACATTCTTCATGTGTGGATTATGAATAATTATAATAATATTTTGTGGATGTTTGTAGTTCATGTTCTCTTTCATCCATACTACAATATTTTAAATTTTTCAGTTATTTTAGTAATTATTATATTGAGAATGTGTTGTAACAGTTATTATTGTTATCCCATACTTGAGGACTATTTTGTAGGATACTAGATAGATTTTTCTTGTTGGTTGGTTGTAATGACTGTCGCATATTTTGTGGACTATTCCTCTGGATGTTAGACATATCCTTCTTGGTTGTGCATGTCTCTATTAGGGTGGTAATAATACCTCTCTCTTAGAGGCTCACTTATTTCTCTCACTTCGTATTAGAAGAACCTTGACACACTTACAATGGAACACTCACTAGGCACACTTAATTTCTTTTTGAAAGCACATTTGCATTCTTCTTTCTTGCTAACAGTTAGAGCCAAGGAAATTATTCAAGAATATATGGTAGTTAGGTCGATATCCCAGATGGGGCTCCTATTCCAAATTGCATGAAGTATAATTGGGACTTCATATCAGGGAGACAACCTAGGTTGATGTATTTCCAGCACCGTCAAAAAAATGGTGCTAGAGGGAGGTCTAGATGACAAGTTGTTCCCATTGATTCTATTTTGAATGTCTTACCTAGAATGGCTCATCCTCAAATATTAATCCTAAACGGTTTCTCTAATTTATCCATTTGTCAATTTTCAATCCTAGATGAGCCTCTCTATCAATTGTCTTACTTAAATTTTGATGGTGAGGATGGAACACCCATAACCAAGCACATTTCTGATTTTCTTAAATTTTGTGAATCTTACAAAATCAATGATGAAGAGTTTTCTTGTGTGATTTTCTCCCTCACCCTGTAAGGTTATGTTAATCGATGGTTACATACCTTACCACCTTCTTCCATCCATTATTTTCATCATTTTCTCAAGGAAATTCATCAAGCCTTTGATAGGTATGATTAACGAGATATTTATAAAAGAATCAATTAGCTTAGAATGAAGCCTGATGAATCAATTGAGGATTTCTCTAATCGATTCCTTCAACTGTGTTATGAATTTCCTGAAGGAGATGGGAATTTGGATTTATTGAAACAAAATTTTGAGCATTTGGTTCATGTATTGTTTCATGGTGAATCCAAACCACCTGATGTCTCTTCTTTCCCAACTCTTGTAAAATAAGAGACACCCATAATTTTAGAGGAGGAATTTACTACTCGATTTTTTTCTTGTCCTCCTCCTTTTCCAGTTACGATGAGGGTTCCTTTGTATGATGATAATACAATTGGGAAATCTATGCATAAAATTCCTAATCCATCTTCTCATCCTCCCACTTTTCATGATTCAGATTCAATGGAGGAAATCCAGGAATGGATCATGAATACTAGGGTGAATACTAACTCCTCCATCCTGCAATATGATGTTACTATTCATAACTCTAGTCTCAAATCTGATTTGGATTTTTTTGTACCATGATCTACTTGATCAATCCATTGCACCAACTAGTTTTTCACACTCTCGTTATTTTCAAGTTGTTGGTCCAAATTACAATCAAGTTCAAGGTAGTCACATTACACAAGTAGAGGAGCAGGAAGGTGAGGATTATTTCAATCTTTTTCAAAATACTCCGTTTGAAGATGATATTTTCTCATTCTTAGTTGATATTGAATCTATTAATCTTGGTAATGAATATAATGAAATATTTTTTTTGAGATCCACAGTCTTGGGATTCGATCATTCTGATGATGATGATAATGTTTATGTATGCGACGATGAATGCCCAAGTACATTATTTGATCTTTTGGTTTCTCAATAAGATTTCAATTTAGTTCTAGAATCTGATTCGGTCAAGGAATATATTCTTATCAAAATTTCCTCTTCATCTCACGACCCCTTGTACTCTACCATTTGTGATGTATCTACTTGTGATAGAGATAATCCATGTTCTTCAAGTTCTTCATCTGATGAGTTATACTCTCAATTTACACAAGATAGTGAGATTATTCATGGTGAAAATGAAAAAATTAAAATCATTGAGTATCCTTTCCATCCCATATCATATCTTGTTTTCCATGAAGACGACTCTCGAAATCAACTTTCTCATGAAATTTCTTCGATTCATATGGAATAATTTTTCAACTTGAGTAATCTGATTTTTAAAATTATAATCCAATCAAATCAATGATAGAGATGGCTTCCATCTAGTCGATATTGATCTCATTGAAATCATTGAAAGTATTTATCCTCACACCATGCATGATCTGGTTCAATCTTCAAAATATGATTTTACAATCCTTGAAAGTTTCATGACTTGTCAGGGAGTCGAGGTACTTCAACTTCCAATGATTGTTATGTCAGGACCTGCTAATTTTGGTAAGACCCCTGAACTGAGTCAGATCTTGCTTCTCTCATAAAATATTTCTCTTTGCATGATTTAACTATATTTAAATTGCTTCTTTAAATATGTTTGGTATTGTTGATGTATTCTTTCGAGCTTTCGAGATTTTATTTCAGATTGGTTTCCTGAATCTTCTTTAGTTGATTCATCTTCATGCAAATCCCTTGTATGAAACTCGAGTTTGGAATGTGTATCTCTCATAGAATCATGGAACTGTGAAATTTTTTATTCTAAAGATTATCTTTGTCCAAAGAATCACATACCTGCCACATCCTTTTGAAAAAAATAAGTTCTCGATCCTTCTTGTGAATATTCTTATGTTAATCATTTTCTTCATTACACCTGAAATCCTCTTGAGCGTTAGTGAATGCATGAATGTTTGACGAATAAAATTATTCTTGAATCATTTTACCCTAACTGGTCTCATTTTTTTGTTGTACTGGTGTTCCTTTTTACTTATTTCATCGATTACAACGCTACTATAGTATGTAGTCAATTACAAGAAAAGAATTTGTTACACTTATCACATGAGGAAGGTGATTCTATTAAATAAATTGTGAAATTGTTCAAATTGGTTTACCCTTGTTAATTAGAAACTGGGAATATGATGCTTTAATTGGCACACATGATCATGATTATGTCTTATATGATTATCATACAACTTACTATTTTCCCATCAACACATCCATTGAAAGTTGTTTTACATCCTTTGATCTTTATGGTTTAACGTTTCACTATTCGGGTACTTGTATAGAATTATTTCGGTAATAATCACATTCAAATGAAATTTTTCAACGTGTTTCGAATGAACCAGTGTGGTTCATCATCAGGACTAGGTGAGAGATCAGATCTAGACATTGAGTTTAAATACATGTAGAAATGGCTCAACTAACCGTTAGGATAATGGCTAGTTTGACTTTAAAAATTCAAATAGATTAATACCAGCTAGTTTTATTTAATTAGTAAATTATTTAATTATTTATATCTATTTGCTTTCTAAATAAAAAATAAAAAAAATAAAAAATAAATAAATCAATAAAATTATATATATATATAACAAGAGGAAACCACCAGACCACTATGAATATAGGGCAGGGATCCAACACCTGCTTATATTCCAGTCATCATCTCTATTGAGATTTATGGGTCTTTTTTCAATTTCTAAGGCCTCTCTTAACTTACGATGATGGAAATGGTCAATCCTAGCTATGACCCTCACCTATTTGATGTAGATATGATGGTTAGTCTTTTCCGCATGCTCAGCTACAACAGAGGTGCGAGATCTTCCATGTTTAATATCAACAGCATGTTCACAGATCCTTGGGTTAATAGCCCAACCAATTTCACCAATGTAAGGTGTCCAACAAGAACAAGGAATAATATAGAAACTTTTCCCATCCCTAGGGTTTACCAACGGTTCGACTTATCCTCTAGCCAAGTATTTAGCCCTTAAGCTTAAGCCTCTCGTAGTTCGTACCGAATCCTTTGTTAAAGATTCTTCATCTTTTATTAATGAGTTAAAGGGTGTTAGAATGGATCCTCAAGATAGGTTTTCCAGTTTTGATGTTGTCTCTCTTTACACCACTATCCCCATTAATGAGGCCATTGAATTCATTAATCGCATCACTGATCCCGATATAGCCCATTTAGTCGAGATTTTCTTAACCTCTACTTTATTTAGTTTTGAGGGTGAGTTCTTTGAGAAAACATGTGGTGTTGCCATGGGTTATTCCCTTTCCCCAATTGTTACTAATATGTTTATGGAGGATTTTGAATCCAAGGCTCTTTCCTCAGCTCTATACCAGCCAAAGCTTCGGAAAAGGTTTGTTGATGATACTTGTGTCGTCTGGCCTCATGGTAAACAAGAGTTAGATCATTTATTCCTTAATCTTAATAGTCAATCTTGCTCCATAAAATTTACCATGGATTATGATGTGGATGGTATAATTCCTTTCCTTGACGTTCTCATCTCTAGAAATGATGATGGTTCTTTCTCCCATCAATTTTTTCAAAAGAAAACCCATACTGAGAAATATCTCCATGCCATTTCTTATCATTTCATTGCTAAAAAATTAGGCGTCCTCAATCCCTTAGCCACCAGGGCATTGAGAATCTCTGATGAGTGTCACCTTGAGGGGGAAAAGACCCATCTCCTTAATGTCTTTTGTAAAAATGGTTATAGTAAGTCGCAAGGCCTTAAGGATTTTATTAAAGAAGAAAGAGGTCCTTTAGTTAAAAATAAAAATATTAATGAACATAATCAGTGGTCGTGTAGTGTACGACTTCCTTTAATTCAAGGAACCACTGATAGGATTGATAGGATCCTTAAGAAGAATAATGTTTCTTCTTCCTTCAAGCCCCTTAGCATGATTTTCAGCTCTCTTAAATCGGTTAAAGATCTGATAAACCCTAGGGATGGGAAAGGTGTTTATATTTTTCCTTATTCTTGTGGGACACCTTACATTGGTAAAACTGGTCGGTCTATTAACCAAAGGATCTGTGAACATGCTGCTAACATTAGACATGGAAGATCCTACACCTCCGCCCTAGCTGAGTATGCGGAAAATACTAACCATCATATTTGCATAGAAGAGGTGAGGGTCATAGCTAGGATTGACCATTTCCATCGTCGTAAGTTAAGAGAGGTCTTATAAATTGAAAATAGACCCATAAATCTCAATAGAGATGACGCCTGGAATATAAGGTGTTGGATTCCTACCCTATATTCATAGTGGTCTAGTGGTTTCCTCTTGTTATATATATATATATATATATATATATATATATATATATATATATATATATATATATATATATAATTTTATTGATTTATCGATTTATTTATTTACTTTTAGAAAGGAAATTAATATAAATAATTAAATAATAATAATAATAATAATAATTAACTAAATAAAATAAATTAAAAAAAAAAAAAATATATATATATATATATATATAATTTTATAATTAAATAATTTACTAATTAAATAAAACTAGTTGGTATTAATCTATTTGAATCTTTAAAGTCAAACCAGTCCTAATGGTTAGTTTAGCCATTTCTGTATCTATTTAAACTCAACGTCCAGATCTGATCTCTTACCTAGTCCTGATGATGAACCACACTTGTTGGTTCGAAACGTGTCGACAAAGTTCATTTGAAAGTGATTATTATTGAAATAATTTTATACAATTTTACGATGGATCACGGAAGCCAAAATTCAAAAAATGTTCGGGCACTTGTCAAGAAGTTCAAGGACTTATGCACCCGCTTATGGTTATGTCAAATCCTCACTGTCTCAAAATTTCTACTGAATATGATCAAATCTATTTTTCCTCACAATTTCCTCATCGTAATATCATTCCTCTAATTGAAAATTTATCTTTTCAAATATTTTGAGGTTTTCAAGAGGGTTTTCACGAATTTTATGATCCAGCCATTGAATGGTTGGAGAAAAATTACTTGGCAAGATATGATGTGAATAAAAAGTCTCGATATTTCCCCATGTTTACTAAGGAGTTCGATGTAGATGAATAGAGATTCAGTAGAAGATTTTGAGGTTTTTGAATGATGGTTTTCATCGAAAAGATAAGAATGTGAGCTGGTTGGAAGTAGTAGCTGTGGCCTATATTTCTTCTCACAGGAAAGGCCTTTTGATTTTTGTGCAATTTATTCAGGATCTTATCTTTTATGTTTAAAAATGATTTATATTAGTTTTAATTGTTTGTATCTATGTGTATGCAGGTCAGGAGAAGTTACGGTGGCTTCATTGGAAATTTCATTATACGTGAACCTAACCTTCTAGTTGTCTAGGTTAGGATTAGGACTAGCTTCATTCTAATTTTTCCTCCCCTACACTCATCTCACACTTGTTCTCTTTAGTATTTCTTTTTTTTTCTTACTTTTGTTTTGAATCATGTTTTAGTTTAGACCCATTTTTCTCTTGTTTTGTAGTTTTGTTTCCTTGTTGTGTGTTTTCTTTCCTTTCGTTTTGTGGTACCTTGCATGAGGATGCTTTTTTGGCTCAAAAGGGAATGTGTCAAAATAGAAAATAAATTTGTGACACTAAAACATTTGGCTAACTCTTTGTCCTTCTTCCTTTCCTTGTTTACATATTTTAGTCAACGATAAACTGATGGAAAATGCAATCCTTGCATTAGGAGATCCTTGTTTCGAACCATGATCTCCATGTCTATTCTGGAAACCTCATACCTACACTCAGGTTTTTATGTTTAAGTGTTTTCAAGCTGATCTGACAATCAAGTAGAGAAGGAAAATGGGAAAATCTAAATGAGAAAACCAATATCAGAGGTCTGATATATTCTTCTCTAAAGGGAAATCCTCTCGTACTCTCAATAAGTCAAGATCCATCTTCCGCCCATGAAATAAATAAGTGCCAATGCAAGGTCCTACATAAAATAAATAAATAAAGGAGAAATAAGAGAACGAATTCCTATTTAGAGAGATGAAGCAATAAAATGTATTGGGGTACTATCTAGGCCTCCTAGAAATAGAGAAATGTTTGTGTCCTTAAAATGACTCCATCGGTGTACTGTCCAGGGATTATGGCATCAGAGAAACATTACAGATGAAAAACTATACTATGAAAAGCTTGGGAACTTCACTACCCTATCCTAGCTCGAAACATTGTGTGATCATTGATCTCATGTTTGTGTTTAACCAAATAAAGGGAATAAGGGGACTATGTTTATGCAGGGGGTAGATGGGGAAGCCATGTAATCTCCATGATTAGTCAATACTTCTGAAGAGCTAGACCTTGCATGAAATAATTGAGCGAGGAATAGAAGCTAGAGTTCTACTAATGTGTTGCCAAGTGTTTTCACTGCGACAAAAACCCTCAAAACGTTTATGACACTCAAATTTTTTAGCCTATTGTGAATCTTTCAATCGATCGTTCTATATTCACTTCTTGGTCAATCAATTCTTTTGAGATCCCTATTGGATTGGAAGTGTTGAATTTACTCAGTCACACATGCTCTGCCTGTAACAAGAGCATGAGATCATTCTTTTATGCAATCTTGAATGAGCATAGCACAATCCACCAATATTGTTCCTGTGCGATGTAAAATCCATCTCGACAGTTAGTGCACACTAACATCAACAATTTCTCACATCTAGTTGTGTTTGTACTTATATTTCGATGAGTTTTGAAAACTATCGCTTTCACGCACCTTTTATTTTGTGAGTGTATTTTTCATGCTTTCGATTGTTTTTTTCACTTTATTTCACTCTAAGGAGTGTCTTTTTCTTGCTATATTTTCACTGGCATGTGTCGCTTTCACTTTCATTCACATATCGCAAATGGCATTCACACTCTAAAAATCATCGTCCTTTTCGCATGATACGTTTTTCACAATGTACATTAACACGTTTTGGTAGTTTCAATAGGTTATATTTTTAGAAATGACTTGATATTAGCATGTAGACATCTTTCACACTCATTTCCAGAGTTTTAAGAATTGTCACACAAGTGTCCTCACAGTCGTCGCAAAGTGTACCTATAGTGTCGCACTTTTTGTAAGTTGTTAAAAAGGTTTCCACACTTATGGAAGTATGTGTTAATGTGTTATAGATGATCTATGTTGTGTCATAAAATTTTCTAAGTGTGTGATCAAAGTCATGTCCTATCACTGTTCAGATTAGTTTCATTGATTCTACGCTTAGTCAAATTTCTGAAAATTTCCAGCAACTTAGACTCATCTGGCCTTCCTGAACTGGGGATTATGCAGTTCCAGCCTTCAAGCTGAAACCTTGACTCTTGAAACTTTTAAATATGCAGTTCGTGCCTCCCAGGACTGGGCACTACATAGCTTCAGTGCTCATGCTCGAGCTTGGCCTCCAAATTTGCACAATTCATCCCTCCATCTTGGCCCCAACTAAGCATTGCACAATCTCCAAGCTCAATCCCAAACCTTCAACTCTTGAACTGAATAAATTTTGTAATCACTGGGCTTGATATTTCTCAAAAAACTTCATATTTGGCTGAAGCAGTAAAAAATCACTCACCCTGGCTCACTGACTCCTATGTAATTTCTCTCTCTTATCCAGTCAGTACTGCACGTTGCACAGTCTCAAGGCTCAAGCCTAAGAATTGAAGTGTTTAACTATGCAATTATGAAATAACCTGGGCTCCTCTATCCTCCATAATTGTGCAATAGGATGATCTAGTGCCCATCCCCTCAGCCTGTCACACTAAGCTCCTGTATTGTGCATTTTTCTTCCTCATTCTTGTTTGAGTAGTGCTTTGCATAGTCTCAAGGCTCGATATCCACCCCTAAGTGCCTCATTTATGCAATTTCATAGTTACTAAGCCTCTTTCCCAACCTATCACCCAGTTTTGACTCACTCATTGGATCAATATGCAACATATTAGAAAAGGGGTTTATGATACAAATATTGTCTTGTCATGATTGGATTACAGATGCGGGTACTATACCATGATATGTAAAGATGATGAAGAAGGACATGGAGAAGGATTACATGCTATAAGACACATATGGATATGAAGAGATGATATTATCATCATGTGAGAAGATGAAGGAACACTATATTACAACAGAAGGCCAAATATCAGGGCCGCATGAGGACTCCATTTGATTCACAACCCTTTGGGGAGTAGATATGAACAACAAATAATATCTCTCATGAAGATGAAACATTGGTTACATGTCTTATTAAAGACATAAAGAAAGAAACAACAAGAAGGACATCTTGGAACTGCCACATCATCATGCAGTCCATGTCATCAGTGTCATGTCATGTCCTATCACAAGTCAAAATATGCCAAATCATTATTTTGGATTATGTAATTATCTATTAAAAAATTGTTTTAAATTGGAAGTCCAAAGGACAGATAAATAATATGAATATTCATGTAAATTCAAAAAGTCATATGAAATCAAACATTCATGAGGGTAGTTGAAGAGTCACAAGGAGGTGAAGAATCACCCGTTTGGTTATATATACACTCTCATTGTATGAGCAAGGGAATTTTCCACCTTGGATCCTCCCGCAAGGCATTAGAGATACAAGCTAGTTATTTTGAGGAGCAAGGAGTGGATCCAACACTCTACTTAAGGATCTAGTTGTGTTCATTGTATACATGTGTCTAGGAACTTTTACTTAATAAAAAAAGCCTCATGGAAAACATGTTCTTCATGCATGGAATATGAATATTTGTAAGGTTATTATGTGGATGTTAATATTTCATGTTTGCTTTCATATGTGCTAAATTATTTGAACTATTTCAGTTATTTGAGTATTTATTATATTGATACTCTGTTTTAATGATTGTTGTTGTTGTCCAATCCTTATGGAATATTCCACATGATACTAGGCAATTTTTTCCTGTTGATTGGTTGTAATGATCGTCGCATCTTTTCTGGACTATTCTGCTGAATGTTAGACATATCCTTCTTGGTTGTGTGTGTCTCTATTAGGGTGGTACTAATGCCTCTCTCTTATAGGCTCACTTCTTTATCACCCTCCGCAGTAGAAGAGAATTGACACACTTACAACCGAACACTCACCAAGCACACTTACTTGCTTTTCAATGACACATATGCATTCCTCTTTCTTACTAATAGTTACAACCAAGGAACATTTTCAAGAATATATGATAGCCATGAAAATATCTCGGATTGGGTTCCTATTCCAAATCATGTGAGGTCTAATTGGGACTTCACATCAGGGTGTCCCCTTTGGTTGAAATATTTCCAGCACCGTAAAAAAAATCATAAACTTATAGAAAATTACATTAATCATAGCCACAATCAAGAATGCAATAGTTCATTATCCAAATTTACAAAGGTAATTTTACTTGTGTGTGTGTTTTAAGATGGATGGGAACTGAAGGAGGGAATTCCACTCTCCACCCAATAATGAGCTAGATACACTGCAATATCTCTTGTATATGACCACTGTCAAGCTAGATCAAGAGTCTTAGGGGATTCTTGCATAGGGTAATTCACACTAATGACTTGGTCAAACACTCAGTTGATGGATTCCATTGTATGTGTGGTTTATCAACTTTTCTCTAGCAATAAAAACCATAGTGACCCACTTACTTATCTAATTTTACTCACAAGGCTTCACCCCTAGGATCAATACGAGGAAGCTTCATTCTCCAAGAGGTTGAATCCACTATCTAGGTGGTATCTCAATTTTCTTTTCTTATCAAGTACCATATGGGTTTCTAGTACACTTTCCAAGTGGTTTACAACTCTCCAAATAACACCAAAGTGATTTATATGGCATTATCAAAATGGATTATAGTTATACATCAACAACATAGTGTTTGAGTCATCCACTATGCCTACTACTAACTACTTAGGCATAGATACATAGTCTAGTGTCATCAAATAAAAAAATCACAGGGATTAACATCCAATATCATATAGCAAAAGATAAATAGTTAGATAGAGTGTTTCTTGGTCATCCATGTCATATTCCATAGCTCCACAATATCCAGAATTAGTCGTGAACAACTTTTTTCCTCTAAGAGAATGATAGTTCCCATGTAATAGAACCTGAAAGGGAGGGAAAAACTATTTCCATACATGATCAATGATTAATCCCAAGAACATAAAATAAAAATAGGGAGTGTGAATAAGCCAAAGGAAATAAATGAAATATTGAAGGAACTAAAACCCATATTAGGACCAATCACAGAGAGTCAAATTATGAATCACTAATTAGATAAATTCCAACCATGTTTCTCTTATTCTGTGTATATAATTAGATAATTCCTCTTCATCCATTGGTGAGTCTAAGAGTTTGTAAACTTGGATCATCCTTTATCTTATAAAAAATTGTTCTGAATGTATTATCAATATTTTGGAGGATATGGGGAATGGGAACCACCCTTTGCTTCCATTGTCCCATTCCAATCTCATAAATTTTTTCCATGAAAATTAAGTTCTTCCAAAATTACATCACAATAAATTTCATAGAAATTTTCTTCCTTAGTTGCAAGTGAATTCAACATTTGATTTTAGGCTAGGTCATGGACTTTCACAACATGCAAGATATCAAGTAGATTCTCTCATACTAAGGATCCATAAGGTTGTATTTCCTTCGGTTGGTTTAATAATTTTTTAAATAATAATTAGTGTATCAGTGATCCATGATTCTTGACATTGGTATTGAAATTACATTTAACATTACAAAAGGAAGAGGGTTAAATAAGGGATGTTACATTCATTAGCTCTTTCTTTTCTCCACAATGATATCATGGGTTCATTTCCTCACCCATCATGAGTAGTACCAACTGTTTTTTCTTTTGATTGATGATTGGTTAAGGTACACTTGGGTATAATTCATAAACAATAAATTGTGGGTTTTTGAGTAATTTGGAGATTTCAAATCTCCTGTAGAGAAATAATAAGGAGTTAATATTTCAAATATAGAAATGAGTTAAATGTGTGAAAAAATATATCCAACATTGATGTATAGAGAAATTTATTGAGGTGTAGCATACAATTCCCTATACACCATAGTAGCATAGAGTTGCAGAATAGAAGAAGATATCCTTTAAAACATGGGAAATTTCATGATAAAGTCTATGTCCTTCACTCCAAAGATTTATTTTTAAGCTACCAACTTTAAAACCTACATCTGAAAGAGAATTCATCATTAATAATTCAATAGAGTCATTCCATTGGAGTGTTATCAAACTAGAAGTGAAGCACTTTAGGGTGTTTGGATCTCATGCATAAGCACACATTTTGTATGAGAGAATTTTGCCACTTATTCTTCCTCCTCTTTTTATTCCTCATTTTGTTCTACTTTACACTCATTTATGATTTTGATTAGTTGGGTTTATACAACATGGTTGCTTCCCCTTGGGAGGTAAAGCTTCATCCACTTTCACATCAATTTTATCATCATTATTGCATAATACTTTATTATAAAATATATATATCCGTTGCTCTTAGTTGAATATCCTAAAAATATCCCTTAATAAGCTCTAATATCAAACTTACCGAGATTTTAATTATTAATTTTGATGTTGCACTTACAACCAGTGACTTTGAAGTCCTTTATTGAAGTTGGTTTTCCATACCAAAGCTCATAATGAGTCTTTTCATTGTTTGGCCTAAAGTGAGCTTTATTTAATATATGGACTACTATATGAATAGATTCATCCAAAAAAGTGTTGGGAATACTTTTCAAATCTAACTTTTCTCTAGCCATTTGTTGGATTGTTTTGTTTTTCCTCTCCTTGTTTTTCCTCTCCAACACACCATTTTTCTATGGGGTGTTTGCAATTGAGATTTGTCTCCTTATTACATGTTCTTCACAAAAATCATCAAACTTACTTGAGATAAAATCTCCACCTATTTAATACCTTAGGAATTTTATTTTATAATTTGTTTGGTTTTCATAAAGGCATTTTAAAGCTTTGGACTTAACAAATGCCTCATATTTCTCTCTTAAAAATCCAACCCAAGTTAGCATGGTATAACCATTGATAATTAACATAAAATATCATTCTCCACTTGGGGTTTCAGTTCTTGAGGGGACACAAAAGTATGTATGAACCATTATTAGAGGCATAGTTGATGAGTGTTCCTTACTCTTTAAGGATAATCTAACCATTTTACCAATTTGACATAATTTGCATATTGTATTTTTTCGCATTGAAATCCTTGGAAAATCCCTTGAAGCTTGCTTCTTGTTGATCTTCACCATATGATAAAACTTTAAGTTTACCAACCTTCTAGTGCATACCATCTCTATTCAATATTACCCAAACAAAAATTATCATTTTCCTTATTGATTATGTATACACTACTTGGTATTCTCACAACCTTTTCTACAAGTTTCCCTATGTTTTCCATCTTTATTTCACAACCTTTGGAGTTAAAAGTGACATAATACCCATGGTCACAAATTTTAATCACACTAAATAAGTTTTGTTTGAGCCCATTGACAAAAAAAACATTCTAATACTTTTCGCTTCCATTATCCCAGATTATTATTCCTTTTCCCATGATCTTTCCCAGAGCGTCGTTACCAAAGTTAACCACTTCTTGTCTTATTTGATCTTAGTGATAATAATTTTCTCTTATCACTAGTCATATGTTTGGAGCATCCAATATCCACAAATAAATGGTTTCCTTGGTTCTAAACATATAATATAATGCCACATTTTTCTTTCTCTTCATATTTTTTCTTCTTCAATGTTTTGGGTTCTTGTACTTGCTTGTTTTCTGAGGAACTAATATGAATTTTTTTTTTCTACATTTAGCTACCTTATGTCCAAATTTTTGATATGTATAACATTCAACATGATCTAGTAAATTAAGAAAAGGAATGTTGCTTCTTTGATTATACACATGAGGATTCATAAATATGTTGTCCTTGTTCTTCCAAGATTGATAAGATTCATTTATGAAATGATTATCTTTAAGATATGCTCTACAATGGAGAACCTTATGACCAAATTTTGTTCATGAATAAAAATAAACATAAAACATATTTTGATAAACGTAAATATATGGCATTTGAGGGAACACTCTTATGATTCTTTTCTAGATTGTTTGGATGAGGTCTCTACTAATTTTTGACTTCACGTTTATGGTTGTTTGAATTCTTAGATATTTCACTCTGTTGTTTTTTATTTTTATTATCGTATTTGATTTTCTTGCTACCATTTTATTTTTTTTATTGTTGTTGAATTTTACCATTTGTCTCATTCACTCTTCTTTGTTGCTGCTAGGTTTGATCATTTTCACTCATTCCATAGTTGTTACATCATTTCAGTGCTTACACATAGTTGTTTGGTTCTATTCCTTCAACTTTCTTGGAGCTTATATCTCCTACATAACCAAGACCATTTTTTATGAGGGGATATCTCTAAATACTAAGAATTTTAACCAATTTGTTATATCCTTTAATAAACTTCAGATTTTGGTTGAGCTAAGTCTAGGTCATTTCTAAGTCATTTATGATAGAGATAGTTTCTCCCTCTAGCTTCTCACATTACTTATTCTTTCCTTTAATTGTTCTAATGAAATGTATTCAATATTTTTTTATTCCTCCAACTCCACATGTATAAGAATAAATTGTGAATATTCTTACTATCCTTTTCTTTCTCATACTTTACCAGCATATTTGTTTATTTCTTTCTCTTTTTCTTGAGTCTATGTATTTCTTCCAAAGAACTAGCTAGTTCACCTTCCAAATCAACTGTGTCCTCTTCTTCATCAAACTCATCTTATATTTAAAATTGGGTTTTGTATAGCCATGAGAATTCAATCATTGATACTTTATTCATTAGAAAGTATCTCATCCTCATCCTCTTAGGAGATGCTATCCTCTTGGGTATAGAAATTCTTCTTCTTGAAGTTTTTCTCCTTCTTGACTCTTCTATACATATTATTTTCTTTATTATAATATTTATTATCCTGCCTTGTGTATGGGAATTTAGATTCTTAGTGACCTAATTTTCCACAATTAAAGCATTTTAATGGAAACTTACCTTTGTATTTTCCATTTCCTCTCTTCAGTCATCTATAAAACTTGGCTTCTATTAATTTTTATAATACGTTATATGCTTGCAACAATAAATTCAATGTATTATCATGATTGGCATTAATTACAGATGGAACATCCAAAATACAGAAAAAAAAACATGAGATCATTTTATTACAAATGAGGGTCCCAATTATATACCTCGGTAGGTACCCATTAGCGAGTGGTCATATCCTTGGATATATGACCCTTCAATACTAACTATTAGGTAATTATTAATTATTTATGGTTTATATATATATATATATGTATTATTCATAACACGCTTCTAGGAAGGGGAATTAGCACCTAGCTGCACTATTTAACACTCCCTCTTAACTAGGGAGGAATTCGACCTATCAAAATTCATCCACTATTATGCTATTGTATCCATCATGTGCCATCCCTAAAATTTTTCTCATCTTTAATAAAGATTGATATCATAGTCCATTAAGAAAGGATTGAAAGAGGGTCGGTCACAAGACCCTCCCATCCTCACTAACATGACAGAGGCATGTCCTCATGTATAGGGATAAAACCCCTACCAAGCTTGATCCTTTAGTGATCAAGCTATTTAAAATCATGCATCCTAGTCATAGGGAATATAGTAGTACCTGACGCATTTGTTGATATTACTAATTAACCCTAACCACTTTTCCCAACTCAATAGAGAGATGAGAGGTACTTCCCAAGAGTCTAATACTTATATAAGGGTATGATGTTTGCTATGGTATCCATGGGGGAAGGTGAACCACTCACCCTATTCTCATATATCATACTCCATAGGGTAAGGTGAACCACTCACCCTATGTACACATACTGGGGTATGTACTCCATAATGGAAGATGAAAGACTCACCTTATTATCATATAGCGTACCCATAAGGGAAGGTCAACCAATCACCATATGTTCACATACTAGGGTATTTACTCCTTAGGGGGAGGTGAAAATATTACCCTATTCTCATATGATGTACTCAATAGGAGAAGGTGAACCACTCACCCTATGTTCACATACTAGGGTATGTACTCCATAGGGGAAGGTGAACCACTCACCTTATGTTCACATACTGGGGTATGTCTCCGTAAGGGAAGGTGAACCATTCACCCTATGTTCACATACTGGGGTATGTCTCCATAAGGGAAGGTGAACCACTTACCTTGTCCTCATATAGCATAATCCATAGGGGAAGGTGAACCACTCATCCTATGTTCGCATAATCGGGTATGTACTCCATAAGGGAAGGTGAACCACTCACACTGTGTTCACATATAGCACACTCTATAGGGGATGGTGAGCCACTCACCCTAATTTCATATACTATTCCAAAGGGGAAGGCGAACCGCTCACCTTGTTCTCATATAACTCCAAGAAGTACCTTAGGCGCCTAGGAGCTTCTAGAGATCAATGTTTAACCCAATTAAAATCCATCCATATAAGGAAAGCTTATCTCTAAAGGCTAAGAGTTTTTCCTTCCGAACGTCTTTGTGAATATATCATCAACCTGATCATCCTTCCATGGGAGCATAATTTCTCCTCCTATTATCATATAGATGATGGCACAAAAATAACTAAAAGTATTCTTCAAAACACATTTTCTTATAGTTGTCCATTCTAGAAGAATTGATTTTAGTAATCCTATGTTTCTTGCACATCTAGGATACCAAATCAAAAATCATGTAAAAGAGACTATTTAACTAACACTACTTGCTCTCACTTAGGGATACCACAAACCTAAGCTTGTTTAATTCATGAAGGTGCCCCAGTGCCCGTTATGTGTAGAAATTTTTTAACACATCTCTGATACCATATCTTGTTTTAGTACATTACATGATCGGATTGAGTCCATTGATATAATTTATACATGGCATCAGAGCTATGTTAGATATTTTCTACATGATATCAGAGTGCTGGGAATCAAAATAGTTGATAATAAATTGAGGTTGTGTTGAACAATATTCAAATTTGTAGGGAATTTCTTTGGAGATATAAGCGGATCAATATGAATTTCAATGGCTTGAGACTCGAATATGAACTCGAGGTCAATTAAAATTATATTGCATGGAAGGAGAGGATGGAGGCAGTGTTGGAGGACAATGGGTTGAAGGAATTCATAGATAATTATATTCCCAAGCCCACAGAAGTAGGTGCCCAACTTCTTGATGCATGGTAGAAGTATGTATCAAAGGCGAGGAGGATCTTGTTAGAGGGAGTTCGAGATCATATTGTCTCAAGTCTCCATGGAAAGGAAACTTTATATGTTATGCAAAAGGCCTTGACAAATCTATTTCAAAGTAGCATTGACCATAGAAAATTGGCACTCAAGGACAAGATCAAGAAAATCGAAATGAAGAAGAACAATAAGAAGGCTCCAAGAGCTACACCAGGTGAAGCTTTGGACTTAGTTTTAGTTGTACTTCTCTCTCATCACATGCATGGCGTCAACTATGATCGGATCTATGAGTTACCTAGATAGTGGAGCATCTTTCCACTTGATGGGAAACAAAGAACTCTTTAGTAGCTTGGAGGGGAAGGATCTTTAGATGCACATCGAGATGGGTGATGACAGGAGGTATAATGCTACTGGGATTAGTACAGTTACTTTCCAGAGACAATCAGGTAAACCTTTATTATTAAAATATTTCATGCATGTAACAGGATTGAAAAATAATTTAGTTTCAGTTGCTATGTTGGAGGATCTTAGATATGATGTAGTTTTCAGTGAAGGAAAGGTGTTCCTTCCTCTCAAAGCCACAACATAGGTATAGAGGATTGGGGTTCATGTGAATAACCTCTACAAAATTGATGTAGATGGTTGTGCAACATTGAGCAATAAATCAGGGAAGGTGGTGAGCCAGGATACAAGTGAGTTATGGCACAAGATATTGGGCCATCTACACCACAATGCTTTGAGGATCATGCAATATATTTCTACAGGTCTTCCAAAGGGCACTCTTGTGCAGATAGACACATGAAAGGGATGTACCATGGAAAAGTATGAGAAAGCCATGTGATTATTCCTTGAGAGGGAGCTTGTCTTTCATGTAGATGAGGAAGTCTTAGTTCCAAAGGATGAACCTCAAGATGTGGTGCAGCCATAGGTAGAGGATCATGGAGTGGTAGAAACCACTCATGTAGAGCCATCCACCAGAAATGGTAGGAAGTGCACCAGAGAGGTTGAAATATTGATGCTAGATGTGACAGATCATGTAGGTGTACCTACATCACAGTGCAACTAGAGAAGGTCCCTAGATACATATACTGGTTACATGGCTCTTATGGGTGAATGTGTTGTGACAGAACCATCCTATTTTGAGGAAGCAATGTATCAGCCAACATGGGTTGATGCCATGGTTGAGGAGTATGAACTCATTATTAGAAAAAATCCCTGGGAAGTGGTCCCAAGACTAGTGGAGAATTCAGTGGTTGGATCCAGGAGGATCTACAAGGTGAAGCAAACAAATACCTCTAGGAGGGGGAAATTTCAAGCCAGATGGGAAAAGGGAGTACATGCAGTTATACCTGCAGCTATGAGGTGCAGAGATGTGCATATATGATCCCAAAAATAAATTTGGGTAGGGTCCATTGAGATGGAGTGTCACATGGGTCGAACCTGGCTACAAGGAGCCCATAGTACAACAGTAGCAAGAAGGTTAGGTTGATGCGGTCATATGTCAGGAGGACATAAATTAGAGTGACAGGTGTCACATACTGGAGCACAGATCAGAGTTGGAAGCAGTACAGTGTGCATGGATGCAGATGTCAACAGTGTAGAGATTCCAGTAGACATGTGCAATAGCTATCAGCAGTCAGAAAACTCTGATGGCAGATGCATTATATTGATTAAGTTGTTGGAGGTTATTCAGTTTTAGGAGAGTTGAATGTGCGAACAAAACTAGGAAGTGCTGCATGCAACAACATTTGAAAGGTACCAGATCAGGACATATGGATTCCTTTCTTGTTGAGAGGGAGTGTTGAAATTTGCAACAAGAAAAAATGAAATTGGCATCCAGAAAAAACACACAGACTGGTGTGGGATCACAAGTCACACAGTGATGGATTCTAGCGACACATTAGTGTGCAACCAATTTGTAAATAAATTGGAAAATTAATTGTAATATTATCTCATAATAACATGTAATTGCTAACTAAGTGTGATATAATTAGTTATCTCAAGAATTTTGAGTTGAGCGTAAAGGGATAGGCATGTAGAGTGATTCTATTATTAAAAGGGTCCATTTTTAGTTCTATCACTAGTGTAGTGTGAGTGGGATCACTTAAGTCACATTAATTGAGTTAAAATGAGTTTAGCTAGTTCTAATTGTTTGATGAACAAGTGGAAGATCAAGTGATTTAAAAAGATTTAATTCACCAATAGTGATCTACCAAGTAACTGATAATTCACAATTTATAGTTGCATGCATGCTAATTCTCGTGGATACCCAGTTGAGAAAAAGGTTAGTTGTATTTTAGGAAAACTGCCCAGGTGCAGTTATAAAATCATGGGAAGCCCGTGATGAATTGTGTAATCAAGGAAGGTTGAATTTCCTATTTAATAGGGTTTTATTTCTCTACGAATTGCATAAGCAGGGTAGAATGAGGGTAGGTGTAGAAATTATACAATATGCATGTATATCTTGGATTCACCCGATCTAAAAATATGCTAAAGTTAAATACTGAATCGCTTCTACAGATCATTGCAGAATTAAAAACATAATCGCAAATTACTTATATCATGAAGAAAGACCCATCACACACAACACAAATAATTTCCCGAGGAAAGCCTACAACTAAAAACCCCACTATCTTCTATTGTATATTATATCATGGATCATGAAACAATTACATACAAAATTCCAATCACAAGAGCTCTCAGTACATGAGCTAATTGTCTCACACTGTCATATAAAAATTGGAAAATCACTTGCTCAATTTACTGTCTCCAGATAGATTGCCACCACTATGGAATCCCTGCTGAAAGCAATCCTTGAATTGATGCCTTCTTTCCTTCCTTGACTACGCAATCCTCATGGGAACATCCAATGTGTGTTTGCTTGCATTGGTGCAAGCGGATAATGTCACAACTGATAGTTTACTTCCCTTTCACCTAGAAGTCAACTGGGTGTCCAATGGATTTGACATGCATGTAGTTAATAATAATAAATATTCAATTGCATGTGAGACCACTAATTGTGAATTAATTAATAATTAATTCACTTGATATCTCACTAATGTATCTTCAGTTACAACTAGCACAAGTGATTTTAACTCACTTAACTGCGTTAAACTACTTACAACTTGCACAAATCATGCACCATTGCACTTCCAAGTTTGTTACAACTCGAATCACTCAGTTACAACTAAAATCAACCTGCATGTCCCACCAACCAACCACTTAAATTGAAATTCGCTTAGCTAACTAATTTTCCACTTCAATTAACTATTTCCAAGTCCACGTCGAGAATAGATTATAGTTTATTGTCCATCTAATATTAAGGGATAATAAATATAGACATGCATCTATAAATAGACATGCATCTAAAAATATAAATGAACATATATCTATAAATATACATACACCTAAAATAGCCTGAGGCCCCTTCCTATTGTAGGTGCTTAATTTTCACTAGGATATTCTCGTGCAACATCGCTCGTGTTGCATCCACGATCATTTTTTCCTTGCTCTCCGTGAATCTATTTTGCTGTGGCTTATGAGGTGCTATGAGTTCTCTTCGAATTCCTTCTTTTCTACATAAGTTATTGAATTCATTAGATATTCATTCTCCACCATTACCACTCATAGGAACCTTCATTTGCTTCCTCGAATCTTTCTCCACACATACCTTAAACTGACAGAACTCAGAGAATGTTTGATATTTCTTCTGCATGAAGAAGATCCAACATTTATGAGAAAATTCATCAAAAAATATTACATACTACTTATGTTTTCCTGTTGAAGAAACTGATAATGGTCCAGACACACCTTTGTGAACTCTCTCAAGGATCCCCAAAGCACGATTCTCCTTCTCATGAAAGGTGGATTTTACATACTTCCCCATGGTGAAACCCTTGCACTGATCGAACTGAGAAAGTGTTCCCATTGGAATTCCAATAGATATTTGTTGCATGACTTTCAAGGCTCCATGATGAAGATGGTCCAATCGCATGTGCCATCATTCGCCCTCATCCTGGCTCACCACTTTTTTTGCCTTGCCCATCATGGAAGCGTATCCATTTACCTCCAGCTTGTAGAGATTCTTAACTTGAATCCCTATTATCTTGGCTTGAACATTTTTTTTATGTAGGAGGAAAGCTTTTCCATCACTAAAAACAACGTCATACCTCTATCCTCCAACATTGTGATTGCGACCAAATTTTTCTTCAGACCTGGTACATCCATAACATATTTTAACTGAAATGGTTTACTGGACTCCCTTTGGAATGTAATGGTACCAATCCTAATAGCATTGTACCATCTTTCGTCGCCCATATCAATATGCATATGGAGACCTTTCCACTGAAAATTTTCTTATCTCCCCTCATGTGAAAGGAAGCGTCACTATCCAAATACCACACCAATCCCAATGAAATTGACACCAAGCATGTAATCAAGAATAATTCAAGCTCAAATAGCGAGGCAAGGGCCTCACCAGCTGTATCTCCAACAACCATCTTGCTCTTCTTCTTTTGTGTTTAGTTAGTAAAAAAATGGCCATTTTTAGGACAGTGAAAACACTTCACCTTGGACATCTCCTGCCTCTTGCCTTTAGACTTAGATTTAGAATGGAATCTCTCCTCCTTCCCCTTCTTCACCATGACAACCAAAGTAAAATCCTCTTCATCATCATGATTTTATGAAGAGCCATCTCTGGTGTTCCACTTGAACTCCTCCTACACCAAATCTGACCACAGACCTACACCAAATCCAACCATAGATGTTCCCAATCCGGAAATTTTTCCCGTCCGTTGAAAAAGTATTCATAACTGTGCCAACTCTTAGGAAGTCCCAAGAGAGCCAAACTCACCAAATCATCATCAATGACTATTATTCCCACACTCCTTAGTTGATCCCGACATTGGACAAACTTTGTGAGATACTTTGGAATGGTGTCGCCCTTTTCCATCTTGATCTTAGTGAGTTTATCTTTGTGCACCAATTTCCTATGGTCATTGCTACTTTGGAATAGATCTGTGAAAGCCTTCCACATAGAATATGGTGTGTCTTTCCCATGGAGGCTTGAGACAATGTGGTCTAGTACTCCCTCCAACACAATCCTCCTCGCCTTTGCCACTTTCTTTTACCATGCATCAAGATTGGTAGCATCTACAACATCTAGCTTAGGAACATCTTTTTCAATGAATTCCTTCAAGCCATTGTCTTCAAGTACTGCATCCATTGTGTCCTTCTAAGAAATGTAGTTTGAGATGCCCTTGAGTGCATACTCTAACCTCAAGCCATTGAAAGCCATTTTGATCTTGAATCAGATGTAGCACCAAGAAATTATTTCTGCAAATTCGAATTCTATCCACCAACAAACTCAACTCCTGCTTCACTTCTACAATTTCATGTGCTCTGATACCATGTGGAAATTATACAATATGCATGTATATATTAGATTCACCCGATCTAAAAATATGCTAAAGTTGAATACTAAATCTCTTCTACAAATATTTGCGGAATTAAAAACGCAATATTCAATTACCTATATCATGAAGAAAGATCAATCACACACAACACAGATATTTTACCAGGGAAATATTACAGCTAAAAACCCCACTATCTTCAATTTTATATTATATCATGGATCATGAAACAATTACATACAAAACTCCAACCACAAGATCTCTCAGTACATCAGCTAATTTTCTCACACTATCATAAAAAAACTGGCAAATCACTTGCTCAATTTATTGTCTCCAGATAGCCTTCCTCCACTCCGCAATCCCTACTAAAATCAATCCCTGAATTGATGCCTTCTTTCCTACCTTGACTATGCAATCCTCATGGGCACATCCAATGTGTGTGTGCTGGCATTGGTGCAAGCGGATAATGTCATAATTGATATTTTACTTCCCTTTCACCTAGAATTCAACTCGGTCTCCACTGGATTTGACATGCATGCAATTAATAATAGTAAATCTTCAATTGCATGCGAGACCACTGATTGTTAATTAATTAGTAATCAATTCAATTGATCTCTCACTAGTGTATCTTCAGTTACAACTAGCACAATTGAGTTTAACTCACTTAACTGTGTTAAACTACTTACAAATTGCACAACTCATGCACCACTGCACTTCCAACTCTGTTACAACTCAAATCACTCATTTACAACTAAAGTCAACCTGCATGTCCCACAAACCAACAACTTAAATTCACTTAGCTAACTGATTTTCCACTTCAGTTAACTATTTGCAAGTCCACATTGAGAATAGAGTATAGTTTATTGTCCATCTAATATTAAGGGACAATAAAGGTAGACATGCATCTATAAATAAACATGCATCTAAAAATAGATATGCACATACATCTATAAATAGAAATACACCTAAAAGGAACCTGAGGCCCCTTCCTAGTGTAGGTGCTTAATTTCCACTAGGATCTTCTTGTTGAATCTCAATAGTAGGCTGATAATTGGCTATGTTTTTGTCCAATTTTTCCTAGATCAGTGTGAAGAAATTCAATAAAGTGTATGAGGTTGTGGCGAGAAAAAATAAATTGTATTGTTTCATGATTCCTTGGTTGATTATACAATAAATATGGAGGGGTTTTCAGTATTTTCTTTCCCCAGGAATATCTCGTGTTGTGTATTGATTTAATTCTTTCTCTTACTTGCATGTGATTGAGCGATCATGTTTTATATTTCACAAATATTGTAGAAGGATTCAATATCTTATTTTAGTACATTACATGATTGGATTGAGTCCATTGATATAAATTTCTACACTGATCTAGGAAAATTTGGACAAATACATAGTCAATGATCAACCTACCCTCAGCCCACCCTCCTTACGCAATCCCTAGAGAATTAAACCTCTATTAAATAGGAAATTCATCCTTCCTTGATTGTGCAATTCATCATGAGCTTGTTGTGGTTATATAACTGCATCCTGGCAGTTTTCTATAAATACAACTGTTATTTTACTAGCCTTGAAACTTTGTCTCAACTAGGTATCCACCAGAATTAGCATGCATGCAGCTATAAATAGTGAATCATCAGTTACTTGGTATATCACTACTCGTGAATTAAATCTATTTTAATTCACTTGATCTTCCACAAGTTCATCAAACCGTTGGAACTAATTAAATTGATTTTAACTCAATTAATGTGAGTTAACTAATCCCACTCACACTACACTAGTGCTACCACTGCAACTGGACCCTGTTAATAATAGAATCACTTTACATGCCTATCCCTTGACCCTCGACTAGAAATTCTTGAACTAACTAATTCTATCACACTTAGTTAACTATTACAAGTTTTTATGAGATAACATTACAATTAGTTTTCCAATTTATTTAAAAATTAGTTGCACACTAATGTGTCGCTAGGATCCATCATTGTGTGACTTGTGATTCGACACTAGTGTGTGTGTTGTTTCTAGATGCCAATTTCACTGTTTCTTATTGAAAATTTCAACATTCTGCACAATTTTCTTTCATACGACCAGAATCCCTCTGGTTTAAGGTGCATGATGTAACACAAAGGATCCACCTGTTAGCCTACTCATCATGGGATCCAATAATTTGAATAATTTTCAATCAAAATGTCATGATTCTGACAATTCACTTCCATATGGAAGTCCTTTGCTATAATTACTGGGAGGGCTCAACAAAAAACTCCCTCTGAGACTAATGAGATAAAACATTCTTTAATTTGTAACCATGCGTCCTACTCATCTTCTTCAAGACCTAATGGTAGCTTCACAATATGCGCTTCTTAATTATAAACATCAAGAATTGATGTAAGGATCTTATATTCCCTATAAATTTTCTTCATCAATCAGGGATACTTTAAATACATTCTTCTCAATCAAAATTTGAACCATTTCATCTCTTTGGTGTACTTGTTGTTCCAATCAATGCAGGATCACACTCTATACACTATCTAAATTTATCAGTTAATGGTAACATGGTGATCCAGTAAACTATCTAGGACATGTTGTAACTTTTGAGCTTGCTAAAAATTATAAGCAATTAGTGTAAGGAGGTATACAAATTCTACATACATTTTGTAGATCATTGACATAATCCTGTAATGTATTTTCATTTTTCAAGTATTTGGCACATAACTTTTGTATATTATAATATTATGATGAAAGTATTCAGACTTCTGACAAAGCTTCTCTTTTGATAATAAGAAATTATTCAAGAATACTTCAAAAAATATTGCAGTGATGATGCATAGCTCTCGCTCCAATGATTCGAAAAGTCATCAACCTTTAAACTTAGTTCTCACATTATAGTATGTTATGCATGGAAACATTTATCAAGTTAGGAAGCAAGGAATTTTTCAATTTTAAATCTCTTCAATCTTGTCACCTCTTTATTTCCAATTCCACTAAAGGTTTATGAAATATGCTCTTAACCAATCTTATTTGAGAAAAATGAGTTCACAATACACATGCTAGAATCATATACTTTTGATTATGCCTTATTCCATATTGACAGATATAGTCTTCAAGAGTGTTCAAACAAAATTACTATTAGAAGATACATACTTTATATTTTGGTAGTTAGACATATTTACCAATAGCCCACAAAAATTAATAGAATTATTTTCATTCTTTATATTTCTGTAATTAGACATATTTACCAAGAATTATTGCCCACCATAATTTATCAAATTATTTGCTTTCTTTAGGTAGTAGTAAAAATTAAATATTTTGTATGTAAATATTGTAACAACCACAAAATTTTAACACTCCATTGAGGCCTTTCTCCACCAAAGCTCTGATAGAAATTTAATTTTTATGGTATGTTCTATATTGTAACAATTACTTCAATGGCTTATCATCATTGACAGTAATTGTAGATATAACTGATGAGATCCATCATTGGGTACTTTTCGAGGGGTTAATGGTCACCTTTTTTCCTTATTAAGTATCTTTTTCTTGCATTTTAATTATATTATGGTCTTATGATGCTAGTGTAGGTGTTGATTTATGTTTAACATACTTTGAGTACCTAACATGAGTTAAATCTAGGAAAATCACGAAGATATTGCATTTATGTGGAGATTTTGTCATAAATACTCGGAGTATACATCAAGGATAGATTCTATGGGGTTTTCCACCATCCTTAGCTCCCAAAGGCAGCCAAGCGATCCTTGAGATTCCCTCCAATAGGTCAAAATCAGAGGCAGCCAAGAAAACTCAAGATCAAGTTCACTCAAGCCATACTTCACTTGGAGTCAAGTGGAATCATCACCTATTTTCTAGGGGGATGTTGGTAGCTACCCTTTTACTTTAAATAGAGTTAAGTAAGAGCTCATTAGGATTCTAACTTTGGAGAAAGCCATTAGGCTATTTTCTCTTGTAATCAGTTTTCATGACTTTTATATTGATGTAGTGAGACTATATTTTGAAATGAAATGAGTATTCAGACTTTGAATTAGTGATCTAGTTTCAGAGAGCTAGGCTTGTGGGTTAAGGCCCAATATATGTGCCACAACCTCTCTTGTGTAATCATTCTTTAATTTCATATCATTTAGCTAGTTTGTTTTAATTTTTATTTCTTTTTTTTAGTTTACTTCCATTTGTTTTTTTTGTAGATTTATTTTTCTTACATGTTGGTAGAATAGGTTATAATTTCATAAGCTGTGAGTCATTCCTCCCCCCTCTCATCTCTTTCAATAGAGCTTGAGGAGGGTAGACCTTCCCCACAGACCAAAAATTCTTCTTATTTTATGATTTCTTGGAATGGATGAGATTAGTTGATGTGATTCCATGGATATGTTCAGAAGGCTGTGTTAGATATCGGTTTGTATATTAGAGTAGATTTTCTTTACAAATTCAAGTCATCTTCCATTGTCTTTACCATGAATTTGTCCATTTCTATTGCATCAATATGTAGTTTCCTTGTAGGGATAGGTAGAAAAACCAAGGATAACCTCACCAACACCTTCAAATTTATCTCTCATCCTTCATCATCCCTCTATTCATTAAAATCTCCATCAACTTTGTTTTCAGATTTTTCATCCCTGCACCGTGAGAAAACCCTAGCGGTGCAAAAGAGGCCTCCCAAGAGGTTCTAAGCTAGGAAAATGGGTGGGCCACCTTCCACTCATCCTAATCCACCTTCACACCACCTTCCCTACCCTATTTCCACCTATTTGTGGCCTCATATTACCCTCAGACTATTTCCTGTAGCAATTCAGGACTTTCCGGTAGCACTATAGGAAACCTGTAGCAACACTTGAAACGACTCTCGTGGGTCCCTCCTTCAGCCCAAAAACCAACATCACTATCCTCTAAACTTGCAAAAACCACTCATACACCTCTAGCCTTTCCCCCATGTGTTCAAGTCTTCTATTAGCCACCTTAACACTTTCTTCTCCTAGCTGCAGAACAAAACATTTTCAAGCATAGTTAGCTCATGAGTAGTTGCATGAATAAAAGCATGATAGATAGAGCATAGGGTATGTAGAGTGTGTTTATCCATTTGGCCTAGAAGAGTATCAATATATTAGTTTCGTTTATGCCATTTCAATTCATCAATTTACTTCATGCAAGATGTTTAGGTTTCTTTTCAATTATTATCATAGTCTAATAAGTAGATTTCTTTCATTGCAGAATAGTTAGATGTAATTTTTTTCTGTAGTATAGCTCTGTAATTGATGATAGAGCCATGGATTTGAATCATTTTTAGCCCTACGCCTAATTTTAAAAGTGTGACAGACTTCACCTAGAAACCCTAGAAGTAGCACCCTATCGTAAATCTCAGAAGAGGATGACATGAGTAGAATGCATCTGTTGTGTATATAACATTGTGACCTCCAAGTTTGTACTAACTACGGGTTGATAAAGTAAAGTATGACAACCTCTGGGAGTTTCATTATTCTTGGTGCAATACTAGGGCTCACCACTTTTTTGTGTCGTTTCTAGGGAGGTGTCTAGTAGATGCTTTGATTTAGTTTTATCATGATTTTCTGCTTTCCTTTTACATTTTTTTTCAAAAATATTGAAAAAAACAAAAATATGAATTTCATGCCTCATAGGTGTAGGGATACTCTAGGAAAATTTTTACCTAAAACCCCCACATCACCACATAGTCACCCTTCACTCTTCTTTAGTGGCTATGAGGTTGAACACACCATAGGTGAGACTTATGAAAATTTTGAAGAACCTATTGGGGAAGAGGAAGATCTTGTTTCACCTGAGCAACCTGCTTCACCTATCTCAACCATGGATAACATTGAAACCCACAAATCCTTTCCCATTAGAGAGCTAGATGGGGAAACTAAGATGAAAAAATATTTCCCCTCAACCCTTCCACACTTTCATGTAATTACCTCATATGATCCTGATAAATTCATGTTTGAGTTTGTTGTTGTCCATAGGACATATGAATATGCGTCAAATGATCAGAAGCTGAAGCTATTCCCATCCACCCTTAAGGATGCAGCCTTGAGTTGGTTCATGGGTCTACTTGGGAACAACATCACTACCTTGGCACAGATGCAGGAAGCCCTCAACAACAAGTACAAAGACTACTGTAGGTCCAAGGAAACTAAGGATGAGACATTCAGGATGACTGTAGGGCCTGATGAATCCCTAGAAGACTATGAAGAGATGTTTCAATTAAACTATAAGAGATCCAACTGTACTCTTGATCTTGGATCACTGAAACTATTACTTCTCCAAGGGATCATAGAGGAGGTGATAGAAACCGTAAATATGTTATTAGGAGGAGATATATACTATAGGTTTTAACCCTGCACATAAATTATCTACGAATGAATCTTTAAAACAGAAAATAAACAATAGCGAGAGCATAAAACATAAAATAGATAAACACAGAGATTTTCCCCTGGATCCCAAATCGAGACGAACAACTTGATTTTTCATTATATTCCTTTTAGTGTTACAACAGATATATATACATACTGAAGCATACATAAACCCCAATCCATTAACCCTGGATTAGAACATAACCATAGTTCCCTTGACCGGATCTACAAAATACCAAGGGCTGAAAACTATCATGCCCCAAAACCATGTGCAAACACATGCAAAAAACCATGGGCAGGTCCGCCCACTGGAAAATAAGGACAAATTTTTTTTTCCAGGGCGCTACCCCAAACCCCGACAGGGGGGGCTACCACCCCCCATGTTACCCCCCCATGCGTGAATAGTCATAGAAAGAATATAACACAAACCCAACATTCTCCCACTTCTTGTTTTCTTTACACAAGAGAGCTGAGTCATTAGCCCAGCTCTACAACACCCATTTTTTCTCTACACCAAGAGAAATTCTGAGTGCTCACAAAATTTTTCAATGCATCTACAACATTATTCAAAGTGTCCAACTTTACCAGCAACACCCTTTTAACTTCAACCATATATCTCACAAAGTGATATTGAACATCAATGTGCTTTTTCTTTGAATGATAAGCAGGGTTCTTAGCCAAGAAAATTGCACTTTGGCTATCACAGTCTATCCTTATAGCTTGCTGTACCAACCCCATACTTGAGCACAATATCTGCAACCAAACTACTTCCTTGCTTGCATGAGTGGCTGCCATGTATTCTGTCTCTGTAGTTGAAAGAGCCACTACAGACTGTCTTTTACTCATCCAACTGACTGCGCCTCCAAAAAGGCTAAACACATACCCACTTGTAGATCTTCTTTGGTCCAGAGCTCCAGCCCAATCTGCATCAACAAAACCATGAATGTCCAACACTCTTTCCAATCCTGGTCTTCCCTGGTAGCACAATCCATAATAACTAGTGCCACACAAATATTTGAAAACCCTCTTCACTGATGTCCAATGCTCCTTCCCTGGGTTTGACATAAACTAGCTCAATACTCCCACTACATATGCAATGTATCGTCTAGTATATACCATTGCATACATCAGGCTACCCACTGCACTTGCATATGGAACATGAGACATATCCTCCTCTTCTTCTTGTGTCTTGGGACATCGTTCAACAAAAAAATTTGTACCTAGAGAAATTGGAACATTCACTGGTTTACTATCCTGCATATTGAACCTCTGCAATATAGCCTCGACATACTTCCTCTGGTTTAACCAGAGCTTCCTCTTTGCCCGATCTCTCTTAATTTCCATGCCCAAAATATAGTTTGCAGCACCAATATCCTTCATGTCGAATTTGGAGAAAAGTTGGGTCTTAAAATATTGGATAATTTCTTTGTCATTTCCAATCAACAACATATCATCCACATACAAGACCAAACAAATAACACGGTCACCAATTAATTCAAAATAAACAAAGTGATCCTCCTTGCTTCTGGTGAAGCCAAGTCCCTGTTGGAATGGGGTCTCCTAGCAAGCTGCGAAACTAGTCCATTTTGATTATTTTTAATTATATTTAATATAGCGCAGGGGTTTTAGGGCAGGTCAAAGCCCCGAACGCATTGTAATGGGTCAAAGGGTAAACTAGGGGTCCAAAAACCATGGGTTGCAGACCATAGGAGCATTGAGGATAGATTGTTATAAATAGAGATGCATTTTGGATTGTAAGGGATAGGATTGGATGAACTATTGATGCAATCTGTTGTTTAAGCTATCGGTTTGGGGTTTGGAGAAACGGACTCCTGTTGGCTGTGTGCACGAAGATCCTAGTCTAGTTGTGTGCGGACCCTGCTACTGTGTGCGCAGGTTGGGAAGGGAATTGTAAGGAAAGTTTGATGAATGAATGAATGCGAAGGATTATTAGAGATCTGAATCCATGAGTGCTGTTATATGAACTGCTCATAATTACTGTGTTATGTATTTTCTGGCTTTTTGCTGTGAAAGTCTGTGTAATGAATGCTTGGATCTAGATCTATTCTGCTCTGTTTACATAATGTTGTGTTGAATTTATGAAAAGTGTATAATTGTAGATCTAGTGCACGTGGATTCAAATAGATACATACTTAACCCTGTGAAGAAACAAGCTAATCTGAATAGAAAGCAGCCCTTCTTGCCTTACCCTTCCTTTCTTAGGGTGCAGAAACCTAGTTCCAGCATCCACCCATACTACTTCGAGTGAGACTGTGACCTGCAAAAGCAGGTCACTATCGAAAGGGCTAGTAGTATAGGGGTTTGTTGGCAAACCTTGCACACTGAACCTAGGTCAAGACCCCTCAAGCCAACAAATGGTTTCGTTTCCGGGACTTGAAGGAGTCTGAGAAACAGGATTGGGTAATAGCATTAGAGATCTAACGTGAGGTGGAATGAGTGATATTCTGGGTGGAAGCGCAAGGCGGAGCGATGAGAACTATAGAGAAAATCAAGGAGAGGATCACTCTGCTCATAGTCCGCCGAGATCTACACAGGGTCTGTTAGCTGCCCCGACATTAGGGCCCCAGGAAGATAAACAAGAGGAGCCCATGGAAGCACACCTAAAGTTACCTACTTTAAAAGGAGCAGCCGATGAGGACATGGATTGATTTTGGTTCGTGACCGATTCGGTGTGGATGGCACAAGGGGTGGTAAGCGATACTGTGAAGAGAGCACAACTATCCTTGGCTTTCGAAGAAAGGGCACTAGACTAGTATATGTAGTATATATCTTAGAACGGGAGCACAACACTTCAAAATATCAAGGATGCCCTAAAACAACAATTCTGGAAGCCAAAATCCTATTCCCAGCTGGTAGCGGAAGTAAAAGACTTCAAGCAAGGGGTGTCTGAGTCAGTATGGGAGGCCGATCAATGGTTAAAGAAAGTGATCAGGGAAGGTGAGTTCAAGTATGATGACAAAAAACACACGGAATGGTTCATCACTATGCTGCTACCTTACTTACGCATACCCATGGGCCACCAGACCTTCGAATCGCAGGAAAAAGCCTTGGAAGCTGCCATGAAATTGGAAGCTGCGCTTAAGGATGACACAAGGGAAGGAGTGCAGCAAATTCAGGAGCAGCTCAGGGCCATGCACCTGGAAATACAGAGCTTATAGACAGAACGGGGAAAAGGAGTCGGCACATACCTCTAGTGCAAATACTGTCGGGTAGCGGGACTGCATGATACAGCCCAGTGTCCTCAGATAACTAAGGGTGAATTGAGGAAAAAATGATGCAAGTTCTGCCAATCTATAGGGCATGATGAGAAAAATTGTCTCACATATGACTTACGAGTAGATCGGGGAACCCTTTATAGAGTACAGTACGATCCTGCCTCTCCGAGATCTCTCGCAACCTTTGGTAGCTCTCCTGCCGGGGGTAGGGGGGACAGGGAGGGAGAGTAGGATGAGGACGGGGCCAACTGATCTGCTACAACTGTGGAGAGGTAGGGAACTTCACCAGGGACTGCCCAAATCCCACGAGGCAGTCCTGTAAATATTGCAGACAACTAGACCATGAGATTAAAGACTGTCAACTCTTGTTAAGAAAAATGAAGGACAAACAGTCTACCCCCACCCAAAATGTACAGAGAGTCAAAAAAGAGCTAAGGAGTGAAGTTCCCAGTGTAAAAATCATAACGTATAGCATGGTCACCCAAGGAGCGAGGGAGGAGTTGGCTACTCAGAAGGAACCAAATCTCAAGAGACAGGAGTCACTGGAAGCTCGTGCACAGCTGCCAGCGCACCTCTAGGCAAAAGAGGAAGTTGAAACCTTGTTAAGGGCATGCTTGAAGCTACTACGAAACCCACAGGCTGGAGAAAATATTCAAGTATAGCTATAGAACTGTGCAGCCCGGCCCAGCCCAACGACCGAGGTTAGAGAAATAGAAAAATTACACAGCTACAAAAGGCGCACCGGGAGGGAAATGCGACTAACGGCGCAGATTGGTGATTATGAGATGGATCAGGTTATTCTTGATCTTGGATCTTACGCAAACATCTTACCAAAATAGACATGGCAACGAATGGGAGAACCTAAATTAAACTGGTCCACTATCCAGCTACGAATGGCAAATAAAAAAAAGATCACCCCTTTGGGAAGGGTGCCAAAAGTTGTGGTCGATATCGCAGGAGTAAGGGTCCTAGCTGACTTTGAGGTCATAGAAATTGTGGAGGATACGGATCCCCATCCTGCACTCCTAGGACTAGACTAGGCTATCGACGTAGGGGGTGTCGTCAATCTAAAAAAACGTAGCATGGTGTTTGAAAAGAATGGTACCCGTGTAATAGTACCACTGGATCCCGCTGAGGATATGCAGTATATGGGACCAGCGTACGAAGAGGAGGAACTCGATCATATCTACAGGATGACAACACAGGATGAAGACCAGTGTGACCCTACAACAGACAGAGTATTCGATTGGGAGAAAAATAGGGGGTATTGTTCTGACCCGGATGAAGAAATTGAGAGTTGGCAGACCCGGCTACACAATATCTCAACACTATGATGCCCTCAAGTTGCAAGGTCTCTCTACTGCATTACTTCAGAGGTAAGGGACCTTCCCCACTTTGATGAGTCTAGTACTGTCCAGGACTTATTAAGAACATTAGAGGCTAGGGTGCCAAAAGATCGGTGGCTCTGGGCACTTAGTCTAGCACCGTGGCACACCTGCACACTAGTGGGATACCCACAAGAAAGCATTTCCAGACTGGGATACGTGTCTGGATACGATGGTGCTGCGGTTCGCACCTCTCGCTGATGTGCGCACCAAGATATTCCTAGGACCCAGGGACCCCCCATGCATATATGTACTTGGACAACCAAATGGACCGACCGAACCCCAGATGAATGGATCCATCTATCTATACATGCCTTGGGCCCTATTCCTACTACTTGGTACTTAGACGCAGAATTACATCAATGGACCCACCACTGGGAATTGTTAAAAGAGGACTTTATTGGAACTTTTGGACTTATTGGGGGAACATAGATGCTTGAAAAAGCCCTACAGGACATTGATGCATTCATCTTTAAGAAGCCTCACCCACACACCCCTCCAGTCGTTCTGACATGGGAGGCAAATATGCAAGACATAGTCAACTGCCAGAGCTTGGTGATTAATGAAGAAGAGGATAACCGGCAGAATATTGTTGTTTCGGAATCAAAAGGGGAACGTACCGTTATCAGACCATCACTCCAAGATGTTGATGTAACGCAACCTCTCCAGCTACACGAAGTTAATATTGGGACATAAGAATACCCTAAGCTAGCTAAAATTGGGGATTATTGGGATGAAGGCACCATGGGAAAAATTGTTGAACTACTTACGGAGTACCAGGACTTATTCCCTACCAAGTTTTCTGAGCTCAAAGGAATCAATAGGGACCTCGGCATTATGCACATCACTCTGAAGCCTGAAGTGCGGCCCGTCAAGTAGCGACCCTACAGGTTGAATCCTAAGTATAAGCAAAAGGTCAAAGAAGAATTGTACAAAATGTTGACCGCAGGTATCATTGAACCAGTTGAACAGTCAGATTGGGTAAGCCTAATGGTCATTTAGGAGAAAAAAACAAAGGGAGAAATACATATCTGTGTGGACCTACAAAATTTGAATGACGCCTGCATTCATGACCCTTTCCCTACTCCCTTATCCAATGAAATCCTTGATAGCGTGGGTGGCCAGGAAGCCTATTCCTTCACTGATGGATTCTCGGGATACCACCAAATCAGAATTGCACCTGAGGATCGCAGTAAGACCACCTTTGCCACCGAATGGGGTTCCTTCCAGTATACGGTCATGCCCTTTGGTCTTAAGAATGCACCTGCTATCTTTTTAAGGGTCGTGGTGGCTGTGTTCAAAGAATTTATTCATAAGTTCCTGGAGGTTTACTTCGATGACTGGATGGTTTTTGGCTTAGTGAAAGAACATGTCTCGAACCTGCGATTAATGTTGGATGTGTGCCATAAGCACCAGATCTACTTGAATATCAAAAAGTGTATCTTATGCGTACCTTTCGAAATCTTGCTTGGGCACATAGTCTATCGGCAAGGACTGATGGTTGACCCTGCGAAGATAGTCGTAATTATCAACCTGGTAGTCCCCACCATAGAGAAACAGCTGCGCTCCATTCTCGGTCACACAGGATATTACAGAAAATTCATTCAAGGATACGCTCTGATCACAGCACCCATGGAACAGCTACTAAAAAAATGTCTCTTTTTTCTGGAATGATGAATGTCATAAGAGCTTCGAACTACTAAAAGAGAAGATGATTTCTGCACCCATCCTGATATTCCCTAACTGGTCAAAATAATTTCATGTATATGTCGATGTGTCAGGCATTGCCCTGGGCATGGTCCTCACACAGCCTGGCGAAGGAGATATTGATCATTGGGTTGCCTTTGCCAGTCGCAAACTCTCAAGCACCGAAAGAAATTACTCTACCACTGAACGTGAAGGACTGGCTATGGTGTATGCGCTACAAAAATATCGACACTATCTACTCAGTGGACACATTAAGATGTTCACAGACCATTCAGCTTTGAAATACCTGGCCAAAAATTCTGTGTTGGGGGGGAAGATTTTCCGCTGGCTATTGCTATTTCAGGAATATGATTTTGAGATCATCATTAAGCCCGGGCGGTTGAATGCAGGCCCGTATCACCTATCTCATATCGATATAGGGGAAGAACCCACTAACCTAGATGAAGGCTTACCCGATGCGTAACTGTTTACCATTAATATGGTTGATGCTCACTTTGCTGATATCATTGAATTCCTTACTACGGGTGTGGCCGCTGCTGTGTATTCAGTACAACAGAATAAGGGGTTAATTACCTGGGCTATAGACTTCACTGTCATCGCAGGACATCTATACCAGTTGGGCGCTGATGAAATACTCTGTAGATATGTATTAGAACTCGAATGGCCCACCATCCTCAGAGAAGCACATGATGGAGTCGCAGGCAGCTACTATGTGGGTAGAGCTACGAAACAAAAGATTTTAAGGGCTGGATTATGGTGGCCTACCTTGCATCAGGATTCTTATGCCTATTGTAGGTCATGCGATACATTCCAGTGAACTGGACGACCCTCATGACAGGATGACATGCCATTACAGCCTCAGATGGCCCTACAGGCTTTCGATAAATGGGCCATTGACTTTATCGGACCCATCGATCCACCGGGCAAGAAAATAGGTGTGTGCTACATTATCACGACCACTGACTACATCACACGATGGGCTGAGGCACAACCTGTAAAATATTGTACTACTGATACTGCTATGCACTTCATCTTTGAGAAAATTTTGACCAGGTTTGGCTGCCCGAAGATCCTGATGAGTGACAGAGGTACGCATTTTGTTAACCAAATGATTCAAGCTTTGAATAAGGAATTTCAGATCCACCATGCCAAGAGTACACCATATCATCCCTAGGCTAATGGGGCGGTCGAAGCTTTTAACAAAATTTTGGAGTAGGCATTAACGAAGTTTTGTAATGCTGATCATAGTGACTGGGATGTTCACATCCCCTCGGTTCTGTGGGCATATCGTACAACCTGTAGAAAGCTGACCGACAGGGTACCCTTCTGAATGGTCTATGGCAAGGAGGCCATCATGCCAATAGAGTACGTTGTTCCTAGCCTACACATCACAATGTTCACGAATATGGCCAACTCCCACATCATAGAAGAATGCCTGGCGCAACTGGTGGCTTTGGAGGAAGATCAGTTTATTGCTTAGTTTCACCAGCAGGTTCAAAGGCTTGGGATAAAGCATGGCATGAATGACACATTCGCTAGAAGACATTCGTCGAAGGTGATATCATCCTTTTGTACGATAGCCAATTTGCGAAACACCCACGCAAATTTCGGCAGCACTGGCTTAGTCCCTACATAGTTAAGGAGGTTACGAATGGTGGCGCAGTCCAGTTAGCTACCCTACGTGGTGACCTCATTCCTGGCTTTGTCAATGGTAGTTGACTCAAACCATGCCAGGCTACGGACTATGTGGTCACACCAGTGCAGTGACTCAGGACAAGTCACAAGATTGTGTTGGGGGACTGTTGGAACGGGGTCTCCTATAAAGCTGTGAAATTGGTCCATTTTGATTATTTTTTATTATATTTAATATAGCGCATGGGTTTTGCGGTGGGTCAAAGGCCTGAACGCATTGTAATGGGTCAAAGGGTAAACTAGGGGTCCAAAAACCATGGGTTGCGGACCATAGGAATGTTGAGGATAGATTATTATAAATAGAGATGGATTTTGGATTGTAAGTGATAGGATTGGATGAGCTATTGATGAAATCTATTGTTTAAGCTATCTTTTTGGGTTTTGGGGAAACATACTGCTGCTGGCTGTGTGCGCGGAGATCCTAGTCTAGCTGTGTGTAGACCCTGCTGCTATGTGCGTAGGTTGGGAAGGGAATTGTAAGGAAAGTTTGATGAATGAATGAATGTGAAGAATTATGAGAGATCTAAATCCATGAGTACTGTTATATGGACTGCTGATAATTACTGTGTTATGTATTTCTATCTTTTTGCTGCGAAAGTCTATGTAATGAATGCTTGGATCTAGATCTATTCCACTCTGTTTATACAATGTTGTGTTGATGTTATGAAAAGTGTATAATTGTAGATCTAGTGCACATGGATGTAAATAGATACATACTTAACCCTACAAAGAAACAAGGTAATCTATACAGAACGCCGCTCTGTTTGCCTTACCCTTCCTTTCTCAGGGTGCGGAAACCTAGTTCTAGCACCCACCCATACTACTTCGGGTGAGACTGTGACCTACAAAAGCTAGTCACTGCCGAAAGGGCCAGTAGTAAAGGGGTTTGTTGGAAAACCTTGCACACCGAACTTGGGTCAGGACCCCTCAAGCCAACAGTCCCCGTATATAGGTATCAAATTTATGATACCACATCCTTGGTGACTATTTTAACCCATACAGAGACTTTTTTAACGTGCATACCAGCTCTTTATTCCCCTTCACCATAAAGCCTTCAGGTTGTTTCATGTATATCTCCTCTTCTAGATACCCATGAAGAAATGTTTTTCTTCACATCCATCTGTTCTACCTCAAAATAAAATGCAGCATCAACAGATAAAAGTAATCTAATAGAAGTAACTTTGGCAACAGGAGAAAAAATATCACCAAAAATCAATTCCCGACACCTGGGAATAACCTTTTGCTACCAACCAAGCTTTGTATTTCTCCACATTGCCTTCTACATTCATATTCTTCTTAACAACCCATTTTCTCCCGATGGGCTTCCTTCCAACCGGCAACTCCACCAGATCCCATGCTTCATTTTTATGCAAGGATGTCATTTCATTAACCATGCCCTCCTTCCAGAGTTTTCCATCCTATGAATCTACTGCCTCCTTGGCAGTTTTGGGATCATCATCAGTTTAGTTAAAGAAAAATTTGAACAGAAAGCAGATGGACTATACCTTTCTGTTTGTCTTCTTTCCCGAACTGATCTTCTAACAACTGGAGTTTGTGGTTGTTCCTCTTCTGAGTCTTCTTCTATTGTAGAGTCTGATTCATCCTCCTTTAGCTCAAACTTTATCTGCTTAGGTTACTTTGGTAGGAATTCATGTTTAAAAATATATTTCACCTCTCTAAACACCACATCTCAGTTGTACACATCCTTCCTTGTTTCCGGGCTCCAAAGCTTGTAACCCTTTAAACCATCCTTATACCCAATAAAAATGCACTGTTCAGATTTATTATCCAACTTGCTCCTTTTCTCCTCTGGAGCATGTACATATGCATCACATCTAAATACCCTCAGATGTGAAAGAGAGGTTTTCTTACCAGTCCATACCTCATGTGGAGTCTTATCCTCCAACGATGATGAAGGTGAACTATTAACCAAGTAACATGCAGTCTCCAATGCATCTGCATAGAATTCTTGTCCTAACCTGGTATCACTGAGCATGCTTCTTGCCTTTTCCATTAATGTTATGTTCATTCTTTTTACAAATACATTTTGCTGAGGTGTGTATGGAGTATTCTTTTGTCGTGCTATACCACACTTCTTACAGAACTCTTCAAATTCCTTCTTGCAGAACTCCCCACCATTATCTGTCCTCAACACCTTTATCTTCTTCTCTGTCTGGTTTTCCACCAGAGACTTAAATTATTTAAATCTATCAAAGACTTCAGATTTATTCCTCAAGAAATATATCCATGTATTCCTTGAGAAGTCATATATGAATGAAACATAGTACACCGAATTACGCAGTGATGGAACCGACACAGGTCCAAACACATCACCATGCACAAGCTCTAATATATTGTTTTCCCTCTTAGCACCAGAAGGAAAACTCACCCGATTCTGCTTCCATTACACACAATGTTCATAGAAATCAAAATCTAGAGAGCTATTGGACATACTTTCTACATACCATCTCCATGCAGTATGCGAAGGCCCTTCTCTCCAATATGTCCAAGCCTTTGATGCCATAGCATGGTCTTTTCTCCAGAGACCGCTAGGCTTTCCGCTCCACTTTTGGGAACCACAGAACTGTTGCACCCATCAATAACATTTCTGCCCTGAAGCTTGTACATAGTTCCAATGCGAACTCCCCGCATTAATACCAGTGCTCCCCGAACCATCTTAGAAGTATCTTTCTCGAACACTATTTTTACACCTACATCATCCATCTTGCTTACAGAAATTAGATTTCTGGCCAATGCAGGAATGTGGAGAACATTAGGAAGTGTTCTAATCCCTCCACCTTGCAGCTTCAGCTTGAATTTTCCATGTCCGACGATTCTTGCCTTCCTATCGTCACCTAAGAAGACATCACCGCCATCATATTTTTCATACTCACAGAACCACTCCCTATGGGGAGTGAAGTGAAAGGATGCACCCGATTCAATCAACCATGACTCATGATCTACATGTGTATTTGAAGAAGAAGCCAAACACACATCCCCACCTTCATTCGAGGTGGTTTTTGCCTCTGCAGAAGGAGCATCATCGGATCCTTTCCTTTCTCGGGGGAGATTTAGATGCAGGTCCTTTTTGTGAGTGCCCTTCCTTTCCACCATTTCCAACACACCTTTACAAACTTTCCGGGGAGATTTAGATCTCCCTCAAAACCTTATTCTTGTTTCTAATGCAGGACCTTCCTTGTACGGATAAGGCATCTCCATTCTAACCCTCAATATTTCTCTGTCTCCATTTCCTCGACAACAAGGGTGAGACAATGTCATCAAAATTCAAGGTAGTTGTATTGCTACCTATTGCAATAACCGGACTATCCCATGAATCGATAGAACACAACAAACTGATGCACTTATCTTCATCTGAGATTTTAATATCAACAAATGACAACTGACTTACCACAGTATTGAAGGCGTTCAGATGCTCTGTCACCGAGTCTCCATCCTTCATCCTCGGGTTATACAACTTTTTCCGCAGGAACAACTTATTCACCAGAGACTTAGATTGGTATAAAGTCCCAAGTTTTTCCCATAAATTCTTCGCCGTAGCTTCCCTAGATACGTTCAACAATACTGAATCTGAGACACATAACCGTATTGTGCTCTTAGCCTTCCGATCCAGTTTCTTCCAGTCTTCATATGACATTGTCGTTGTTTTAGTACCTGGATCTACCGCGATCCACTGATCTTTATCCACCGGCAGATCCTCCATCTTGAGCTTCCACAACTCAAAACTCTAACCATTAAATTTCTCGATCTCTATCTTCCCGCCACTCGCCATCTTCTTTCACCACAAGAATCGATCCCGCAGATCTCCCACTGAACATGGTCTACCTCAAGCCCGAGAAAAAAACCCCTCAGCAGCAAAGGTGTCCCCTTGAAGCCGAAAAATCTCTGATACCAAATGTAGGTTTTAACCCTGTACATAAATTATCTGCAAACGAATCTTAAAGACTGAAAATAAACAGTAGCGAGAACATAAAACATAAAACAGATAAACACAGAGATATTTCCCTGGATCCCAAATCGGGATGACCAGCTTGATTTTTCATTATATTCCTTTTAGTGTTACAACACATATATATACATGCCAAAGCATACATAAACCCCAATCCATTAACCCTGGATTAGAAAATAATTGTAGTTCCCTTGATCGGATCTACAAAATACCAGGGGCCAAAAACCATCATTCTCCAAAACCATGTGCAAACCCATGCACAAAACCATGGGTGGGTCCTCCCACCATAAAATAAGGACCAAATTTTTTTTTGGGGGCACTACCCCAGACCCCGACAGGGAGGGTTTTCTCCCCCCTATTACCCCCCCGCACGTGACTAGTCGTGGAAAGAATATAACACAAACCCAACATATACCAACTACCTTATGAAACAATCAAAAATATCTTTAGGAACCATTCTAAGGAAATCAAGAAGAAAGTAAAAGTTGGCCAAAGTACATCCAATACCCCTTCCCCTTCCACCTCCATCAAACATGAGATTTGAAATATGCTAGAGGACTTCAAGAGTGACACGTTGCACACCTTTTCTTTGCAAATGGACACAATGTAAGTCAAAAGGAAGCAAGAGGAAGAAGAAAGACCTTTGGCTATAATTTTCCATAGATGTACTAGAAAGCACCCTAGAAATGAATGTCCACTCAGTGTCATAGAGGTTTTCTTAGTATGTGAGGATAATCATGTCACATAAAAGTGTCCCTCCTTATCTGGACTTAAAGTTGTATATCAAGGTGGGGAAGTAGGGCCAGAGAAACTCTGTATCATCAACCAAAGAAGGCATCAAGGCCCTAGGTCATATCAACAGGGTATGAAAGGTGCACCTTACTCTTACTATCACAAAAAATCAGAGTGCACCCATGAAACCTTGGTACACCCCCACTCCTCGATCCTGGCCTACATCTCCTACTTGGCCTTACAACCCTACATATCATCCTCAGCCTGTGAACCAACCATTTCAACAGTATGTTCCTCAACAACCTCAGTGGAAAAATCCATCCCAAGGGTGGAGGCCTAAACACAATTAACCACTTGCTCTAATGCCTCCACCCCAACCTCAACCTCAACTTACTTATGCTTTTGCACCCAAGCTGTGTCAAATTCCTGCACAACGAAATCTAAACCCAAACAATAGAAAGACACAACAGGTTTATAGTGGAGAGACATCCTATATAGCTTATGTTGTGGAGATACAGGATATTAATATCAGGTCGGGAAGAGTACTCCCATAAAACCACCCTCTATCTCCACCTATAGAGGTCTAGGAGGAAAAGGAAAAAGATAACACTCAGATCTAATAACCTCCTTTTCCTGAGTGCTTGATTTATTCTAGTGAACACACCCCAGAGGAGACTGAACTTCTGGGAGAGTTGAAAATTTTGTGTATAAAGATACCAGTTCTCCAAGATATTAAAGATGTCCCTATTCACAATAGGCTCATTAAGGCAAAGTGATTCAAGAAACCTAGGAGAAAGAAGAAAGATACCCCCACCATCAATGTTGTAGGACAGCTGTCCGACTTAATGTTGGGAATGGTGATCTTTCCAAAGTAACTAGACACTAGCAGTCAAATATGCACATATACGGTGTCATAGTCCCCAATACTCTAATTGATCTAGGGGATTCCATAAATGTCATCACCAAGGAAACTATGTTGAAACTCAACCTCCAAGGGACTTTGAGGAAAACCACAACAATTCTACGACTTGTAGATCGATCCATAGTAACTATGGAAGGAATTTTTTAGGATGTTATGGTTTCAATTGACTCTTGGGAGTATCCTACATATTTCCTAGTTCTACAACCAAAAAAAAAGTTCAATGGATATCCTCTCATCTTAGGGAGACCTTGGTTAGACACTACAGATGCTTATAGCAGTTGTTGGGCTGGAAACATGACTATTAAAAATGGGCCCTTATCTAAACAACTGGTATTATATCCTCCGACCTAGCCTTCCATTGATCATGATCTACTTATATGGTTGTAAAACGAAGAATATTCAGTATATAACACTACCCCCATTTGTACCATAGATTTTGTTCTTAGATGGGGGCAACTTGATGAAGATAAAATCATCGACCTTGCCATTCAAAACAAGTCCCTCGCTAACAGTCCACTTGAAACCTAGTTAAAGAATATGAAATCCAAACTTGGATGGAATTTTACTCAATCAATTCAACCTCTGAAACCACCAAGGCTATTGATTTTGGCCCATCTGAATCTCTGAAAATAAACTCAAACCTCTCAGATGAAGAAGAAAAGCAACTATGGTAGCTTTTAGAAGAAAACCTAGATGCATTTTCTTGGGATTAAAAGGACATTAAAAGGGTGCATCCTTCAATATGCAAACATAATATTTACATCAAATAAGGATGCAAGCCTGTGAGACAACCCCAAAGAACGATGAACCCAAATCTAAAGGACATACTCAAGGAAGACTTGTAGAAACTGTTGGATTCAGGTTTCATTTATCTTATATCAAATAGTGAGTGGGTATCTCCTCTTGTCCTAGTCTCGAAGAATCATGGAAAATGGAAAATTTGTGCTGATTATCGGAACTTAACAAAGCCACCAAGAAGGACCATTTCCCTCTGCCCTTTATAGACCATGTCCTGGATGGCCTTGCAGGAAAGAAGTTATTTTCCTTCTTATATGGGTTCAATGGGTATAAGTAGATCCCAATCAGCACTGTATACTAGTATAATACTACTTTCACCTGCCCTTGGGGTACCTTCACTTACAGAGTCCTACCCTTTGGGTTGTGCAATGCCCTAGCAACCTTCCAAAGAGATGTTTTGGTAATTTTCTCTGAGCTAGTCCATGACTTAGTTTAAATCTACATGGATGATTTCACACCCTATGGGGATGACTTCCAAGAAGCTCTCTCCAATTTGTGAAAAATGATAATAAGGTGCATTGATATGCATCTCTCCATGAGCCCAGAAAAGTGTGAATTCTTGAAGAGAGCAGGAGTTGTATGAGGTCACTTAATCTCCCAAGAAGGAATACAGGTTGACCCGAGAAAAATCACTATTATTAAAAGGGTGCCTGCTCCTCAAAAGTAGATAGATGTCAGGATCTTCATAGGGTTAGCTTGCTATTATAGAAGATTCATCAAATATTTCAATAATATGGCTCCACCACTATTTGGTTTATTGGCCAAAGATTCTGAGTTTACTTGGTCCAGTCCTTGTCAAGAGGCTTTTGAGCTCATTAAAGGAAACTTAACTATCGACTTCGTTCTCCGAGGTCCAAATTGGACTCTACCTTTCCACATCCACACATATTCATTTGATAAAGTTGTGGGGGCAGCAATATTAGGGCATAAAACCCAAATTACCTTATGCAATATATTTCATCAATAAGAACTTGTCTAAGACTGAACTGAATTATATTGTCACAAAGAAGGAGATGTTAGACATTGTCCACAATTTAAACAAATTTAGACATTATGTCACTGGGTATCAGAACTTTGTTCGCACTAACCATGCATCCATCAAATATTTAATTAACAAACCAGATTTTAATGCTAGGATAATTAGATGGTTGCTACTTTTACATTAGTTTGACTTCAGCATTGTTTATAAACCTGGAAAGGAGAATGTTGTTGCAGATGTTTATCCATGTTAGCTCTATCTAGAGGTGAAGAAGGAATGGGGGATGAACATCTGCTAGATGAACATCTCTTTTCTATATCAAAACTCTCACCATGGTTTTCTGACACAAATAACTACTTGGTTGCTAGAAATTTCCCTCCTAATCTCTCATTCAAGGAGAAAATCAAGATCATCAGGATAAGCGCCCCTTTCACATGGATTAGGGGAAATATTTTCAAGTTAGGACTTGACCAAATTATTAGAATATGTGTGAGGGAGGAAGAAGTTTTTGATGTCCTCTCTGCATGTCACGATATCCCTTGTGGAGTCCACTCTGCTGCAACAAGGACTGCCTTCAAAGTTTTGCAGGCAAGATACTATTGGTCTGTCCTCCTCCAGGATTCTAGAAGATACAGTAGCAGGTGTGACTAGTGGCAAAGGATGGGGAAACCTACAAAAAGGGATGAGATGCCTTTTCACCCTCAGGTGGCACTAGAGCCATTTGAAAAATGGGGCATGGACTTAATTGAACCTATTGATCCACCATTTCGACAGAAAAAGTATATCATATTTTGCACTAACTACCTGACAAAGTGGTCTGAAATAAAAGATGTGAAGGTAGTTGTTAGTATGAATCTTTCGTCGTAAAAGATCACTTTAGCTACGCATAAAAAATATCCCTAACATCGATTATGGCTGCAAAATATCTTTAAGTCTGCTGCACAAATTCAGATCTAAGCACAAAAAGACATTAAGCAGATAAAATATAATATGGCTCCATGCATCCAATAGACAAGACAAGAACAAAGTGTTTAAAATAATGATTTGTATTATATTAAAGAATGGGGCACCTGAGAGGAAAACAAGAAAGGTGTTTTCTAGTTCTCCTCGATGGGATGGGTTCTTGAAAGTCCTCAGCGTTTCAGATCTAAAATTCCTCTCTCTTATTGTGGTAGAAAACCCTGACAAACATAGAACTCAATGGGAGCTCACAAAGCAAAAATGGAAAATGGTGACCAAGAATAGATCAAGTGTGATCTAATGCAATGAAGGTGACTAATGAATGGGGAAAACCCTTCTATTTATAACAAAATATTGGGGTGTTCTAGAACTCAGTGCATGAATAAAATATTATTAATCAAATTCTAGAACCACCCCTTAGGAATATTTTATTATATTTGTTGGAGGGAAAAAGGTCTTTTGACTTGGGTCAATTCCTTTATTTATAAACAATAAATAAATAAATGATTTATTTATTATTTTAGGGAGATGATGGGGATATAATTAAATAAATAATGATTTATTTAATGATTTAGTCAAATTTAACTAGGAATGTTATTAAATAATGATTTAAATAACTTGTTCCTAGGAAATAATTAAATAAATAATGATTTATTTAATTAATTTCCTTGTTTTGGGTTAAATATGACCAGGAAATATGGACCAATGTTATTTGACATGGTGAAAGAAATTTTACTTAGGGTAAAATTGGTCTTACATGGTGTACTTGGGTTCATCTAATGATAATGAGTTAGATGACCAAAAAAATGGTGTAATAGATTGCCCCCCAACGTATGAGTGTTAGGAGCAAATCGTATGATCGAAGTACGTTGGTAAGAACTCAATCACTAGGTATCAAAAGGGAAGTGAGAGAGATGAATGTAAGGTAGTCTAATGTGCTAGAGGACTAGACCCCGAGGAGACGAGACTTACAGGTGCAACAAGTCTCTAGGTGATGAAGTGGTACCAGTGTTAAAGGCGGTGGGGGAGGCATACCTATGCTCGCTGAGACAATAGTACAAAGAATAAGGCGTCCGAAAAACCATGGAACGCAATAATGGAGCATATGCTGGCCTAAACATGAGCCAGATAAACAAAATGATGAATCCCACATACATGCAATGCCTGGAATAATCTTCAGGACTTATACAAGGAGATTTTAGTACATGAGATACAAATACACCCAAATTCCCTCTACACATGGGGAAGGGCTCGCAACATCGGACTGGTACATGAAAATCGAAGAGGCGCTGCAAGTGGTTGAGGAAGATATCATCAAATGAGAGGAGCTGCATCAAGGGCGGAAATGAAGAAGTCATCTGGGCATGTGGGGGGATACCTGCAGGGCCACCCCCTCATGAGGGTTGAGACATCTCACACACGCCCGGGAATCACCAATAGCTGCTGCTGCATCACTGGACCATCAAGTGTATAGATCACCATCATGCTGAGAAGAAATGGAACCAAGGTACACTTCCCCCTAGACCTGGCTTCTGGAGTAAGGAAGTTGATGTCGACAGAAGTCAGTCCGCCATAGGTGAGGCAATAAGGGAACCCCAACTAAGGCACGAGGGAAAATACTAGAGCGACGAACAAGTAGATACTGATAATGATGATGGAATGAGGGATACGGAGGAGCAGTTGGACGACTTCCCTTATTAGAGCATAAAGGGAATGAATGGCTTGGCAGTGACTGACACAATATCATGAGGGATAGGGGACAAGGGTACTGAAGGCCATAATGTGCGACACGAGAGAAGGATCAAGCAAGAAATGGTGGAGGACTATAGCGAGGTATGAAGGGACTCGAGATAGACTCCATGGATGTGATGATGACTCGACTCGGATGCTCTAAAAAAGGGCGACTCAATGGTGCTACCTCATCGTACGGGTCCAATGGGGGACCGGAAAAACATGAGTAGAATAGGGTAGCTCGTGATGAAAATCAACACGAACGAAGACGAGTAAGGAGGCAAAGTGGGGCCCCAAGTACAAGTGTCATAAGTGAAGAAATTTGATTTTAAGAAGAGGTGAATAGACCCTTCATGGACAAAATGTGTCCTGGTGAAGTATCAAAACATGAAAAACTGATAGATAACCATTTGAGTGTTCGGTGAGAGCTTTCCAACGGTGCAGACGGTATGTCAAACGGGGCTACGGTTTGGTTGCAGCGGGTGAAAGAAAAAATAGGGGTTTTCTTCTAATAAGGCGTTGTCCCTCCAAAATCATTCATTTTCTTGTGTAGCCGTGGTGAATGTGAAGAGGAGAGAAGGCCCTAAATCTTGCGGCGATCATAGCGGAAAAACCGACCGTTGGAATTGTGATCCGTCAGTTGCAGGTAAGAGGCCTAATCCTGAGCTTTGTTTTTGATGGATTCAAATTGCAGATTAGGGCTTTAAATCTCAGTAACTGCCCTTACTTCATCATTACGGTTGGGTCACACTTTTGGGGCAAAATATGCGACCTGGGACGCAGGTTTTGGCCTGAAAAGTGCGACCTGGCCCAGGTTTTGCCCAAAAAGTGTGACCTGTTAGATGTGGGCGGTTTCAGTGCAGTTATGGGCTGAGATTCTGTTTTGGTGTATGTTAATGCATTTTTGTTGATTTGTAGGCTGACAAAAATGATGTTTTTGTGCAGATATGGCAGATATACGGATCAAGTGGAGAGAGAGAGACTTAGGGACATTACAGACGGAAATCTAGGTGGATCAGGGTGTCCGTCGTGCACTGGCTAGGCATGGGGTTCTAAAGTTTTTGGAGAACCCTTTGATGAGGGCTGGTGAGCCCTTGTTGGCATGGATTATTAGTTATTGGGATCCAAATCATGAGGCATTTGTAGTGCAGGGGCACAGGATTGAGCTGACGGTCCAGGATTTATATTTCTTGACTAGTCTCCCACCATTAGGGATGGTGGGAAATACGCAGCCAGTGTTACCACGGGGGCGTAACATTATGGAGTTTGTTGAGCGACATTGTTGACGAGGTGTCCGAGTCAAAGGGACTCGGATATCCATTAGTGATCTAGAGAGGTTGGAGACCCGGGCAGTGGCTGCAGCAATGTTGTGGATCTTGGGTAGCCAGGCGTTCCATCACATCATTGGAGGGCAGATGATGATTGTGGAGAGTGTGCTGAGTGGGACGTACTATGGGTGGGCCCAGATGATGTTGGTATCGGTGAAACGACAGCTTTCGCTATGCAAGCGGCAAGTGAATCATGATTGCGCCTATGGGACGGTGTTGTGCTCTTTCTTCTTTGAGAAGATTCCGACCTTATGACCCCGAGTACAGTTGCCTGATGGAGGTCCGAGAGAGCCCCGGATGCGTCGGTGGGGACGACTATTGTGTAGAGGAGGGGGAGGGGTGGTCGGACGGGTGTTCCGACCAGAGTTCTTTGCGCATTGGGATCAAATGCCATTATACATAGACGACTATCCCTATAGTGGGATGAGTTATTGGGGAGATCCGGACTTGCCGCTTCCGCCAGGTCGAGTGTGGGGGCCCGATGGTAAGTGACAAGTAACTAATCTGTTATGTTTATTTTAGAGTTTGTGACTAGTATACATGGTGCTAATTGTGATGTTTTTTGGAATGCAGTATACCTCCGGTAAAACTGGCCGGATATATGGGATGACCTACAGTGACAAGATTTGCAGGTGCAAGTGGATTGAGAATGGCACAGAGCGAGGATATGGCTACTCTAGTGGAGGACATTCATCATAGATGTGAGGGGCTGCTGACCGGTGTATCAGAGCGTGGTTGGCAGGATTTAGACGACCGGTACATAGAGTTATGTATTGGGCTACCCTCGGAGTGGCGAGGTATCATGCGACGCATGGCGATGGCCGGTCAGGCTATGCGTGATCTACGAGCTTCGGGATCAGAGCCATTGGCTCGGGATCCTCCAGAGAGTGGTGCCCCCCAGTGTCTATGTAGGGGCGAGTGGTGCCCCCCATTTTTGTAGTTTTGTTATTGTAACATGCTATGGGCATGTCGTATGTTTCAGAGTAGATGGACTCTAAAAACACATGTTATATAATATATATGATGTATATGCATTTGATTGATCTTGTTAAATGTTATTGTGTTGTGTGTGATAAATGCCAGTCTAGAACATGATTTGCGATTTGATCTACGTAGTGATTTTGATCTCTAGGTATATGGCTAAATGTAATGAATCTAAATTCTCAGATCAAAAGTTGCACTCGTAAATATTGTCTAAACAGGATAGGGTTATGCACACGATAGACACCATTAAGTTGTAAGACAAGAAGCAGGGAATCTAAATGAACATGCAGATGGAGGATGTGATGAGAGAGGGCATCAGCTAAGAGACCACGAACTGCATCATATTCGGCTTGATTATTGGTGGCCTTACCAATGCAGACCTCATTTGCAAGAACCAGGGTATGCAAGGGGGTAAAGATGGCCCATGCTGCTGAAGCGAGATGGAGAGAATAGTGACTTGCCCCATTGGCGTAGCCTAGATAAGGTGTGGACGAGAGGGCCGAGGTAAGAGTGTCATAAGACAAGAAATGGGAGGGATGAGAAAAAGGATGGCAGCGTGAGTAGAGGATAGACATCCATTGACGGCTACGGGAGGGAGCGGTCCGGGTAGGAAGTCTAGGACTCATAGATCGATGAGAGGGAGATGAATGAGAACTATGGGATGAAGAGTGGGAACTCAGGCTGCGACGGACATCGAAGATACGGATGGTATGATCGTGATTAGGAGAGGGAATGGAAAGTTCAAGGAGACCATACAACGCTGCAAAGGTACCTAAATCATCAGTATGGGAAGAGAGGCGCAGATACAGGTCATCACGGGGAATGACAGAAGAACAGGTAAAAATATGGTCAAAATATGAAGAACCCGTGTCTGGAGGGGAATCAAGTAGAATAAGTGGAGTGGATTCAGAAGGAATGGACTCCGGGGAGCACGTGGATGATGATAGGTATAGAAGGGAAGCAGCAGGGTCTGACATCTCAACATCAGGGGGAGGAATGTCAATGGTAGCAGGGGGATCCGTGAGTAGACTGGACGCATATTGAGCAAGGATGCGAGAGGCGGATTGATTTTGTTCAACTTCGTACTCGCGGATGACCTCTAAAGAGGCTCGGTAATGCGTGAGGCGAGGAAAATGGTGAGAATAATGGCCATGGACACCACACAGAGCACAGGGTTTGTTGGTGCGAAGAGTCTTTGGGTTCTTGGCTACGGATGAGGAAGAAATAGAGGGCTCAGGGATCGTAGATTCAGGGAACACGAATTTAACCATGGGTTGGATACGGGGCAACTCAGGACAAGTGTGGGTGGGATGACCGATACCATCACACAAGGCACAAGGTTTGGCGGGTGGGGGAGGGGTAGGGTCAGGTGCGGTGGCCTTGTCATTGGATGCCCCCTTGCGAGTTTTTCGTTTCTTGCCTGTAGCTGTCGCAACATTAGGAGGGTGTTGTGGTGGGGCTAGGGGCACAGTGGTGGTGGAAGGAGCGAAGGGAATCAGTTGCACTGGTGTCATGGCTATGTATGGTTTGGGGTGGCCTGGTGGGGTCTCGGTTGGAGGAGTAAGATACCATACTGGAATTCCCAAGGTTAAATTAGGGAGGGAAAGGGTGGCCATGACGGGGACCGAATAGACGCCGGGGGGGGGGCAAGGAAAGGTATTTGATCGGCGAGGTAATGACCAGGGGGGATGGCTCCCATATGGTGGAGACCTAAGGGAACTGACTCAGGAGGGTAGGGAGGTTCCTTAGTGTGATGGGAAGGGTCAGGAGAAAAAGGTTCGGTGGACTGAAGCGAAGGGATAGGAGCAGGAGGGGGTGGGCGAGATTGAGGTTGCTGACTAGCCGAAGCAGGCTATGGAAGGCCAGCCTGAGACGATTGCATCATGCAAACATTCGCTAGGCTGGGGTCAGAGACAGGAGGAGGGGGAGGACCAGGAAAAGTTCCAAGAAAAGAGGAATCTTTGTAGACGCCAGTGGAAAAACTGGTCAAAGAATCAGTAGTTGGTTTATTAGTGACAGTAGAGATGGTGGACTCAGGGGAGGTCTGAGATTTTGGTTCATGGTAGGTCAATTGGTCAATGGTGACAATCTTGCCATTATGAGGGAAAAACATCTTGTGGTGGACTGCGGATGGGACGGCTGACATGGCATAGGTGTAACTACGCCCCAAAAGGATGTTGTAGCAAAGAGGGGCATCGATAACTTCAACATCGATACAAACAGTCTTGCTGGAAAGGGTGATAGGATAGTTATGGAAAAGGCCAATGGGCTGGGAGGCATGGCCATCCCATGCGCGAAGGGTGATGGTGGAAGGGGCCAGCTCAGGGGATCCGAGTTGTTTCCAAAATGAAGCGGACATTATGCAGGTAGATGCCCCCTCATCAATAATACACCGAGCAACATTGGCGTTTCGGATTTTGACTAGGATTTGGAAAGAAACTGAAGGAGGAAGAGGGGGATGGTCTGACTGACGGGCGTTGAAAATAATCAATTGGTCATCAGTAGGATCTACAGCTCCCACGGCAGATAGTAGAGCACTCTTTTGATAGGGACATGACTAGAGGAGTTCCAGTGTTGAAATGGCAGCAGGAGATTGGGCCAGATCATCTACTATGCTGTATGAATGGGCAGCCCGACCAGAGGCAACATTTCGGCATAATGGTCCCTTAGGAGGTTTGGGATGAATCTCGGCTTTGGGCGGAGGGAGTTGCAAGGGACCATTGGGTGTCGATAGAGGCTCTGTAGGACCTGACAATGGAGACTCAGAGACGGATGGAACGGGAGGTGTGAAATACTGATGGGACCGAGTTTGAAGGTTGAGGTCGATGGTGAGAGGTGGGTCAGAGACCATCATGAGAATTTGGTAATCAGAGGAACCAGAAGGGGAAGGTTGAGTGGTTTGAGTGGCCACAAATCCTTGTTGAGGGAAAGGATCGGTAAACACAGTGGGTTGAGAAGTAGCTGGGGTAGGAGGGACAGTAGGGGAGGAATGTTTTCCCCGCACAGTGGCCTGAGAGTCCCACATCTGCCGCATTTGTGGTAATAAGGGACAATCGTGAGTGTAATGACCATAAACACCGCAACATGAACAGGGCTTATTGGTGCGAAGTGGCCTGTTCGGCTTGGGCTGAGAACCCTGTGGCTATGTAGAAGTGTGAGGATCAATACTTGAAGGATTGGGTCCATGATTACCAGGGGCAGATTGATTGCCTTTCCTCTTTCTTTGAGAAGGAAGAAAATTAGGTGCCCCCTGCTGTGCAAAGACTTGCCCTGGAGGGGGTAGTAAGTGCGGTTTCATGGGTGGAAAAGGCAAGGGAGTGGGAGGTCTAAATGCTGGAGGGGTTGGGACACCAGGCTGCGAATATGGATAAGGGGTAGGGTGGGTAGCAGTGAGGTAAGCAGGAGGGTGGAAAAAAGGAGGAGGCATGCTGTATCCTGAATACATGCTACTTGGAGGGGAAAAAGTGCCAGAGAGGCTAGCCCCTGGAGGGAAACCATGGCCCAGAAGAGGTTGGGCAGAGGTATGTGATAGGGCTCCAACGATACCATCGGCAGAGTGAGATGCCCCCGAGGCATTAGGGCCACCGGGCTTAGGAAGGTCAGGAAGGATGGTATAAACATAACCAGATTGGGCGTAGATAAGATCATATTTCAAGGCTATTTGGAGGGCGGCTTCCTCAGTTTGGGGAAAATGGGATGCGACATCTTTGCCAATGGGAGGTAAGAGAGAGCGAAGGAACCAGTCCATGTAAACCTGATTTTCAAAGGGGGGAGTGCGACACAAGCTTCGTCTTCGCCGCCATTCCTGGACATGAGCAGAAAGGCGGGTCGAAGAGGATTGATGGAAAGAAGTTAAGAGTTCAGTGCTAGTGTCGTATCAGAGAGGGAGCTGGAAATAGGATAAAAAGGCTTAGGCAATGGTCGCAAAGGTGGTATGGGAAGAGGTGGCTCGATCAACATACCATTCGAAAGCTTCATCGGTAAGCATGCACTGGAACAAGTGAAGACGGATGGAGTCATCGGTGATGGAATTGGAGGAACACCACATGTGGAAAGATCGGATATGGTTAGAGGGATCTTCACAAGCAAGGCCTTCGAACTTGGGAATGTCGGAGGGGAGCTTGGTTGGCATGGCAGGCCAACTAACATCGTGGCGAATAGGATCATTAATCAGCTAATTGAAATCGGGGAGACTGAGGCCGACCATATAAGGGAGTAATGGGGCAGTCGAGGTAGGTCCCGTAGTGGTTCCACTGGAAATGGACCCAGCGGTAGAACTGGGGTTAGGGCTAGGTCCTGAACTAGACATGGTGAATGTAAAAGAGGGAGAACCAGAAGTAGTGGGAGAACTAGAACAATCAGAAGAAGAGTCGGAGTGCGGACTCAGGGGAGGACTTACTCGAGGATAAAGGGAGGGAGGAAGTCGATCGAGCGGAAACTGAGGGTGAAGGCCAAGAAGTCTCCGGGAGAAGCGCCTTGGGGGCGCAATGATGACGGGAAGAAGAAAAACCGACAAGGGCAGGGAGGGATAAAATCAAGTGAGGTCAAGGGTGGAGAGGTGCAGTGACAATTGATTTTAAAGTCTTTGCCAGGCAGTGTTAACCAGGCTCTTCTTCACTTAGGTTCAATGTGTGGCGTGCGTTAATTTTAATTGTTTAAACCTAGAGGTTTTGAGAGTAAAATAAAAAGTGTGTTGTGTAACTGAAAATAAATATGCAGGAAATAAAATGAAAAGAATAGAAAATTAACAGCTACTAATGCATCAATTTAACCCAAGAAGGCGGGTCTCTCAAAAATAGTCTATAAGAGGGAAAAACTAAGCCAATCATGCAAAAAGGAGGCCAATAGATGTAATGTCAGGAGGGACTAGGATCTAAAGGAGAAATCTGCTCAAAAGTGGTGCAGAGAACAACAAATAGGCAGAGGCAAGGTTGCTGCTAAAAAGGAGGAGATAAGCAAAAAATAAAAGAGACAAGGTGGTGGTCATGGAAAGGAACCCAAACAAAATGATATGAGGTGATTTGAGAGGGAGAAGAGGAAAGTGATGCAAGGGATGCGAAAAGTGTCGGATACGAGAAAAATAAGGTTGAAACTTTGAAAATTAAGAATTTTGAAACAGCGAGAGCTCTCCCACAAAACGTGGAGGGTACTAGAGCCCTAAGGGGGCAAGATTCCCTCTTAGTTGAGTGAATCGGATCAGAAATAGGTCTAAACGGGTAGAGACGGAGGGTGGAAAAAACCACGACGGGGCTCTGAACAAACCCCGGAGAAAAGTACGGAAGAATTTTCCAGAAAAAATGCCGGGTCGAGGTTCTGACTTTGTTTTTAGTCTAGGTCGCGGGTTTGCGGCAGAAAAGTGCATCCTCAAGCTCGGGTGCCGCACGGGCCGATAAGTGTGAGCTGGAGAATCTGTCTCATTCAGCAGCAGATTTCAGAAAAAATTGTCATCTCAGCTGCGGTTGATGTCTGTCACCTGCGCAATAAGGCCAGAAACGCACGAAAGTTAAAAAATTGACTGTTTGAGGGTTTTAGAGGTGGAAAGCACCATAAAAATAGGAAAAAGAGGAAATGGAAGAGAAACCCTAGGGTCTGAAACAACTGGATATGTAGGAATAGATAAAACGACATCGGTCGTAAAATAAAACCCGTGTGGAGTCGCCAATTGTTAGTATGAATCTTTCGTTGTAAAAGATCACTTTAGCTATGCATAAGAAATAGCCCTAACATCGATTATGACTGCAAAAAATATATCTTCTTTAAGTCTCACTGGGGGTCGGATCTAAAAAGCACAAAAGACATTAAGCATATAAAATATAATATGCTCCATGCATCAATAGGCAGACAAGAACAAAGTGTTTAAAAGAATGATTTGTATTATATTAAAGAATGGGGCACCTTAGAGGAAAACAAGAAAGGTGTTTTCCGGTTCTCCTCAATGGGATGGGTTCTTGAAAGTCCTCAGCGTTTCAGATCTAAAATTCCTCTCTCTTATTTTGGTAGAAAACCCTGACAAACATAGAACTCAATGGGAGCTCACAAAGCAAAAATGGAAAATGGTGACCAAGAATATATCAAATGTGATCTAATTCAATTAAGGTGACTAATGAATGGGGAAAACCCTCCTATTTATAACAAAATATTAGGGTTATCTAGAACTTGTTGCATGAATAAAATATTATTAATCAAATTCTAGAGCCACCCTTTAGGAATATTTTATTATATTTGTTGGAGGGAAAAGGTCTTTTGACGTGGGTCAATTCCTTTATTTATACACAATAAATAAATAAATGATTTATTTATTATTTTAGGGAGAATGATGGGGATATAATTAAATAAATAATGATTTATTTAATGATTTAGTCAAATTTAACTAGGAATGTTATTAAATAATGATTTAAATAACTTGTTCCTAGGAATTAATTAAATAAATAATGATTTATTTAATTAATTTCCTTGTTTTAGGTTAAATATGACCAGGAAATATGGACCAATATTATTTGACATAGTGAAAGCAATTTTACTTAGGGTAAAATTGGTCTTACATGGTGTACTTGGGTTCATCTAATGATAATGAGTTAGATGACCAAAATGTAGATATGTATTAGAAATCGAGGAGAAAACTGTATAATTTCTGAGGGAGAACGTGTTTTACAATTTTGGTACCCTAGAGAAGTAGTAACTGATAATGGGGCACAATTCACTTCTCATCTCGTTGAGAATCTTCTAAGGAGGTAGAAGATAAAGCATAAGACTTCTGCTACCTACCACCCGCAGGTGAATGGGAAAGTGGAAGTAACTAACATATACTTAGAGAGTATCCTCACCAAGTTTGTGAGAAGAAACGGGAAAGATTGGGCAGACAGATTGGTAGAATCTAATTGTGCCTACAACACTACTTAGAAAACAACAACAAGACTCACTCCTTATGACCTATTCTATGGCAAGAAGGCGCTGCTTTAAGTTGAATTTTAATTCAACACCTTAAGGATGGTAGCTGAGTTAGAACTAGAAATATAAAATGGAAAAAAGAGAGGTTTCTGCAATTAAATGGATTGGATGAGTTCAGGATGCAATAACTCCTTCACCCAGAGGTAATTCAACTGAAAAGGAAGGTCTAGCATGACAATAACATTAACAAAAATACCTTTCAAGTGTTGGGTATGTATTATATTCTTTCTATGATTAGTTGCATGAGCGGGGGGTGACAGGGGGGGCGAGAGCCCGTCCTGTACATTGCGCCGGTCACAGGAGGGGGGTGATAGGGGGGCGGTAGCCCCCCCTATTCAGGGTCTACGGAAATGCCCTAGGAAATTTTTTTTGGACCCTATTTTTCGGTGAGCGGACCCGCCCGTGGTTTTGTGCATGGGTTTTCACATGGTTTTGGGGCATGATGGTTTTCAGCCCTTGGTATTTCGTAGATACGGTAAAGGGAACTAAGATTATGTTCTAATCCAGGGTTAATGGATTAGGGTTTATGAATGCTTCGACATGTATATATATGTGTGTTGTAAAAATAAAAGGAATATAATGAAAAATCAACTAGGTAGTCCTGATTTGGGATCCAGGGGAAATGTAATATCCAAATTGGGAACTGCTAGCAAGGCATGACTGGAAACACATTTTCCAGTAATGGCTGCTACAGTAATGAAATCCAGCACTTGGATCCCTTAGATATGAGTATCTAAGTCCTAAATCCAAGAGGGCATAAAAAATAAATCCTCCTAGGTGGATTAAATAGATCTCCCACACCTAGTTCTCTTCAGAAATTCCTCAAAGAGAGACTGCAACAGTAACAAAGGATTCTTCTTATAAAATAACACATTTTATGTAGAGAAGTGATAAGAGGCTCATAAAATATGTTTAAACATTATTTCGATCAGCAAATAAGTCTTACAATTCAATCCAACAAGTACATAGCTGAAAATACAAGGCATAGACAAAAGAAAACTCCTCAAAAGAGGGCTGCAACCATATGTTTGACAAAATGTTGCCTTGACATTGTTATTTTTATTGAGCTACACTACTGTATGTTACATGTCAGATCTATAGAATATCTATGCATAAAATGCTAGATCTATATCAGATCCATGCACTAGAAAAGCTCCTCTTTGAGATCCCATTGGAATTTCAGGGTTTGCACCAAACATGAGCAGTAGATCTGAGATCTAAGAAAGCAGATATGCATAAATATTTAGGATTACTAAAGCATTCAGATTATGCATATCAGATCAGAAAATTACAAGTATATATCTCCTCCACAAGATCTCAAAATTAAGAGTGGAACCTCAACACTACAAAACCAGCTCTCCAACTGATGCACCCAAAACACCTTCAACACCTCCTACAGGAATAACGCAGATCTAGAGAAAAAATTGTACTGTAGGGGTTAGACAGCTGATGGCCTCATGCCAAGATTAGAAATTAAGGCTCATGCACTCCAATACACTTCCTCCAATAGATTATAGGCCTCCTTCACTGACAAAAAGCACTGAAATGACTTAGATCTGAAAAGATATGATCTCCATGAAAATAATGAAGTCCCTCAAAGGAGACTATGCTGCAGCTTGATTAAGTGATTTGGCTTGATGCCAAGATGAAAAACTGAAGCTCAATAATGGATTCACTCTTCCAGGAGGTTAAAAGACACACTCACTGAGAAGAGGATCCAATACAGGCTATATATTTGCAGATATAGAGTTCCACTTGCTGCAGCTCACATAGACAACCCAATCCTAAGAAGAATTGTGTTGTAGATGCAATATGAGGCTTGGCCAAATGCCATATAGTGGCCTAGACAGACAAGTCTCCTCCAAGAGCTGCTCAAGGGAGGAGGTGGGAGTTCCTAAACAGGAAACCCCAATGGAGGTGTCTCTCAATAGACAAAACCTTCAGAAAATAATAACATCAACAACCTTCTCTTATTTTCCTCCTCCTTATTTTATAGGATGAATGCCTTGCAAAACCCTAAACCACCTCAATGAGTTAACCCCTTTCACATGTGGAGCCTCCATCTAGAACTGCGCTGTGTATCCATGAGGTTCATTGAACCTAGACTGCGATGTTGATTTGGTCAAGGTTGACCCAGTCTTGTGATTTAAGCTCATTCACACCTACAAGATATTATTTACATGGCCTAGATATGTCTCTATTTACATGGGCATTGATTTATTCACTGTTTTTAGGAGTTTTACATGTCCTCCTTCATATTTTATTCATAAACATGAAATGCAAGATAAAATAAGGCAAAATAAGATATTCCCATAGGCTTGGCCTAAATGGGAATATTACAGTCCTCCCCTCCAAAATTTTTCTTATCCTCAAGCAACTGATAAGGTGAGTGTGGCAAGACTTCTCCTCCATTGGTGACATCATCAAATATCAAGCTTTCTGAATAAGATGAGTGTTCACCAATCCATCCTCCCATGAGTTGTCTCTCAAAGATCATTATGAGATGTTCATGATCCATCCCATAAGGTGTGAAGTATGCCATTGAAACAAACATAGCTGAACCCCTACTCTCCATAAAATATGTAGCAAAGCATACAAAGAGAGCCTCCATCCCATGTGGTATACACATGCCTCCTATCCTCCCTCCATACAATCACCAAAATAAGACAAGTACATCATCCATGTATGGAAGCAAAACTACAAATACATAAACAAAAATTGGGACATGAGGTGGTGGATCATAATCCCATATATGGTACCAACGCAGGGCATATCCTACCTGCATCAAATCAAGATGTGGTAAGTGGTTTTCCCACCACTTACTTGCAGCCCCTACCATCTCACTGTAGCTGAAATTGTGAGATAAGTTTGGTGCCTTAGGAAAGCACCCATCACAAAACAAGATCCCCCTTTGTCCACCAAGGGAGAAGCCAAGTACAACAAGTGTTGTGGCCCAAAATTTGCCATGAGATTGACAAGATAAAACTTTCCTCCTTGGAGTCATGGCCTACATAAAATAGGTGGAAGAATGCATATAATTAGAATAGAAAGTAGATGTATTAAGATCATGCTCTCCACCAAAAATTCTCCTCCCATCAATGGAGTGGTGCATAGATCTACTCTCTCTCTCAAGAGGAGGAAGAGAGGGCCGATTTAATTCCCCCTTAGAGCCATGTTGTTGCTCCAACTCCACAGAATCCATGCAGGCATGGAGATCCTTGGAATATTCCACTAGCTGTTGTAATTCCTAATAGGGATCTAGTGTGCCCCATAATGACAGTGTTGATAATATGCCAACTGAAGTGGCTACCATGTTGTGTACCAGATTATGTAGCTGAATTCTCACACACATCATATGAAGTAGTGGGGCTATCCTCTTGTGCAAACCTCATCAAGAGATATATTGATATTCCATTCCTTACTCCCCCGATTTATCCCTCTAGCTCATGCAAAGCTTGAGAAATAATGTTAGAGTTCTCTACTCCTTTTACTCTTTCAATGGTGTAACCATTTTACTTCTGTCTTCTCCCATGATACCTCTGCTCTCTGTCATTGAGAGGTTCTCCTCCCTCTGAAGACATATTGGATCCAATAATGTATAGGCTGTGCTAAATATATTGCTCTGATTGGATTTAAAATCCAGAGGTTGAGCCAAGATGGCAGCTTCAATACCACTGTAATATCCCAAATCAGGCGCACAGCAAGGCATGGTGGTGTTAGGCTCTTCCAATAGGTGTCATATTTCATGATTGACTTGATGGACTATGTAATATGTTCATACCTTTTCTTGTTGCAAAGGTTTTCCATATTCTTAAAAAATCAAAAAATTTAAAAAATGTAAAGAGGGTATACCCTAAAAGAAAAATCAAAGGGTGAAAAGAATAAAATGGCCAAAAAAGTGAAAGAAAATGAACCCCACCAAAAGAAAGGCCAAGGAAAGTGTGCAAGTCTAAATGCCACTACCTTTTTTCTCTTATGTAATAAATAAAATTGTGTGCAACTTGTATTTTATGCCACAATTTATGAACAGTCAAATAGTTTAAGCTTGGCTAGTTCATCTTTCAATTTTATGTTTTAGAGATAGAGAATAAAATCTGACCAAACTGTTTAATCTTGGTAGATAAGTAGATAGGTAGAGTAAATAAAAAGAGCTCAACAGCTTAATCTGAGCCCATGGATGTAATAAGGTTAGAATTAGATAGATTTCCATATGTAAAAGAAAAAGTGTGATAAGGGTTTGCCAGTTTAAGTGCACCCTAATAAAGAAGAAAAAATGGTAGGGTAAAGTAGGTAGGGTAGGTAGATGTTGTTGCAGAATTACATGTGATGAATAATGGCTTTAGATGTGTTAAATATTTTACTTTCATCACAAGTGCAAAGGCAGACAATACACTGGAAGAATTTCAAGCAAGGAAAAGTCAGATTATTAACTTCCCCTTTCATTTTTCCCTAAAAAATTCACTAATTTCCCCTAAGTACTAAGGTATTTAAAGATTAGAGGGGCTCAAGGCATTTCCTTGACTTTTGGAGGGACCGGACCCTCGGCCCAATAATTGGAAAAGCCTAAGTACTTAAAATCATTCATCATGACATTCACTCACTTCTAAAAAATCTTTTCCTAAGTAAAATCCCATTTTACTTAGGAAAATCATGCAATATTTCATAAAAACCCTATTTCATAAAAGCATAAGTTAAAGACATTAACCTAATGCTTTAAACTGAGTGCTTCATTTCATTTTCCATATTAACTTCTAATTTATTATTTAAATCCCTATAAAAATGACCTTTTTCTATTATATATAACTCATTTTTTATAAAAAACCCAAAAAACCCATTTATTATAATTTTAGTCAAAGTATTTAATCTCCACATGTTTGAATAAAACACCCTCATTATACTCCCTTTGGCTAAAATATATCTGTATATTAATCCCGCTCCCTATGGTAATTAGATTACTTTGATTTAATTACCATATAATAGAAATACATTGAAGAAAAAACAGTTAAAACATGTTTTATTACGTGTTTTAAAATAACAAAGTTTTGTTCAAACCAAACTTCAAAGTAACCCTTCCATTGTGTATTTTTTCCTCGACTCCATTTACCCAAGGTTAAAACTATAAACCTTTGTTAAAATTCCCGATACACATCCCTTAACTGCAAGTCTTAACCTTGGTTAAATCCTAGTTTAAAACCTTTCCCGATCACTTTCCCGTGTTTTATAAAAGAATTAATTAACCCTCCAGGTTAATTAATAACTTAATCCGCCAATGAAATTTCTCCCGATACGATTAATTCATAATAAATTACGTCGGGCCCGCTTTATTAACTTCCTGTCATCTCCCTTTCCCGATAACCGTCTGATCAATTGATCTCATATCTATGGTTGATATCAATATCGCTAGCCATCCACGTCCGAACGATAACGCGCGATGGCCAAGCAGTTTTCTGGATCATACAAAGCCACGCATCGTTCATCGTATGGAATTGCTCGCCCTCCGCTGAAAACCGCCCTCCTTCAAAAGCGATGCAATAGAAACTGCTTACCGCCTCCCCTAACGAAGCCTCCGTACTTGCTCACTTCATCCATTAAAAACCCGCCAAACTTTTATTTTGTGAATAAAACAAACATACCCACGTCATTTTCACTGTCTCATGCAATGATTTTCGAAATCAATAGTTTAACTTTGCCAACCGCTACTTTGCTGAACAAGATTGCATTCGAGTGTCCAGAATTCATCCATCATTACCAGCGCCTGTTTTCATCACCGTTTATTTCCTGGAAAACATGTATTTACCTAAATTCCCATTAAACTCTGTAAAAAACCTGGTTTGTTTTTAAATTCTACACGAGAAAACTGAAACAGAGTTCAGAACAGTTCCCAAAACTACATTTGCATTCCTGAACCTGTGATTGTGCTCATTTTTCATAAAAAACCCCAAATTCATTTATGAATCCGTAAGAACCAGAAATGGAAATTCCCGTGGCTTTGAATGTCACACCCATGAATGATTCTTACAGAGATTTAGACTATTTTCCTCTAGTAGATAGGGATTTCCAAATTAAAAACCTTGTTCTCAGTGAAAATCCTCTTCGAACTTTTTGCAGCTGCAAAGAACCAGAATACCAGAAGCTAAATGGTGGAAAGAAATGTTTGAACTTTTCTAAAATTATCCTTACATATGTACTATAGTAAGTCATGATAAAAGAGGACAAAAGGATAAAGAGAGGTTAGAAAGCATAACAGTTAAAGAGTATCAGTGGTTAAAGTGTATCAGGTAAAAGTCAGAGTGAAAGTTAAAATGAAGTTACAGAGCAGTCAAAGGTAATACAGTAAAAGTAATTACAGAGGCAGTAAAATGGTAAAAAGAGATGAAAATACTTTCACCAACATTGAATTTTATCTAAAGTGAAAGTAAAACAGTTAAAAGAACAAAAAGGTGAAAAGATGAAAAACACAACAAGAAGGAACATTTTTGCAGAAATTTCATGCTTTAGTCATTGTTTTGCAGAAACTATTGTGATCAATCCAAGATGAATTTTGCAAAACTGAAGGAGGTTTATGTTTTTAAGAGGACCATCTACCAAAACCTCTCTCACGTTTCTAACAGCTATTATGGTTTTGGAAATATTAAACAATGTTGGAAAGCACTTTTTGAAGAAAATTCCAGTTAAGTCATCATTTTGAAGAGAATATTGTGGCCAATCCTAAATACATCATACAAAACTGAAGGAGGTTTTTGTTCATAAGATACTCATATACAAAAACCTATCTCACTCTTTGCACAGTGATTTCAGAATCAGAGATACATGCACATCTTTACAGGCTATTTTTCAGACTCTGTAAAACTCTGTTTTACACATATTTTTACAGAGCCTATTGTGCACAGCTGGAAAGGAATTTTAGGAAACTGAAAGAGGTTTATCTCAAAAACATATTAATCCACAATAGAATCTTTCACTTTTTACATATATATTACGGATTGAGAAATAAAAAGATATAATTGGACCCCAAGTTTGCAGAATTGTTGGAGCAGAATGCACAAAGAAAGGAAGCAGTTAGTGACTTGGATGCCTCATCATCAACTAAGAGTTGGATCAAATTCGAATTATCCTCTTTGTAATCACCTATCCATAAGAAATAGTGCCAAATATATGCATTAGTTTGAGTTTCCTTTACTTAAGTTCTATTTATGTAAAATAGTTGGAGAGATTTGTGAACTAATCTTGATATTTTTTCAAGATATTTTAGTTTAGAATTTGTACAAATACTTCACTCTTGGAAGTATTTTGGGGTGGATTTTTTTTAGAATTTGTTGTAACATTGACTCTTTGGAATAAAGTGTTGTTGGAGAAATTTTGTGTGGCTAGCTGGATGAGGAATTGATGCGAAAGACTTTTTACAGGATTCATGTGTCAAACTACGGATCAATAAGTCATCTATCTCTTATGTGTTGAAGTCTTTATATTTGTTTACTATATCATCTGTGTTTCATTTCTAAATGATTAATGAAAAGGAATAAATCAGAAAGTGCTTAAGTGTAATCTGATTTTAATCATTATTGTTCTAAATGTTTTCTTCTAAATTGGTTTAAACAGTGAATTCTTAATTGCTCCTGTTTTTCTAGTTTAAGCATTTGATTATTTAATAAAGAATACTTAATTTCTCTTTGTTAATAATCACTCAATTTTCCCTCTTATAAATGTGTTGAAAGATTCTTAATTGCCTTTCCTCCATTTATATTCCGTTCCATTCACTTTAAGATTTATAATTGTTCTCTGTTTGATTATCTTGCCCTGTGAAACCATCTTTTGCTAAGAAACTTAATCCAGTTAAGTTATCCTTTTTGACTCCATTAGCCCAATGGACTAAATTACTCAATCTTGCCCTCAACTATTGAATTCCACCACCCAAATTCAAACAAAACCCTTGGAATTTATAACTAGCCTAATATTTTCTAAAACAAAGCTAAACTATTCAGAGAGAGCCCTCTCTGAGTCTGAGTAGCTAGATTCTGTGCCACAAAGTTGGTTTGTTATTACCTCGGACCCCTTTCCTCTTCCCAACAACTTCAAGGAAAATCTGAGTGATAACAGCGGAAAATGCATTTTCCAGTAATGGCTGCTACAGTAATTAAATCCAACACTTGGATCCCTTATATCTAAGTATGTTATTCCTAAATCCAAGAGGGCATCAAAAATAAATCCTCCTAGGTGGGTTAAACAGATCTCCCACACCTAGTTGTCTTCAGAAATGCCTCAAAGAGAGACTGTAGAAATAACAAAGGATTCTGCTTCAGGAATTTGATGCTACTGCAAAAAGGTCTCTAACTCCTCCACCCAAGCTTTGGCTGGACATACAGGTGAACCTTCAAAGGTAGATAGATGAAATCTATCTTGCTACTCTTTTCCTTTGACTTTCATCTTGCAAAACTCTGAAAAGATGAGATGATATCTGAATTTCTAAGTTTGATACTCATACTCTTTCAAGAAATTACTAAGGGTTTTCCTCCTAGCAACCTATTCTTCTATTTCCATCTCTCTTCCGGCAATCCTGGGCATGTGACTGCGCTGTGCATTAGGATGTGTAGCTCCTTACTCACACTCCTCATGTAATAATCTAGAGTTTGCTTTTGAATCAAACCCTCTTGGAGATTCTTCATACGTCTCCCTCCTTATCTTCTTGAAGTCTTCATGAATATTATGTACAGATTTAGGAAGAAGCTTTGTGAGCTTATCCCCTCTTTCTCCTTCAGAAGATGGAGTCTTCTTCCTGCTTATTTCTCAATCCCCTCGATGAGAATAGGAAGTGCAGGGTTCTTCCTCTTCTTTCTGATTATCCACATTGGGGAGGTTCTTCATGGATCTAAAATATGATGAGATAAAACTCATCCTCTTCAATATTCTGATCTTCATGGGATGAGACTCATAGGTTGAGCCAAGAAAGCAGCTTCGATACCACTATAATATACCAAATTGGGAACTGATAGCAAGGCATGACTGGAAAATGCATTTTCCAGTAATGGCTACTACAGTAATGAAATAAAGCACTTGGATCCCTTAGATCTGAGTATCTAATTCCTAAATCCTAGAAGGCATTAAAAATAAATCCTCCTAGGTGGGTTAAACAAATCTCCCACACCTAGTTGTCTTCAAAAATGCCTCAAAGAGAGATTGTAGCAATAACAAAAGATTCTTCTTATAAAATAACGCATTTTCTGTAGAGAAGTGATAATAGGCTCATAAAATATGTTTAAATAATATTTATAGCAGCAAATAAGTCTTACAATTCAATCCAACAAGTACATAGCTGAAAATACAAGGCATAGATAGAAGAAATATCGTCAAAAGAGGGATGCAACCATATGTTTGACAAAATGTTGCCTTGACAACGTTGTTTTTATTGAGCTACAATATTGTATGTTACATGTCAGATCTAGAGTAGATCTGTGCATAAAATTCTAGATCTATATTAGATCCATGCACTAGAAAAGCTCCTCTTTGAGATCCCCTTGGAATTTCGGGGTTTGCACCAAGCATGAGCAGTAGATCTGAGATCTAAGAAAGCATATTTGCAGAAATATTTAGGATTACTGAAGCATTCAAATTATGCAGATAAGATTAAAAAAAGTAAAAGTATATATCTCCTCCACAAGATCTCAAAATGACGAGTGGAACCTCAACACTCCAAAACCAGCTCTCCAACTGATGCATCCAAACCCCCTGCAACACCTCCTATAGGAATAACGCAGATCTAGAGCATAAACTGTGCTATAGGGGTTAGAAAACTGATGGCCTCATGCCAAGATCAGAAATTAAGGCTCCTACACTCAAATTCACTTCCTCCAATAGAGTAGAGGCCTCCTCCACTGACAAAAAGCACTGAAATGACTTAGATATGAAAAAATATGATCTCCATGAAAATAATGTAGTCTCTCAAGGGAGACTATGCTGCAACTTGATTAACAAAGTTGGCCTGATTCCAAGATGAAAAAATGAAGCTCAACAATGGATACACTCTTCCATGAGTTTAAAAGACACACTCACTGAGAAGAGGATCCAATATAGGATAGATCTTTGCAGATCTAGAGTTCCACTTGATGCAGCTCACATAGACAACGCAATCCTAAGTAGAATTACGTTGTAGAGGCAAGATGAGGCTTGGCCAAATGTCGAATAGTGGACTAGACAAACAAGGCTCCTCCAAGAGCTGCTCAAGGGAGGAGGTGGGAGTTCCTAAATAGGAAACCCCAACGGAGGTGTGTCTCAACAGACAAAACCTTCAGAAAATAATAACATCAACAAGCTTCTCTTGTTGTCCTCCTCCTTATTTTATAGGATGAATGCCTTGCCAAACCCTAAACCACCTCAATGATTTAACCCCTTTCACATGTGGAGCCTCCATCTAGAACTGCGTTGTGTATCCATGAGGTTCATTGAACCTAGACCATGCTATTGATTTGGACAAGGTTGACCCAGTCTTGTGATTTAAGCTCATTCACACTTGCAAGATATTATTTACATGGCCCAGATATGTCTTTGTTTACATGGGCATTGATTTATTCATGGTTTTTAGGAGTTTTACATGTCCTCCTTCATATTTTATTCATAAACATGAAATGAAAGATAAAATAAGGCAAAATAAGATATTCCCATAGGCTTGGCCTAAATGGGAATATTACAGGAAAAACTGTGTATATTTGTTTTATGTTTTATGCTATCGCTATCATTTATTTTCTATTTTTTAATATTTTTTTACAGATAATTTCTTTACAGGGTTAAAACCTACGTTTGGTATCACAGTTGTTTCGGCTTCAAGGGGATGCCTTTGCTGCTGAGGGAATTTTGTTTGGCTTGTGGTAGACCCTGTTCAGTGGGAGATATGTGGGATCGATTCTTGCAGTGAAAGAATATGGCGAGTAGTGGAAAGATAGAGATTGAGAAATTTATTGGTTAGAGTTTTGAGTTGTGGAAGCTCAAGATGGAGGATCTGCTGGTGGATAAATATCAGTGGATCGTAGTAGATCCAAGTACTTAACCAACGACAATGTCAGATGAAGACTGGAAGAAGTTGGATCGGAAGGAAAAGAGCACAATATGGTTATGTGTCTTAGATTAAGTATTGCTGAATGTATCTGGGGAAGCTACAATGAAGGCTTTGTGGGACAAGCTAGGGAATTTGTACTAATCTCATTCTATCGTGAACAAAATTTTCCAGCAGAAAAAGGTGTATAACCTGAGGATGAAGGATGGAGACTCGGTGACAGAGAATTTGAACGCCTTCAATACTGTGGTAAGTCATCTTTTATCTGTTGATATTAAAATCTTAGATGAAGATAAGTGCATCAATTTTTTGTGTTCTCTACCAGATTCATGGGACAGTCTGGTTATTGCAATAGCTAGAAAGACAACTACCTTGAATTTTGATGACATTGTCTCAACCTTGTTGTCAGAGGAAATGAGACGGAGAAATATGGAGGGCCAGAATGGAGATAACTTATATGTACAAGGAAGGTACTAGAACATAAAAAACAATAAGGTCTTGAGTGGGAGATCTAAATGTAGAGGGAGATATAAATCTCCAAGAAATTTTGTAAAGGTGTGCTCGAAATGCGGAAAGGAAGGGCACTACAAAAGGGAATGCATATCTAAAGCTCCTGAGAAAGGAAAGGAATCTGATGATGATCCTTCTGTAGAGGCAAAAACACCTCGGATGAAGGTGGGGATGTGTATTTGGCTTCTTCTTCAGATACACATGTAGATCATCAAGCATGGTTGATTGACATAGGTGCATCCTTTCACTTCAGTCCCCATGGAGAGTGTTTCTGCGAATATGAGAAGAATGATGGTGGTGATGTATTCTTAGGGGATGATAGGAAGGAAAAAATCATCGAACGTGGAAAATTCAAGCTGAAGCTGCAAGGTGGAAGGATTAGAACACTTCTTGGTTTTCTGCATATTCCTACATTAGCCAAAAATTTGATTTCTGTAAGAAATATGGATGATGCAAGTGTAAAAACAATGTTCGAGAAAGATACCTACAAGATGGTTCGGGGAGCACTGGCATTAATGCGAGGAGTTCATATTGGAACTCTGTACAAGCTTCAGGGTAGCACTGTTATTGATGAGTTCCATAGTTCTGTGGTTCCTAAAAGTGGAGCAGAAATCCTAGCGGTCTCTAGAGAAAAGACCATGTTATGGCATCAAAGGCTTAGACGTATTGGAGAGAAGGGCCTTTGGATACTGCATAGAAATGGTATGGTAGAGGGTATGTCTAATTTCTCTCTGGAAATTGATTTCTGTGAACATTGTGTATATGGGAAGCAAAATCGGGTGAGTTTTCCTTCTGGTGCTAAGAGGGCGAACAAGATATTAGAGCTTGTGCACAGTGATGTGTTTGGACCTATGTAAGTTCCATCATGGGGAAAGTCTATGTACTATGTTTCATTCATAGAGGACTTTTCAACGAATACATGGATATATTTCTTGAGGAATAAATATGAATTCCTTGACAGATTTAAAGAATTTAAGGCTCTGGTGGAAAAGTAGACAGAGAAGAAGATAAGGGTGTTGAGGATAGATAATGGTGGAGAGTTTTGCAAGAAGGAATTTGAAGAATTTTGTAAGAAGTGTGGTATAGCATAGCAAAAGACTAATCCATACACACCTCAACAAAACAGATTTGCAGAAAGAATGAACATAACGTTGATGGAAAAAGAAAGAAACATGCTCAGTGGTATTGGGTTAGCACGAGAATTCTGGGCAGAAGCAATGGAGACTGCATGTTACCTAGTTAACAGATCACCTTCATCAGTGTTGGAGGATAAGACTCCACATGAGGTATGGATTGGTAAGAAACCCTCTCTTTCACATCTGAGGTTATATGGATGTGATGCATATGTACATGTTCCAAAGGAGAAAAGTATCAAGTTGGATAATAAATCTAAAGGTGCATCTTTATTGGGTATAAGGATGGTTTAAAAGGCTACAAGATTTGGAACTCGGAAACAAGGAAGGTTGTGTATAGTTGAGATGTGGTGTTTAAAGAGGTGAAAGATGTTGTTAAACATTATGTCCTACCAAAGGATCCCGAGAAGATAGAGTTTGAGCTAAAGGAGGATGAATTAGAGTCTACAACAGATGAAGATTCAGAAGAGGAAGAGCCACAAACTCCAGCTATGAGAAGATCAGTCTGGGAAAGAAGGAAACGAAAAAGGTATAGTCCATCTGCTTTCTGTTCAAATTTTTATTTAACTATAACCGATGATGATCCCATAACTGTCAGGGAGGGAGTGGATTCATAGGATGGAAAACTATGGAAGGAGGCCATGGTTGATGAAATGGAATCCTTGCACAAAAATGAGGCATGGGATCTGGTGGAGTTGTCGGCTGGAAGGAAGCCCATTAAGAGAAAATGGGTGTTTAAGAAGAAGATGAATGTAGAAGGCAAGGTGGGGAAGTACAAAGCTTGATTGGTAGAAAAAGGTTATTCCTAGGTGTTGGGAATTGATTTTGGTGATATTTATTCTCCTGTTGCCAAGGTTACTCTATTAGATTTATTTTATCTATTGTTGTTGCATTTTAATTTGAGGTAAAATAGATGGATGTGAATACAACATTTATTCACGGGGATCTGGAAGAGGATATCTACATGAAGCAACCTGAAGGATTTATGGTGAAGGGTAAGAAAGAACTGGTATGCAGGTTAAAAAATTCCTTGTATGGGTTAAAACAGTCACCAAAGATGTGGTCTCAGAAATTTGATACCCATATATGGGGAATTGGATTCACTAGAAGCAAAGAGCATCATTGTGTGTATTTTAAATTAATTGGTGACCGTGTTATTTATTTGATCTTGTATGTGGATGATATGTTGTTTCTTGGAAATGACAAAGAAATTATCCAGGAATTGAAGACCCAGTTTTTCTCCAAATTCAACATGAAGGATATTGGTGTTGCAAACTATATTTTGGGCATGGAAATTAAGAGAGATCGAGCAAAGAGTAAGCTCTGGTTAAACCAGAGGAAGTATGTCGAGACAATATTGTATAGGTTAAATATGAAGGATAGTATACTGGTGAAGGTTCCTATTCCCGTAGGTGTAAAACTATCTGCTGAAAAGTGTCCCAAGACACAAGAACAAGAGGAGGATATGTCTCATGTTCCATATGCAAGTGCAGTGGGTAGCCTGATGTATGAAATGTTCTGTACTAGACTAGACATTTCACATGAAGTGGGATAATTGAGCAGGTTTATGTCAAAACCAGGGAAGGAGCATTGGAAAACAGTGAAGCGGGTTTTCATATATTTGTGTGCCACTAATGATTATGGTTTGCGCTACGAGGGAAGACCAGGATTGGATAGAGTTTAAGACATCCTTGGTTTTTTTGATGCAGACTGGGTTGGAGATCTCGACCAAAGAAGATCTACAAGTGGGTATGTGTTTAGCCTATTTGGAGGTGCAGTTAGTTGGATGAGTAAAAGACAGTCTGTAGTGGCTCTTTCAACTACGGAGGAAGAATACATGGCAACCACTCATGCAAGAAAGGAATAATTTTGGTTGCAAAGATTGTGTTCAACTATGGGGTTGGTGTAGCGAGCTATAAGGATAGACTATGATAGCAAAAGTGCAATTTTCTTGGCTAAGAACCCTATTTATCATTCGAAGAGAAAGCACATTGATGTTGAATATCAATTTGTGAGAGATATGGTTGAGTATAAAAGGGTGTTGCTAGTAAAGGTGGACACTTTGAACAATGTTACAGATGCATTGAAAAATTCTATGAGCACTCAGAAGTTCTCTTGGTGTAGAGAAACAATGGGTGTTGCATAGTTGGACTAATGACTAAGCTCTATTGTGGCCCCCTATCGAAAGAAAACAACAAGTTAGAGAATGTTGAGTATGTTTTATATTCTTTCCATGATTAATCTCACGCGCAGGGGGGGTCACAGTGGGGAAAGTAACTACCCTTGTACGTTGCGTTGGGAAGGGAAGGAAAAAATTGTCAGGCATTGAAAATTCATGCTATAGTTGAAAGGTGGAAGGATTAGAACACTTCCTCGTGTTCAGAATATTCCTACATTGGCTAGAAATATGATTTATGTAAGCAAGATGGATGATGCAGGTGTAAAGCAATGTTTGAGAAGGATACCTGCAAGATGGTTCAGGGAGCACTGGTATTAATTGTTGGAATCATGATTTCCATTATACCAAAACTTGCAGGCGTTAGTCTCCGCTACAATCGCCAGAGTTAGGATCCACGAGAGGCGGTTTGTCCATGTCGTGAAACACACAGGGAGCATTGAACCGAATGTCCAAAAATCTCCCCCCCAACGCAAGTCAGGTGAGTTTTGAACTTGAGACCTGTCGCTATGATACCACTTTTTGGAATCACGATTTTCATTAGACCAAAACCCGTAGGCATTAGTCTTCGCTACAATCACTAGAGTTAGGATCCACGAGAGGCGGTTAGTCCATGTCACGAAACACATGGGGAGCATTGAAACGAATGTCCAAAATTAATGCGGGGAGTTCGGATTGCAACTCTGTACAAGCTTTAGGTTATCATTGTTATTGATGGGTGCAAAAGTTCTATGGTTCCTGAAAGTGGAGCAGAAGGATTAGTAGTCTCTCAAGAAAAGACCATGCTATGTCATCAAAGGCTTGGACATATTAGAGAGAAGGGCCTCTAGATACTGCATAGAAATGGTATGGTAGAAGGTATGTCTAATTTCTCTCTGGATTTCAATTTCTATGAACACTGTGTATATGGGAAGTAGAATTGGGTGAGTTTTCCTTCTAGTTCTAAGAGGGCGAACAAGATATTAGAGCTTGTGCACAGTGATGTGTTTGGAATTGTGTCGGTTCCATCACTGGGAAAGTATGTGTACTATGTTTCATTCATATATGGCTTCTAAAGGAATACATGGATATATTTATTGAGGAATAAATCTGAAGTCTTTGACAGATTTAAATAATTTAAGTCTCTCGTGGAAAACTAGACAGAGAAGAAGATAAAGGTCCTGAGCATAGATAATGGTGGAGAGTTTTGCAAGAAGGAATTTGAATAATTTTGTAAGAAGTGTGGTATAGCACATTAGAAGACTAATCCATACATACCTTAGTAAAAAGTAGTTTCAGAAAGAATTAATATAATGTTGATGGAAAATTAAAGAAGCATGCATAGTGGTACCAAGTTATGACATGAATTCTGGGCAGAAGCAGTGGAGACTACATGTTACCTAGTTAACAGATCACCTTCATTAGCGTTAGAGGATAAGACTCCACATGAGGTATGGTCTGGTAAGAAACCCTCTCTTTCACATCTGAGGATATTTGGATGTGATACATATGTGCATGTTCCAAAGGAGAAAAGGACCAAGTTGGATAATATATTTTAAAGGTGCATCTTTATTGGGTTTAAGGATGGTTTAAAATTTTACAAACTTTGGAACCCAGAAACAAGGAAGGTTGTGTAAAACCAAGATGTTGTGTTCAGAGAGGTGAAATAATTTTTTAAACATGAAAGCATACCAAAGGATCCTAAGAAGATAGAGTTTGAGATAAAGGAGGATGAATTAGACTCTACAACATAAGAATATTCAGAAGAGGAAGAGCCACAAACTCCAGCTGTGAGAAGGTCAATTTAGGAAATAAGGCAACTAGAAAGGTATATTCCATCTGATTTCTGTTCAAATTTTGCTTTACCTATAATTGATGATGAACCTAGAACTGTTCGGGAGGCAGTGGATTCAGAGGATGGAAAACTCTAGAAGGAGGCCATGGTTAATGAAATGGCATCCTTGGACAAAAATGAGGCATGGGATCTGGTGGATTTGCCAGCTGGAAGGAAGCCCATCGAGAGAAAATGGGTGTTTAAGAAGAAGATGAATGTAGAAGGCAAGGTGGAGAAATACAAAGCTTGATTGGTAGAAGAAGGTTACTCCAAGGTGCCGCGAATTGATTTTGGTGATATTTTTTCTCCTGTTACCAAGGTTACTTCTCTTAGATTACTTTTATCTATTTCTGATGCCTTTGATTTTTAGGTAGAACAGATGGATGTGAAGACAACATTTCTTCATGGAGATCTGGAAGAGGAGATCTACATGAAGCAACCTATACATTTTGTGGTGAAGGGTAAGAAAGAAATGGTAAGCAGGTTAAAAAAGTCTATGTATGGTTAAAAGAATCATCAAGGATGTGGTATCATAAATTTGATACCTATATACAGGGACTTGCCTTCACCATAAGAAAAAAGGATCACTGTGTATATTTTAAATTAATTTGTGGCCGTGTTATTTATTTGGTCTTGTATGTGGAAGATATGTTTCTCATTGGTAATGAAAAATAAATTATCCAAGATTTGAAGACCCAATTGTTGTCCAAATTCAACATGGAGTATCTTGGTGCTGCAAACTATATTTTGGGCATGGAAATTAGGAGAGATCGGGAAAAGAGGAAGCTCTCATTAAACCAGAGGAAGTATTTCGAGACAATATTGTAGAGGTTCAATATGAAGAATAGTAAACTGGTGAAGGTTTCTATTCCTATAGGTGTAAAGAAATTTGCTGAACAGTGTCCCAAGACACAAGAAGAAGAGGAGGATATGTCCCGTGTTCCATATTCAAGTGCAGTGGGTAGCTTGATGTATGCAATGGTCTATACTAAAATAGACATTGCACATGCAGTTGGAGTACTGAGCAGGTTTATGTCAAAACCAGGAAAGGAGCATTGGACAATAGTGAAGCAGGTTTTCAGATATTTGTGTGGCACTAGTGATTATGGTTTTTGCTACCAAGGAAGACCAGGATTGGATAGAGTATTGGAAATATGTGGTTTCTTTGATGCAGACTGGGCTGGAGATTTGGACCAAAGAAGATTTACAAGTGGGTATGTGTTTAGCCTATTTGGAGGTGTAGTTAGTTGGATGAGTAAAAGACAATCTATAGTGGATCTTTCAACTATAGAGGCAAAATACATGGCAGCCACTCATGCAAGCATGGAAGCAGATTCGTTGTAGAGATTTTGTTCAAGTATGGGGTTGGTGCAATGATCTATAAGGATATACTATAATATCCAAAGTGCAATTTTCTTGGCTAAGAACCCTACTTATCATTCAAAGACAAAGCACATTGATTTCAATATCACTTTGTGAGAGATATGGTTGAGGATAAAAGGGTGTTGTTGGTAAAGTTGGACAGTTTGAATAATGTTGCAGATGCATTGACAAAGTCTGTGAGCACTCAGAAATTCTCTTAGTGTAGAGAAACAATGGATGTTGCAGAGCTGGACTAATGACTAAGCTCTGTTGTGGCCCCCTATGGAAAGAAAACAAAAAGTGGGAGAATTTTTGGTATGTGTTATATTGTTTCCATGATTAGTTGCACATGTAGTGGGGGGGGGGGGGGGGGGGGGGGTGAAATACTCCCTTGTACATTGTGGCAGGCTCAACAAGGGCGTCACAGGGGGTGCGGTAGCTCCCCCTATGAGGGGTCCGAGGCAGCACCCCAGGAAAAAAAAATTGGACCCTATTTTTTAGTGGCCATACCCACCCATGGTTTTGTGCATGGGTTTGCACATGGTTATGGGCATGATGGTTTTTGGTCTTTGGTATTTTTTAGATCCATTCAAGGGAACTATGGTTATGTTCTAATCTAGGGTTAATTCATTAAGGTTATGAATGATTCAGCATGTATATATGTGTGTGTTGTAACAATAAAAGGAATATAATGAAAAATCAAGTTGGTAGTCCCGATTTTGGATCCAGTGGAAAATATTTGTGTATATATATTTTATGTTTTATACTCTCGCTATTGTTTATTTTCTGTTTTTTAATATTTGTTTGCAAATATTTTTTTACAGGGTTAAAACCTACATTAAGAAGGAGATTGGGCATTTTTATATGAATCGAGGTTTAAGGACTTCAAAGGAAAACTGATGACAAGATGGCTGAGACCCTACAAAGTAGATTTTTTTTATGATAATGGCACAGTTCATATTAGGACTATAGAAGAGGAATTAATTCCCCTACTTTTCAATGGTTACAGGCTCAAGGTTTACAAGAAGCCCCTCTCTAGGGAAAAATTTATAAATTCCATAAACAGGGAGGTGTATGTCATGGGAAACTCCATAGTTTCCAGTGCCTCCTATAAAAAAAAGAGGCATGAGTGAAAACCTCTCTAAGGCACCCTAGGCCAACTCCAGGGTTGAGAACCTCCATGAGGCAGTCCTGGAGCTAGAAAAAAAAAAGAAAAAAAGAAAAAAACGGAGAGTAAAATATCCTTGGGTGAAAACCTCTCTGAGGCACCGAAGGCTAGCCTTTGGCTTGAAAACCTCTTTGGAGGCAACCCACTTTCCTTCAAGAAAAAATAAGAAGAAGAAGAAAGAGAAAAAGAGAAAAAGAAAAGAAATAAAAGGAAAAATAATAAATACCTCTGCATTTATGTTTTTTTCTATTTTGCAAGTTCACAATTAAAAATGGTTTTTGGATCCAGAGGAGTGATTTCTCTTCATTATTTTTTCTTCTCTGCTTGCACACTCCATAAGCCACTCCATCATCCATCCCTTCATCCATTTCACCCATCATATAGGCAACAATTTCATTTTTTTCCCAAAACTGTAATTGCTACAAGAAAACTAGGCAACTACAGGATTCCTGTAGCACTACAGGAAAATCATTTGTGTAGAAAAAGGTTTCCTAAGGGTTTTTGATCTTCAAGTAGGGTATTATAATTCATGTTTTTCCTATACCTACCATTCCAAAACCCCTATTTTACTCCATGCACAAGGTTTCCCTATCTAAGCACTATGTTGCACCTTTGGCAGCTAGAGAATTGGAAACTTGGCATAGGAACCCTTTCTCTTGCCTATCCTCCACTCCATTAATTCAATGAATTCCTCCAATTCATCCATAAACCATATCCATCCATTTCTAAGAAAACTAAAGCAATAATAGGTGAGAAACAGAATGTTACAAGTATCAGAAAGTTTCCTGTAGTAAATATGTGTGTGGCACAGCAAGGCCAAGAGATGAAGGAAAGATGATGTAGATAACTCTAGGAGACCACCAAAAGACTCCAAAGGGTCAAGCACACCAACCATGGAATTTTTATCCCTCCATGAAATACCTAAAAAAGAAAGAAAACAATAAAAGGGTAAGCAACTCAATCAGAAAAGACAAGTAACTCATTCATAAAAAGTTGCTCAATCAGAAAACAAATAAAAACATGAAGACACAAAAAATAAAAAACTAAGGCTTCCACCATTGGCTCCATCTCCTTATAATATCTCCTTCAGCTCCTCACCAGCACCATTTAAGCTCAGCTATGGCCTCTTACCTCTCGTTGTGCATTCATAATGGCCAAAATAGTTTAATGTTGGGTTTTAGAAATTTAAAAGGCAAAAAGGTGGCCAGTTAACTTTGCCACCTTCGTAAAGTGAAACTGGAGGAAAAGTGAAAGTGCATGCCACCTGGGCAAGTCAAATCAAGTCAAGTAAGAGTGGATGGGTATGAAGGGAAGTTATCGTGAGGTCAATAATGATTAACTAAAGTGGGGGCTGATGGTCTCAAAGAGGAAACTCGTGTTAAGTACGAGTCACCATAATGCTTAAAATTTAGTTAAAAACACAATAAAGGTAAAATTTGTCTCATTTTTACCATTGTGTTGAGCATTCGAAGAGTAGATAGAGTAGGAGAGTAGTAGTAGCCATCAAAAGAGCAGCATCCAGGTTTGGGCTTGCATGCACCATCGTTCTACAGGAAACAAAGTTATCCTAAAGGCAACTTCAGATGCAGACCAACGAAGACTTATAAGGAAACACAAAGTCACTTATGGGTGAATTGGCTTCCCAAAGCCTCCATATATCAAACCAAAATAGCAGAGGACCAAGGTAAGTGGATTGTCATCCTCCAACACTGAAAATTCTCCATACAATTAACACTCAACAAAATTAAATTTGACAGTTAAAGGGTAAAATAATTTTCTTCCATTTTTCTTCAAGACCTCCATCTCCAAGACATATGTTGAGTCAAATTATAGAATTATAATTTTCCAATCATAAATTTTCAACCGTGGGAAGGTAAGCTTGTGAGATACTATGAAAAATATATGCAGGCTTATTACTACAAGTGTTTATAAATTAACTATTCATACACACACCAGCTAATGCCTCTTTCCTGCATCAATACTTAGCAGCAAAGGCTATGGAGTGAACTACAAAATCCCTCTACAAATCTCAGTATTGTTGATATTGACCATGAAAAGATAAAAGATCAAATTACAAAAATCAAGAAACCAACTTAGACAACGTAAATTCAAGCTTTGATCAAATTAAATTAACACATTAACATAAGAAACTTAATCATTTAATCAATTAACAAAATGTTGTTGAAACTTTAGAAAGAGTACATTAGCTGTGTAAAAGAATTATTGCTGCATAAAAAGAGAATTAAACACACACACACACACTGCACTGCAGGAGTTGTGAGCGATTAGCAAAGTAGACATAACATAAGATATTGTATTAACATGACAATATATAGCCAAGTACAATATAATATATTTCTTATTAGTAGAAATCCCAACCCAACAACCCTTTACAATATGAAATACATATGATTTTATATAGTCTCTAAAGCCCATATTTGGCTCGAATAAGGAAAATGACTAATTTAAGCTATCAACCAACAATAAAAGTCCATATCATCAAAATTAGCTTATGTTGAGTCTAATCCATGACTGAAAGCATTGATTAGATGATTTATGTTACATAGCTGAAGCTGCCTCCTCATGTGGTCATGAGAAGAAATCCGCAGGTTTGGGTTGTTTCAAAAGGAGGTTCGAAGTACCCAATAGGACAACCCCTATGTGCAAAAAATTCTCCACAAAACCCATGTTCTTGCTTGATCTAGAAATAAATAGAACATAGTCAACTGCCGATTTCGTTGCAGGAAATTGACGTCTGTAGGAATTATGGAGCTTCTGCAGGAAATCTAGAGCTTCTGCAGGAAATCTGGAGCTTCTGTAGAAAATGTGGCCACACGAATTGTATTGAAGAATTTGCGGAGCTATTTCGAATCAAAGCAAATCTTCACATGAGTTTTATATCAGCTGGAGCGGTAATTCAATAAAGATACATCTAGATCAAAGAATACTTCAATTTTAGGGAAAAATGACACTTATTATGTTAATTTGACATACCTTAAGCTTATAATACCCTTTTAGCCAAAACTAAACAATATAGTCGAACTAATCATAAATAGGGGCAGAAGGAGCTCAAAAGTAGGGGAGGTAAAGATTGGGAAAGGTGTGAAAAATAGGAAAAATTGAGACTTAACTTCTCCCCCACAGCAAAACTCTTGCATGTCCCTATGCAAGAAAAAATTTAGCAGCCTCTGAAATAGAGAGTCAGTTGTAATCCTAGGCCACAGCTACTGTGGCCAGATGATCCAACTGGGCCTAACTAGACTCCACCTAAATCTGACCCTTGTACATTTCGTTCTTCTTCTTCAGATGGTCTATCTGAGCCTACTTATTTTTCATAATGTGGGCCACTTTCTCATGCTGCTCCTGATGTTCTTTCTACATTTTGAGGTTGTTCTCCTTCAAGGCCACATTTTCCTTCCTTAAGGCCTGCTCAAAAATATTGAGCTCTTTAATGGTCTCTTCCAGCGCTTGTCGAGACCGCTTACTTTGGGGAGTAACTTCCCCCTCATGATGTCCTTGGGAATATTGGGGCACACTAAGGTCCCCCTGCCCTTACTTCTCTTCCATAGTTTCATTCCTGATTTCCTGCAGTGAAGGACTCTCGAAGGACATAATGTCCTTGTCAATGAATGTGGCCAGTTCGACCTTCTCCTTTCCCTTGGCTAGACCATGGGTCTTTAATTTCTTTTTATCAGAATTTTTGGGTGGTGTCCCCCCTTTTATCATGTCCTCAATAGCCAACTTAGGATCTTAGCTCCTCATAATTCTTTTAGCGGGGGTATAAGGTCCCTTTTGCTGGGAACCTTTTATAGTGGTTTTCCCAGTCACCATTACTTCTTCATCCTCGTCATCCTATTTTACTTGCGGTCCATGAGTCTGCAAATTATTCCTAGGCTGCTCTGTTGGATGTTCCTTATTGAGCTCTAAGGAGTCAAAGTATTTTTCTTTTACAAAATGGTTCTCGGCCAGAAAGTCCTCCTATGTATTTTTCTTTTTCTGCAGGACCTCCATCAAGATGATTTTCACCAACCCGTGGTGATATATTTTTTCTCTATATGGGTGACTCTTTATTTTGCGAGCATGGATATTTTCGCCAAATACATCTTCAAATAGTATGGAAAATTTAGGGGCTGATCTCAAAACTGTCTGAGAAGCCAAATGTGAAATAGAAATGCGAGGCCAAAGCAACCTTCACACATTATATACTTCTGCAGGAAGAATAGTAGGTCACAATATTTACTTCTAAAAAAATCTTATGGAATCCCCTTGCCCCAGTCAAGGTTTGAATGATCCTTCCGAAGGAGATACACACACATTCCCTTGTTGAAGTGTCAATTCTTAAACCATCGTTCCCCATCCTGTGGAATTCCACATGACCGTGCCACCAGGTCCTTTGTTAACCTAAATTGAACATTTCTGACCTGCTCTTTATCACCATTTAGGTTCAAGGAAAAACAATTCATCACTTCGGAGTTACAGCCACTGAACTTCTGAAAGAAGGGCAACCATCCTCCTTTTTATAGCCTCGCTTCGCTATGAGGGTCGGCTTCCAGCAGCGTGAGGCTCTATGGCTCAAATTGAATAGGGGGTCATAGTTTGGACATGGTGAAGGAGGAAATGGACTGAGCATATGAGGAAGGAAGCGGAAAAGTGAATGCAGCTCACAAGAATGTAGACAGGATAAAATAATGCACACAGTTTACGAGAATACAAAACTAAATATTTGCAATGGATTTCTTGAAAAAGAAAGGGATTAAATGGGAAATATCGAAAAGCATGGTGTTTTTCAAAAGGCAAGTCATGATCATGATTTCCATCGTGATCTGGCCCATAGGACGGACCTCAGAAATACAACCACCATGATGTCAAAATCATGATGATAGGTCGTGGAATTTACGTCGCAACGGTTTACAGCCCTGTTTTTCCACAATGGTTACCATAGTCTACGTCATGAATTTTTTTTTAATTAGAACATCATTATACCTTACCTCAAGAATCTTATCACCAGCTATACCTTACCGAGCTTACCTCCAACATTCCAGTCCTTGATGACATTTTTTGTCCTTGCAATGATAACTTACTAACATTACATCAGAAACTTGATAACATAATTCTTGACTTTGATCAATAATGACTGTCAGTACCATATCAAATGATTTAAACTAATGTTCTGTATATACTTTTTGTCTTTCAGGAAACCAACATTCTGCTGCAGGAAATGGAGCTGTGCTTTTCAAATGTTCTGTAGGAATTAAAATGTGAATGTTGAACATTCTGCAGGAATTGAAACTGTGTCTGTCGAACCTTCTGTAAGAATTGAAACTGTGTCTATCGAACCTTCTGCAGGAATTGAAACTATTTCTGTCGAACCTTCTAGAGGAATTGAAACTATTTATGTCAAATCTTCTACAAGAATTGAAACTGTGTCTATCAAACCTTCTGCAAGAATTGAAATTGTGTCTGTCAAACCTTTTGCATGAATTGAAGTAATTGTTGAACCTTCTGTAGGAAACTGTTCTCTCCACCATTTATGTATAGTCCATTGCACATGAATTAAGGTGCTGATGTCGAATGTGCAATGATCTCATTAGATTAACATCCATTGAGATCAACTTCTAACCAATGTGAGGCCCATCACCATTAATGAGAGTGAGGACCAAGGTACCATGACACATCCTATCAGGTGTGAATTTATGAGTTGTTGTCTAACCCCCTGTAGGATCCAATAGTAAAGGAGCCATAATGTTTCTCCATTGCTACTGGTGAGATAGCCTGTCATTAGGGCATACAAGCTTCATGTCATCATAAGGCTCTAATCCTACACCCAGATAAATTGCTGATGTCGATGGGCAAATATTGTTGGAAGGAGGGCCTTAAGAAATCCCACATTAGTCCAACACGAGCAATCCACAGATTAAATAAAAAAAAAAATTATTAAGAGGATCCAAACGGATCTACTGACTTGTGTTTTTAACGAACCCAGTGGAAGTCCATGCTCCCCAACTTTCAATTTTAGAGAGTCTGAAATACTAAAAAAGAAGACTCTACGGGGGCTCCTTTTCCGTAATTAGTCCATTGGGCCCGGAAAAAGGAATAAAATTATGCCCAATATACATTCCTCTCATGGTTTACTAAGCATGAGTCAGAACAAAGTAAGCTCATTGTGTTAGTAGGAAATTCAAGAAGAGATGGTGGAAGGGATAATCCCTTCCCTTGCCATCTCCAACTCTTTCTTCTTCACAATTTCTTCCACGAATTCCTCCTTCGATTTGGGTTTTTGATATAGCTTGAATTTCTTCCCATTCACTAGGAAGGTAACACTCCCATCATCAATAGTTTTAATCTGAACAGATCCATTGTCTAAAGATTTCTCGATCTCATAGGGGCCTAGCCAATGTGTGTTGAATTTCCCTTTAAAATTATTAAATTTTGAATCATAAAACAATGCCCAGTCTCCCTGTTTGAATTGATTTCTTTTGATGTATCTGTCATACCATTTAGCCCTTTTTTTTTGGATCAAGTCAGTATGCTGGAAAGCATCTTGTCTGATATCATCCAACTCATTGAGCTACAAGATTCTTCGATGTTGTGCTTCATCAAGGTCTATACCCAAATCTTCTACCATATTGAAAGTTCTGATATTAAATTTGATGGGAAACAATTTTTTTTTCCATACACTAATTCATATGGAGAAAAGCCAGTGGTACCCCTCCATGTGATCTTGTAAGCCCACAATGCCTCAGGAAGTCATTCAGATCAAACCTTCTGGTGTAATTGCATTATTTTGGTAAGGATTGTCTCTAGCACCTTATTGGTTGATTGCACCTTCCCATTGGCCTATGGATGACAAGGGGTGGACTTCCGGTGGGTAATATGATATTTATGCACAATTCCCTGAATAATCTGAGACACAAAATTAAGACCTTGATCAGTAACTATTTCTTTAGGTACTTCAAATCTCACAAAAATATCATAGAAAAGAAAATATACCACTTATTTTTCTGTTGCTCTAGGTAGTGCTCTTTCCTCCACCCACTTTTTAACATAATCAATACAAAGCAAGATATACTTCTTACCTTTGGACATAGGGTTGATGGGACCTAAAAAATCAAGAGCCCACCTCTTGTGTAATGAACCTTTTTGGGGATTCTTAAGATTATATTTTAGAGATGGACTACAGAGGAATTTACTGGTTATGTCTCCTTCCAAATAAGGGAGAGAAATAGAGGCTACCTGGCCAACTGTAGACTCTGCCTATAGAACTTGGAATAATCCCTTTCAGGAATCTCACAAGGTCTTCAACGAAAACACTGTATAAGAAAATATGAGCAAGAATAATGCAAATTAGGGCTGGGATCCCCTCATTTATGTTTTATGTGACTTATATATTGATTTTCATCAGAAAAAAAATAATTTTAAGCGCATTAAAGAGATCTCCCACAGTCAAGACTAGCTAGAAATCAGCCAAAGAGAAGAGTTGTTACAACATGAAACCCCAGCAACCAGAATTGCGCAGTTTTGACTGAAACTCAGAGGAGGAAAAAAAAAGATATGATACTTCAGAGATATAATAGTAAATCAGATTTATATTTGGGCTTATTTCCTCTACAATATATTACAAAGAGAAGTAGAGAAAAATCCCTTCAGAAATTAGAGCTGCCACTAGGAATAAACTGCAGAAATACATAGACAGCGTTATTTTTCAGATGGTTCAGATGTTTTACATTAAATTTAATATCTCTGAAATATGTATGGATGAAACATTATATCTAATATAGATCTGGAAACTATATGAGTTTAAGAACAAGATCCAATTGGAATTACATCAAAATATTGCATAATAAGTTGTAGATCTGAATTACAAATTGCAGTGCTGCAGAAAACCCAGAAATTTCTGAAGATAACTTTTATTGCTGAAAGAGATCATATCTATAGAGACATGGATCAGCAACCCAATCCATGAATCACCAAGTGAAGGCAAGCCTAACACCAAGAGATCTTCCTCCAAACTGATGGCAAACTAAAATAAGACAACCCTCTCACAAAATAACGCAATATTGAGCAGAAACTGCGCAGAGGGTGAAAGAGACTGAATAAGCTGAATGAAATTGCAGATTAGATACAAAATATGGAAATAATATCTCTTTGGAGGTTGAAGAAAAAATTCCAATAGAAAAAGCCTCTCAAACAAGCGAGATCTAAGCAGATCTAGAACACCACTTACTACAAATGATAGCAGCTGCAAAACCCTCAATGGGCCAGCGCTGCTCATGAAAATGGAGCTTGGTATCAACCTAGTTAGTGGCTCACTTCAGAAAAGAACTCCTCTAATGATCCTCAAGGGAAGAGATGAAACTCCTAAACAGGAATTCCAATCACAATCCTCCACTAAACAACAGAGAATGGTATTTGTCTAAGCAGACAAATACTTCAGAAATATGATCTATCAACAACCTCTTCATGTTGCTCTCCTCCTTCTTTTATAAGATGAGAAAGCTCTTGCAAACCCTAAACCACTTTGATGAGTTAGCCCTCTTCACATTAGAGGCTCCCTTCAAGAACTGCACAGTCCCTTTTGGAGATGCAATGAACCTAGACAGCGTAGTTGATTTGGTCAAGGTGGACCCAATCTTTGGCTCAAAAATATTTCACACCTGCAAGTGATTATTTACATAGCCCGGATTTGTCTTTGTTCACATGGGAATTGATTTATTCAGACTTTTTAGGAATTTTACATGTCCTCATTTATTCATTTATCCATAAAACATAAATTAAATCAAAATTTAATGTCTCCTCTTAGCTAAGGCTAAGTAGGAACATTACAATCCTCCCCTCCAAAATGTTGCTTGTCCTCAAGCAACTGATAGGGCAATATCTGTAGTTCTTCTCCTTCTCCATTGATGGCACCATCAAGAATCAAGCTTTCATCATGGATTAAGTGGATTAACTTAATTTTTTACCATACATACCCATAAACAATACCAATATGTCATCTATGTATGGAAGCAAAATTACATATAGGCAAACTGAAACTTGCACTTGAGGAGGTGGGTCACAATCCCACATAAGGTACCAGTGCAGTGCACTCCTTGTTTTGAGTAGATCTGAGTGTGATAGGTGGTACTCCCACCACATCTTTGCTGCATGAGTCACTTTGACATGGCTGAAAGTGAAGCCCTCATTAGGTGCCTTTGGGAAGCACCCATCATGATAGATAATCTCCCTTTGCACCTCAAGGGAGTGGTCAGCTTTGGAATTTTTATTGGCCTCATCAATTCCATGAGATCTGCATGTAATATTACTCCTTTTAGGAGCCATGGCCTGCATACATATGGTAAGAGAATGTGCCAAATCAGAAAAATAAAAATACTCCATAAGATCAGATTCCTTACCATTCAAGTCTCCCTTACACATAGAGTTAGGCATGGGCTTTTCTCCTCTTTTAAGAGAAGAAAGAGATGGCTGAAATGTCTCCTACATAGGATCCCTTGGCTGCCCCATATCCACATAACTATTGTACTCTTGTAAGTGCTGATATAGTTCCTCCCAGTCATAATGCTGATGTAGTTCTTCCTCCATACCCTCCCAATCAAAACTCTTCAAGAATAAGGAGTAGATTTTTGCTGACTGCATGTAGCTGGAAAGAAACTCTTTGTATGCTCTTTGTAGTATCTCTTGCTTAATATTTGAGGCTTGAGACAATAATCCCTAACCAAGATGATAGATGACCCCTTCATGGACCAAATAGCCTCCTCCTTGCTTTATGCCATCTAAGATCATCCCGGTGTGCAGATCTTTGGAGTACTCCACAAGGAGTTGAGACCTCCAATATGGATCTACACTTCTCAACAAAGACAAAATTGTTGATGCATCTATGGGGGTGCTTGACTTGTTGCTGCTTTTTTCTTTGGCACTATGCATGCCAAAATTGTTTGTAGGAAGGTTGAACCTCCCCCTTGCTTCCTCCCACAGTGCTGTGACTCTCTCTTCCATTGTTTCAGCACTTGGTGAGGCTTTCCCCATAGAATCTAATGACACCCCAAGTGGCTTGCCATGATGTAGGAATTTCCCTTGCAGAATTCTCATAAAAATGAGAGAAGGAACTGTGAGGTCCCTGCCCCCATTGTGCAATTCCATATTTTTTGTGTGGGTAGAATCATCAAGTGAAGGGTAGGTGTGCGTGCCTTGAATGTTTTGTTGTTTCCCACTCTTCAAATCCACCCATTCCATCTGCAAGCCCTTCCAATCAGTGGTGAATTCTCCCAAGGTAATCAACCACTGGACACCCAAGATGATGTTGGTGTTTGGTATGTCCACTACAAAGAAGTGGTCCTCCAAAGTGTAGGTTCTCATAGCCACAGAAAGTGATGGAACATACTGCATGCACTACATAGTTCTATCTCCCGGAACCAAGAAAGAGAACCCATCAAAAGTATCAGTAGGGATCCCTCTCCTCTGCACAAAGTGAGCATCAATAAAGTTTTGGGTTGCCCCACTGTCAATCAGAATAGATACTCTTTGGTTCATAACTTAACCTTGCACTCTAAGAGTCAAATACTTGGGCACTCCTCTCAAGGAAGCAAGAGTCCCACTGGTTGGAGAAAATGCTCCTTCTTATTCTCTGGATGATGATGGATCCTCCTCCTCATCATCACCAGTGCTATGACCTCTCCTAGGTCCATTATTTCCCTCTTCCTCCTCACAATCAGAGAAGACTTCAATATAGTGTGCTCTTCTAGTAGCACATCTATGCCCTGGTACCCATGGCTCTTGACAAGTGAAACAAAATTTATTTTTCCTCAACTCCCTCTGGAGATAATTGTCAAGAATATTCTTCAGTGATCTCTCCTTGGGTGGAGTAGCTTTCCCCTCCTCTCCCTTGGAAGAGTGAGTGGCTTTGCTTGGGAAGGTTGCCTTTGCCCTTGGCAAGGCATCTTGGAGATCTCTAGTTCTTTCAATGGCATCATGTAGAGTGATGGGCTTGGTAGACTTAACCAACCCATGCAAAGGTTCTTCCAGGCCATTAATGAACATATATACTCTCCTTTCTATTGAAATATCATGAACCATTACATACAACCTCAGGAATTCAAAGATATAGGCCTCAGCATCTCCAGTCTGTTTAAGCTTTGCCAAACTTATGAAAGGGGCCTTCGGATCTTTCCGATCAAATATCTCCACTAGTCTCCTAGTGAACTCAGCATAAGTGGACACATTGTTGTGCCCCAATGTAGAAATTCCATGAAACCACCAGTTGTGGGCTTCTCCCTCAAAATGCAGCACAACAATCTTGATGGCTTCTGCTTCAGGCACTTTATTCAGTAGGAAATATATTTCCAACTTCTCCACCCATGCTTTGGAAAAACAAGAGGGTGATCCATCGAACTTAGGTAAGAATAACCTACCCATAGTGTGGTGCCTCCCATGAAGGAAACCTCCATCTCTGTATTGTTGCCATGGCCTCCTCCGCTCCTTGAGATGGAAGAAGTATTGAAAGCTCAAGTTATCCTTGAACCTTTGACTTTGTGAATCATATTCTGCAAAGTAGCCTTCCAAAGTGGTTGGCTCTTGAAGCCCTTCATTCTCTACAGCCAAGAAGGTAGGCATTGTAGAGCATTGTGAGATCTGTGGAACTTGTGGCAAGCTCACAGGTTGACCAGTCCCAAAATAAGACATTTCAGAACTTTCTCCTTGATGGAGTCTTCCAAGGGACTCCCTCATTCTATCTATCCCCATATCCTTTATCTCCTTGGACAGATCTTGCATAGCTTCCAAGAGATTTTTTGCAAACTCCTCTGCCTCCTTATCTTTGTCATTCACCAATTCAGGGGCTTTCCCCTTATCTTGACCCTTCTCAAGGTCAACAGTAGTATAGTCATACTTTCTATGAATTCTATTCTGTTATCTCCTCTCCCTCTCAGAAAGAGGATCTTCATCTTCGGAATGCATCATGACTGAGACTCCAATGCTAGCACAGGTTGTGCCAAGAGTGGAGCTCTGATACCACTGTAATGATCCTTTTTGGGGATTCTAAAGATTCTATTTCAAAGATGGAATACAAAGGAATTTACTGGTTATGTCTCCTGCAAAAGAAGGGAGAGAACCAGAGGCCAGCTGGTCAACTGTAGACTCTGCTTATAGAACTTGGAATAATCCCTTTTAGGAATCTCAACAAGGTATTCAATGAAAACGTTGTATAAGAAAATCTGAGCAAGAATAGCACAGATCAAGACTGGGATCCCCTCATTTATGTTGTATGTGACTTATATATGTATTTTCATTAGAAACAAATAATTTTAAGCACATTAAACAGATCTCTCATAGTCAATACTAGCTAGAAATCATACAAAGAGAAGAGTTGTTACAACATGAAACCCCAGCCACCAGAATTGCGTAGTTTTGATTGAAACTCAGAGGAGGAAAGCCAAAGATTCGATACGTCGGAGATATAATAGTAAATCAGATTTATATTTGAGCTTATTTCCTCTACAAAAGATTACAAAGAGAACTAGGGAAAAATCCCTTTAGAAATTTGAGCTGCAACTAGGAATAAACTGCAAAAATACATAGACAGTGTTATTTTTCAGATGGTTCAGCTGCTGTAAATTAAATTTCAGATCTCTGACATATGTATGGATGAAAAATCAGATATAATACATATCTAGAAACTATATGACTTTAAGAACAAGATCCAATTGGAATTACATCAAAATATTGCATAATAAGTTGTAGATCTGAATTACAAATTGTAGTGTTGCAGAAAACCCAGAAATTTCTAAAGATAACTTTTATTTCTGAAAGAGATTATATCTATAGAGACATGGATCAGAAACCCAATCGACAGATCACCAAGGGAAAGCAAGCCTAACACCAAGAGATCTTCCTCCAAACTGATGGCAAACTGAAATATGACAACCCTCTCACAAAATAACGCAGTATTGAGCAGAAACTGCACAGAGGGTGAAAGAGACTGAATATACTAAATGAAATTGCAGATCAGATACAAAATATGGAAATACTATCTCTTTGGAGGCTAAAGAAAACACTCCAACAGAAAAAGCCTCTCAAACAAGCTAGATCTAAGCAGATCTAGAACACCACTTGCTACAAATGATAGCAACTGAAAAACCCTCAATGGGCCAGCACTGCTCATGAAAATGGAGCTTGTTCTCAAACCAGTTAGTGGCTCACTTCAGCAAATAACTCCTCCAATGATCCTCTATGGAAGAGATGAAATCCCTAAATAGGAATTCCAATCACAATCCTCCACTAAACAGCAGAGAATGGTATTTTTCTAAGCAGACAAATACTTCAGAAATATGATCTATCAAAAACCTCTTCATGTTGCTCTCCTCCTCCTTTTATAAGATGAGAAAGCTCTTGCAAAACCTAAACCACTTTGATGAGTTAGCCCTCTTCACATGAGAGGCTCCCTTCTAGAACTGCACAGTCGCTTTTGGATATGCAATGAACCTAGACAACGCAGTTGATTTGGTCAAGGTGGACCCAATCTTTGGCTCAAACCTCTTTCACACCTGCAAGTGATTATTTACATAGCCCTGATTTGTCTTTGTTCACATGGGCATTGATTTATTCATACTTTTTAGGAGTTTTACATGTCCTCCTTTATTCATTTATTCATAAAACATAAATTAAATCAAAATTGGATGTCTCCTCTTAGCTAAGGCTAAGTAGGAACATTACATCTTGAAGGGTTCTATTAGAACCCGTGGCTCCAAAGGCATCTCATCTAATTGTGCATGACGCTCCATTCTCTGGCAGCTATCACATTTCCAAACATACTCCTTTGCATCTTTGAAAAGACTTGGGCAATAATAACTTGAGCGAAGGATATTATAATTTATCCACTTGTCTACAAAGTGTCTTCCACAAGGTTCATCATGACAGGCTCTCAAGATATCATAGATGTCATCTTCTCTGACACACCTGCGAATAATCAAATCAGTTCCAATGAAAAAGAGATCTCCCGTAATCCAAAAGTAGTCAACAATTTTCCTAATAATTCTCTTTTTATGATTAGATGAACATTAAGGTGGAAAATTTCTTGTAGCAAGATAATTAGCCATGTCTAGAAAATGGAGGCGTTTTAATAGAGATGGAAAAAAAATTTTCATCTGGAAAGTTATCAATAACAGGAACATCCTCACCTACATGGTTAAGCCTAGACAAGAAATCAACTACCTTATTTTCTTTTCCCAGCCTATCCAATACTGTGATGTCAAATTCCTGCAGTAGCAACAACCACCTAGTAATTCTGCCATTAGTGACTAGTTTATTCATGAGATAATGAATAACAGAATGATCCATGTGCACAAAAAATTCATAACCTGTGATGTAGTTTCTAAACTTGCTAATAGCATAAATCACAACAAGGAATTATTTTTCAGTTACTATATAATTCAGTTCCACAGGAGTTAAGTTTTTACTAACAAAATAAATAGCATGGGTTACAAGATCCTCATTTTGACTCAATACTGCTCCTATGGCTGAATTAGAGGCATCAGTGGAAATATGAAAGGTGAAATTCGAATCTTGGCCTCTCAAGATAGGTGCTGCAGAAATTTTTTCCTCGAGTTTATCAAATGCAGCTTGACACTCATCATTCCAATGAAATTTAGATTCTTTAGTCAATAATTTGAACAATGGAGAGGCTACCTTTGTAAAATTTTCAACAAAACTTTTGTAGTATCCTACATGTCCAATAAAAATTCGCACTCCCTTTTGACTGATTGGTGGTGGCAGCTTTACACTAAATTCATTTTTTGTTGGATCAACTTTAATTCCTGTAGCAGAAACATGATGACCCAAAATAATACCTTTAATCATAGTCATAACACATTTTTCATTACTTAATGAAATATTATTTTCTATACATATCTACAAAACGTTTTCAAGATTATTTAAATCCTCATCAAAAATATCACCCATGACTGTAAAATCATCCATATAAACTTCCACTTAATCATGCAAAAGATCAGAGAAAATACCAAGGACCGCCCGTTGAAATGTGGATGGTGTGTTGCATAGACCAAACGGTAATACTTTATATACATAGGTACCCAAGGGACATGTAAATTTTGTCTTTCCCCAATCGTCTGGAGCTACCCTAATGTATCCGCTGAGCCCATATAGGAAGGAAAACTACTTCTTCCCTGCTAGAGTATCCAATACTTGGTCTATAAACAGTAAAGGGAAATGGTATTTTAATGTAGCTTTATTTAGTTTCCTTTAATCTACACACACTCACCATTTACCATTCTTATTGGGGACAATAACTAGTGTGGATACCCACTGGCTATCTGAGATAGGATAGATGAACCCTACATTTAACAATTTCTGCAATTCATCTTTTACAATTTCCGTTAAGGCAGGGTTCATCCTCCTTTGTGGTTGTCTCACAGACCTAGAATTTTATTCTATATAAATATGACGAATGCATGTGTCTGGGTGAATGCCCCTCATATCGGTATATTCTCATGCAAATGTATCTGAAATTTTTTTCAATGTTTGAATTAATTGTTTTTCTTGTTCAGGGGTTAAGGAAGAATTAATGTTTAAAGATTTTTCAGGAAAAAAATCCACTACCTTACTCCCCCATTCAGTATTTGAATATGCAAGAAATAAAGATAAGAAGGCTGAATGTAATTCAAAAGTTGTATTATTTTCATAAAATTCTTGCAGATTGGTAATGATATCCAAATTATGACTAGATTGTTTTTCTAAATGTTGCGGAAAATCAGGATTAGAAATACAACAATTTATCAGATTTTCCTCAGAATTTTCCTTAAGTTTCATGGCTTGGGATATTGCTAAAATTGGTTGGGTAAACTCTAAATCATGCTCTTTTTCTTCAATCTAATGTGTATTCTCCAATCTCAAGAGGGGTTTATCGGGGGGATAAAAATTGATGTGCTTTGTTTCAGCCCCATGAGTGATAGTCATGTTTCCAGACTACACCCTATGTAGGCATCAGCCGTGGCTAACCATGGCCTTCCCAAGATCAATGGATGCCATCCCAAGTTGGTTTTAGGTTGAAGAACATATAATTCTGTAGGGTACTCCCAAGAATCCAATGAGAGGACAATGTATTCTAATACCCCCTCCAGCTTTACCTTTGACCTATCCGCTAATTCTAACATGGTAAGAGTGGGTAATAATTCAAAAGATCCTATATGAGATAAAGTATCCATAGTCATCATATTAATGATTGCACCCAAATCAATCATAGTTTTCTTTATGGTATACCCATTGATAAAGGTGGTAACCATGGGGATTCCTGGGTCTGCATATTTTTCATAACAAATCTGATGGACATTAAACTTGCAAGCTTTCCACCTATTTGAATTGTGGAGGGTTCTTTCTTTTGTCTTCCTAGTTTCTTGGTACATAGTTCCTTCACTTTTTTGGCATATATTGGGATATTCTTGATTTCTTTCAGTAATGGGATCTTAATTCACATATTTCTTAGTTTAGACACAAGATCGAACTCAGGTTGTTTTTTTTTCCATTTCCAACCTCTCTGGAAAAGGAGGCTAGACCATATGGGATGAGGAAGATTCTTGTGGCCTTAAGGTAGATGGTTTTGCTGGTTCAAGTGTGGTTTCATTTTCATGTATTTCTAGGGTATCTTCCTCTACAATATCTTCAATGATTTCGGGCCAAGTCACCACTTTTCCCGATCTAAGTTTAATTTCATGTAGCGTCACAGGGAATTCCTATAAGACAGGAACAAAAATTTCCTACAACGACATAGGAACATAAATTTCCTGCAGTGGTTGTGGTGCAATACAGTAGGTAGGAAAAGTGGAATAAGTGACCAATCCAATATTGTGAGCAGATTGAATAGTTTTATTGTTGGGGTTAGACACTGGTTGAGCAGGTAGCTATGTGGGATGAGGTTGATTTGGTGGGGTAGTCAATTGAATCTACTATTCCAATTGTACCATTTGTTGTGGTGTGGGATGCGAAGGATAAAAGTTTTGAGTTGTGAAACATTGTGCAGCATGGTAACAATAGTTACCGTGCCAAATTTGTTGAAGGGGGAAATGCTTCTAGGGAATTTGAATATTCCACATATAATTTTGAGCATAAGGAAATTGAAAATGTGATTGTGACATACCTGCAGGACGTGGATGCCATGGTTTTTGAGGTGACATTGCATAAAGTCTCCTTGATATGCTATATACGTTGCTTTTATTTTAGGTAGAGAAGGACATTGATTAGTGGAATGCTCAACTTCGCAAATTCGACATATTTCTATACTATCAGCAGGGCATTCCCTTAGAGCATGTTTCTTCCTGCACTTGGAGCGGAGCACGAACAAGGCTTTATCCAGCTCATCCTGTTTCTCCTGTTTCTTCTTAGCCTGAAAAACATCCAATTGTGAAGACAAAGTGTTAATAATATCAGTTTTAAAATTTTCAAATAAATTACCCATTTCAACTTGGGTTACTCCAGCTCCGACGAGTGATTTAACAAGCATAGAAGAAGTGTCTCTTGACACTCCTCCACCCTTGGAATTTAATTTGGAATATATTCTACAAAGCTAACACACATCATCATAACTTAGCTTTGATACATCACCTTCTCCCATTAAATTTAAGACCTCCAGATAATCTGATTTGATTGCCCTAAGAAAAATGGTTCTCTCGGTCTCTTGATCTAATTGATTCATCTTAGATCTTTGTAAGTTATATTGGAATCTTTCCACCAAATATTCAAGGCTCTCCCCTAACCTCTGAGTCATGCCAAATATTTATTCCCTGAGATCCCTAGTCTTACAATAGTCTTGGTACTTTTTCAGGAACACCTTCTTCATTTCATCCCAAGTTGTAATGGAGTTTTATGCCAACCACATAAACCACCTGAGAGTTGCATCCTTTAATGTAGCAGGTAATAAATTCAGCTTTTGAGCATTGTAAGAATAGTCATAGCTTCTACATAGTACATCGAATTCAAATAGGAAGGCATCAGGGTCTTCACTAGAGGTGCCAAGAAAGTTAGGCAAGGTTGAGGGAGGAATTCTTTTTCGTCTGAGTAGCACCACACGTCTCCTTGATAGGAAATTCAAATGTGAATAGTTTCTCCTCATTCTCATCAGTGCCTTCTAGATGAGCCATATCAGTCCAATAAAGAGTAGGACCTTGGAAGGCTACAAATTCTACAGAATCAATGGTTTGGAGTTCTGTTTCTATGATAGGATTCACGAGGAATTCCTCTTCAGGCTGACCACAGAGTAGAGATGTTGTCTTCCTTGTAAGGGGAGATTCAATATGGGAAAAAATAGAATATTTTCCAACAGAGTATTCTACTATGGAATTATTAAGCTGCTCAGGACTACATACATCCTGTTCAGATTCTTCTTTCTTGCATAATTCCTTGTTTTGGACAGTGTATTAGTAAATGAAGTGGTGCTCACATCACCACGAAAAACATTTGAAAATATTGGACCCTATTCATCTATTATACAAATAAACTCAAAAAATCTACTTACCAAACAATCAAGACATGGATTTGGCGAATTTATAACCTCTGTGGGTGTGGGGGCTTTGCCCTTTGTCTTATCACTTCGACTCCCCCAGTCCTGCAAAAAAAAAAATAGAAAAAAAAAATAGAAAAAATTCAATAACATCTCTTAGCACCTCTCTGGAAATGACGCTAAAATATTGAGTCAAATTATAGACTTATAATTTTCCAATCATAAATTTTCAACCCAGGGCAGGTAAGCTTGTGAGATACTATGCAAAATATATGTAGGCTTATTACTGCAAGTGTTCATAAATTAACTATTCATGCACACACCAAATAATGCCTCTTTCTTGCATCAATATTTAGCAGCAAAGGCTATGGAGTGGACTATAACATCTCTCTACAACTCTCGGTATTACTGATATTGAACATGAAAAGATAAAAGATCAAATTACAACAATCAAGAAACCAAATTAGACAGCGTAAATTAAAGATTTTATCAGATGAAATTAACACATTAACATAAGAAAAATAATCATTTAAACAATTAACAAACTGCTGTTGAAACTTTAGAAAGAGTGCATTAGCTGTGTAAAAGAATTATTGCTACATAAAAACAGAATTAAACACACACACACTGTGCTGCAGGAGTTGTGAGTGAAAGGGAGCCTCCCTCACTCACAACCCCTTCAAAAATCGAAGGGATTTCTCAGAAGAGAAGACAGAACATAAAATATTGTATTAATATGAAAATATACAGCCAAGTACAATATGATATATTGCTTATCAATAGAAATACCAACCCAACAACCCTTTACAATATGAAATACATCTGATTTTATACAGTCTCTAAAGGCGATATTTGGCTCGAATAAGAAAAATGACTAATATAAGTTATCAACCAACAATAAAGGTCGATATCATCAAAATTAGCTTCTTTTGAGTCTAATCCATGACTGAAGGCATGGGTTAGACAATTTATGTTACTAGCTGAAGCTGCCTCCTCATGTATTCACGAGAAGAAATTTGTAGGTTCGGGTTGTTTCCAAAGGAGGTTCGAAATAGCCAATAGGAAAACCTCTATGTGCAAAAAATTATCCACAAAACCCATGTTATTGCTTGATTTTGAAATAAATAGAGCATAGTCAACTGCCGATTTCATTGCAGGAAATCAGGATGGTTGCAGGAAATCGACGTCTGCAGGAATTTTGGAGCTTCTACTGGAAATCTGGAGCTTCTGCGGGAAATATAGAGATTCTATAGGAAATTCGAAGCTTCTGCAAGAAATGTGGCTACATGAGCTATATTCAAGAATTTGTAGAGCTGTTTCAAATCAAAGAAAATTTTCACATGAGTTCTAGATCAGTTGGAGTGGTAATTCAATAAAGATAAAACTAAAACAAATAATACTTCATGTTTAAGGCAAAATGACACTTATTATGTTAACTTGACACACATTAAGCTTATAGTACACTTTTAGACAAAACTAAACAATATATCTAAAAAAAGCATAATTAGGGGCGGAAGGAGTTCAAAAATTAGGGAGGTATGGCTTGGGAAAGGTGTGAAAAATAGGCAAAATTGAGACTTAACAAAATACCTCTAAAACATCTCACCACCTTCATCTCACAACATTAAAATGGGAGGGAGATTCAACAGAAGGGAGCAAGATGAATTAGGAAGCACACTCATGTTATGGAATTCTTCTGAAATCACCAATGACTAGGCTTCTTTGACCTATTGAAAGGTTCTGATGATGAAATAGCTAAAGAATTTGCAGTGGCTCTATAGTCACATTAAGAAGAAAGAGCCACCACTATGATTAGAGACCTAGCCATCACACTATATCTTGAACTCATACGCAGAGTTACCAACTTGCCCTTAGGAATCAAATGGGTTAAGGAAAGAATTCCTAGCGCTGCATCCAAAAATAATTTCTTTCTACTAGGAGAGGAGTATATTGAAGATAAAAATGAAGGAGAGAGAGTCTTCCATATCCCCGGGATGAAGTTTCCTTCCACATCATAAATTTTATTTCTTGTGAAGGCATATTGAGTGTGGTCTATGTGTATCATTTCAGATTGTTAAATGAACTTAGGTTCCAAGGAGAGCTCCCACTTGAACAGAGACTAACTATCCCTCACTTCCTCCTAAATTTCATCACTGACATGAGCCATAAAGTGACGCAAAGGAAATATCAACACTTGTCCCATCATGGCCTAATAAAACTAATTGTAAATGATGGTTTGAGAATGTTAAACCAACCTGTATCTTGGTCTTCTTTCATAGGCATGGATAGGGAAGCCTTTATAGCTACCCAAATAGGGAAAACCTCTACTTCTATCCCTATCGAAAGAGAAGAATAATAAGAATAAGAGGTAGAAGAGGAGGTATAAGAGGAGGTATATGAAGAGGAAGAAGAGGTAGAAAACAAAAAAGAAAAAGAACAGATGGAAATTGAGACAGAAAACATAGAGACAACATAAAGAGAGCAAGAAGAAGTTGAGGGGAAGGAGGAAGAAAATATTGAGGAAAAATAAGATGTGTACCCTATATTAGGCCACGAAACCTCCCCTCAAGACACAAACATGTAACATGACATCAAAGATCAAGAGGTAGCTTCCACCCTAACTACTTTGAGCACACTTATCAAAACAAAAGGAAAGAGCTAGACACGTATGTACTTCAGAACTAGGAAGAGTAAAAGGGTGAGACAAGGAAAACCACAAACTCCCACCAAGATCCCTATCACCATTGAAGAATCACCAAATAAGGAGGAAGAAATCAGATTAGAGGAAGGGGGAGTGTAAGAAGTCACCTCACATATACGTACTCCTATAACTTATATCAGGAGACATTCAACCATATTTATAGCCCATGCACCTCATGCAACCTCCACATACTCTACAAGGAGTGAAAATAGCGAAAAACAAGGAGAATGGGGTCTTCGAAAAGAAAAACAGAGTTTGCTACAGGAAACTCTATTTTTTCTACAGGAAAATCTATTTTTTCTACAGGAAAATCTATTTGTGCTATAGGAAACTCTATTTTTGATAAAGGAAACTCCAACAAGCACATATTTGGAGAAAAATGCCTTGGTTGAAGAGGAAAAGACAGACACAAAAGGGAAAGACATCAAGGAAGCTGAGGGAAAGACACAAGATGAAAATGATGATGAAAAAGAGGGAGGAAAAGATGATAAAGAAGAGGCCACCTCACCAAAATCAATCCCCTAATATGTTTCAATAGTGATAAACCCTAGCCCTCAACCAAATCTCAGCTCTTACTACACATACATTAAGGGGGGTAGATTAATTCCTCAAAACTTCACAATTCCTTTGTTTTATCAGTTGGAGGAAGGGAGGGCATGCACTCATCATTGGATGAAGATTGCCACATATAAAGGTGTGTATGAAATAGGGGCCATGGAAGGAAAAGTAGTTGATTTGGGGAAGAATTTATCTGATGTGAGGCTTAGAGAATCAGTTTTGGAGCAACTTCAGAAGGCATAGGAAAAGAATGTAGCGCTACAAGAGTAGCTTCCACAAAAGGGTAAACAAGTGGCCACCGTGGCATATTTGTTCATGGAGGCCATTCAATACAGGTATCCTTCAGATTCATATGAATTTTACTTCAAGAAGTAGTGGTTCCTCTTTCAAATTAAAACTCTAGCCTCCCTTGGATCCTTACCTTTCCAAAAATTATAGGAAGTTCGTTGATTTCTGTAATAAAACAAACATGAATGACAAAGTGAAAATGGTAGAGTTTTATATGCATAAACTTGCGTTAAAAGATTTAAATATTTGGGACCCAAATCCTAGGATGGGGGATATGCAATTAATGGCTTCGACATCTAGATGGTTAATGAGGAGACAAGAGAATAAGAGATGATGAGGGTCATGAGAAGAGAAAATGGATAACCCTTAAACATTAGGGAAGAACTGTTCTTCCCTGGAGGAGTCATAAATAACCATCTGAATATTGAAAAGGATCCTGGAATTTCTAAAAAATACCTCTATACACAAGCTCGAGCAATGGCCCACTTTGATGATATTAGGTTGTTGGGAGATGAGTGCATAATGGCTAGCCAAAGAGGATGAAATATCCTCCCTCACAGCCTTAGAAAAATGGAGTACCACACACTGGAAAGATTGAGGCATGCCTTGGAGAGATCACCATTGTAAAAGAGGACCATGTAGGCCAAAAATATTTAGTGTCTTGGCTTGAAGCTCAGTCCACCCTTGTTGTTGGGGCTGAGTGATGGGAAGGACCAAAATGAGCAGAACAGAGAATGGGAGGAAGCAGAAAATAATGATGGGTTTGACCATCCTAAAGGGACTCCCAAACTTATTCCTTGGGAAGTTAGAGGGTCCATCAAATCCTTAAAGGAAATGCAGAAAGAGATTAGTTTCTCAGATGATGGGAAACCATTTAGTAGGGGGTGATGATGAGAGCCATCATTAGGAACATTTAGAGGGGTTAATGGTCACCTTTTTCCCTTATTAAGTCTCTTTTTCTTGCATATTAGCTATATTATGGTCTTATGATGCTAGTGTGGGTGTTTATCGAAGCTTAACATAACATGAGTACCTTACATGAGTTAAATGCAAGAAAATCATTAAGATATTGCATTTTTGTGGATATTTTGTCATAAAGACTTGGAGTAGACAACAAGGAGATATTATAGGGCGTTTTCCACCCTCCTTAACTCCGAAAGTCAGCCAAGGGATCCTCGATACTCCCTCCAACAACTTGAAATCAAAGGCAGTCAAGAAAACTCAAAATCAAGTTCACTCAAGCCATACTTCACTTGGAGTCAAGTAGACTAATCACCTATTTTCTAGGGAGCTGTTGGTAGCTACCCTTTTAGGTTAAATAGAGCTGAGAAAGATATCATTAGGATTCAAACTTTGGAGAAATCCATTAAGCTCTATGCTCTTGTAATCAGTTTTCAAGACTTTTATATTGATGTAATGACACTATATTTTGAAATGAAATGAGTATTAAAACTTTTCCTTATTGATCTAGTTTCAGAAAGCTAGGCTTGCGGGTTGGGGCCCAATCCATGCGCCTCAGCCTCTCTTGTATAATCATTCTTTACTTTTATGTCATTTAGCTAGTTTTTATTATGAATATTTATCTAGTTTGTTTGTATTTTCATTTAATTTTTTTAGTTTTCTTCCATTTGTTTTTTGTTGTAGATTTAGTTTTCTTACTTGTTGGTAGAATAGGCTATAATTTTAGAAGCTATGAGTGAAGACTCCCCCCTCTAATCTCTTTCAATAGAGCTTGAGGAGGGTAGACCTTCCCCATAGACCAAAAATGTTTCTTATTTTATGATTTCTTGGAATGGATGAGATTAGTTGTTGTGATTCCATGGATATGTTTAGAATGTCGTGGTAGATCTCTATTTATAGATTAGAGTAGATTTCATTTAAAAATTAAAGTCATCTTTTCCATTTTCTTTACCATGAATTTGTCCATTTCTATTGCATGAATAGGTATTTTTCTTGCAGGTACAGGTAGCACAGCCAAGGAGAACTTCACCAACACTTGTAGCTTCATCAGCCCTTTGTTCGTCAAAATCACCATCACCCATGTTTTCATATTTTTCATCTCTTCACCATGATCAAACCCTAGGGGTGATAAACATGTCTCCCAAGAGGTTTTGAGCTTGGCCCAGGGGTTGAAAACCTTCCACTCATCCTAATCCGCCTTCAAACCACCTTCCCTACCCTTTTCCCACCTATTTTTGGCCTCAGATTTCCCTCAGACTGTTTCATGTAGAAATTCAGGACTTTCCTGTAACACTATAGGAAACCTGTAGTAGTACTTGAAATAGTACCTGTGGGCCCCTCCTTGAGCCTAGAAACCACCATCACCATCCTCTAAACTTTCAAAAACCACTCATACATCTCCAACCTTTCCCCCATGTGTTCAAGCCTTCCATTAACCACATTAGCACTTTCTTCTCTTAGCTGCAAAAGAACACATTTTCAAGCATAGTTAGGTCATGAGTAGTTGCATGACTAAAATCATGATAGATAGAGAATAGAGTAATTAGAGTGTGTTTAGCCATTTTTCCTATAAAAGTGTGATTATATTAGTTTCCTTTATGCCATTTCAATTCATAAATTTACTTCATCAAGATGCCTAGGTTTCTTTTCAATTATTATCATAGTCTAATAAGTATATTTATTTCATTGAAGAATAGTTAGATGTACTTGTTTGCTGTAGTATATCTCTGTACTTGCTGATAGTTCCATGGCTTTGAATCATTTGTAGCCCTAGGCCTGATTTAATAAGTGTGATAAACTTCACCTAGAAACCCTAGAAGTAACACCCTTTCGTAAAGCTCAAAAGATGATGACATGAGTAGAATGCATCTGTTGTGTATATAGTATTGTAACCTCCAAGTTTGTACGAACCCCAGGTTGATAAAGTAAAGCGGGGAAGCCTCTGGGAGTTGCAACATTCTTGGTGCAATACTAGGGCTCACCAAGAACATCAACAATACGTATAAGAAGAAATGATATCATGTTATTACAACTAAGGGACCCAATTGTATACCTAGGTAGGTACCCATTCATAAATGGTCATGTCATTGGAGACATGACTCTTCAACACTATTTATTAATTAATTATTCATTCTTTATAGTTGTTTATATTATTTATATATATATATTATTCGTAACAGAAAGGGTAATTAGCCCCTAGTTGCAATCTTTAACAACTTCTTCTTCATCAAATCCATAGCTTGTGTATTCTTGGTCATATTTGGTCTTCTTATTTACTTTAAAGGTTGATTCATTTGATGTAGATATAAATTTTTCAAATCTCATATCAGAATCAATTAGAGTTCCATGGTTAGTTTGTTAAGATCTTGCATCTTATCAAGAGTTAAAACTTTGGCACTGAATTTGGATAGAAGAGATCTTAACAACTTTTTAACTAGTATAGAATCATCCACAGTTTCTTCAATACCTCTTATGGTGTTCACCATTTCATTGACATGAATAAAAAAATTAGCTACAATCTCATCATCATTCATATTTTTTGATTCAAACTACATTCTATAGACTTTTAGTTTGGAGTCATTTACCTTCCTAAACGATTCATAGTTGTTCTTCAACTTGTTCCATATTCCTTTGGTTATAGTATAGTGCATGAATTTGGAAATTCAAATTTATAAAGACCATGTAGGATTGCATTCATTGCTTTAGAATTATAGGATAAATCAATATCAACATATCTACTACTAAAAACATCTAGATCTTCATAGACATCCAAAACTGCATGCCAAACATCTGCACCAAGGGAAATTAGATAAGCCCTCATTCTCACCTTCCAAAACGTATAGTTTTTTCCATTAAAATAAAAATATTTATTAGTAATAATACTGTCCTAGATGGCCAAATTTCAAATTCGATCTACCTTATAGTTGTTAGACTACTGTTAAAGGAACCTAGTCCTGATACCAATTTTTGGAAACTAGGATAATACTGAGGGGAAATGAATCAATATTTTATAATTTTAATCAATTATTTAGCCAATAAAACACATTCATACATAAGGTAATGACACAATACCATAAATAATTGAAGACATGATATTTATGTGGAAATCCATACAAGAGAAAACCACAAATTTTCACTTGTATTTTAATGTAAATGCAAGAACTCATTACAATTTAAATCAAATTTTGTAGTCACCAACCTATAGGAGGCACTAGTCACCTTTTTATTTAGAAGCACACACTTGCTAGAGGCACCAAACCCCACTTGTTTGCATGAAACAATCCCTTGATATTTACAAGCACCAACCTAAATGAGACTCCACTCCCCTGATACGTAAGTACTAAGAACCAACTTGCTTCAACCACCTAGATCACTCTTTCATTCATTTTCAAATTCATATCTATATTTACTCTGAGATCTACTTCCTTTCTCTAATACTTTCTTAATCAATTCCTCAAAGATCCAAATAATTTTTTTTTTCTCTATCATGGATGCTTTATATCTCATCCAATATTCTCACCAAGCCTCTACGAAACACACTTGTACATAATTTATCTTATATATGCAGTGGTTGGTACACAAATTATTATTTGTTATAACACAACCCTCCATTTTAATTAATTCTTATCTCATGTGCTTCTTCCTATCCATGAGACTTCTTCTCATTGATTTGCATTGGACATTATGTTCTTATGTCATTTGGGTTTTGATCTGGAATTATTTGGAAATGCAATAAAAAATAGAAATACACATAAATTTGGAGATGCAGCAAAAATAATACTTCATTTCATTAATATCACATCACTGAAATATGCTTACAGAAAAATGTAAATAAAATAGCTAGGGCGTTGGTAGCTTATCTCTAAGAAGATATGTGATGGCTACAGGCCTTTTAAATGTGTTACAATGAGGTTGGAAGGCATATTTATTATTTAGAAACAATTGAAAACCCTAAACATCTAAAAACCTAACCCTTGAGATGAAACACCAAACTATGGGCCCCATTGGGGTAAATTGGTACATCAATTTCCCAGGATCGTAACTTTGGCATACAATCTCCATTTGATGCACATGATACCTCGTTAGAAAGATCTATCTAAGGACTAAAAATAATGACAGAAAATATTGAGTCAAAGACTCATATCCATGTTGAGGTGGTTTTCCAAAAAAAAACATCTTTTAGGGCCTCAAAACAACTCCAGAACTTCAGGACCCGAAAAATTGCCAAAAATAGTAAATTGTGCTACAATTAAGGAAAATAAAAAAATAAAAGAAACAATGGTGGGGTCCCAAGTGGAATATGAGGGTGGCCACCAATATCTATCTGGATCATTCCTCCCCCATTGCATTGAGTTCCTCCATGAGATGAGGAAACTTTTGCTGAACTTGGTCCCTGGTGAGCCACTTGCCCTAGTGAAGGAGTTTGCATGCTTTGACAACTTGATATAGCTATATACTCTGATGGTAGATGTTCTTGATCTATGTGTCCATGATCTGATTAGTTGTGGCTTGTCCCATGTAGTTTGGATTTAACTTTTTTTGTGTGAGTTGTTCTGCCATGTCGGATGTGTTCAGTAGAGGTGGAAAGTAGGGCCAAAGGTGGTCCACATTGAACATTAGGTGCAGACCAAAGAATGGTGGAATAATGAGCTCTAAGGCATTGTCCCCTAAATACTTGGTTATGGTGTACGACCCATATCAGATCCGACATATCTTGGGGTGGGGTCTAGCAAGGTGCTCCTTCTGCAAATTTAGCCACACTTTGTCACCTACCTAGAATTTGTATGGTACCTGATGGTGATGATGTTTCTTCTTGTACTTAGCATTGGATCTTTCCAATATTTCATGAAATTTCTGGATAATTTTTTGAATGCGTCAATGAATTTGTTCACCTTGTCAGCGTCAAACTGGACATGATTCGAATCAGCCTGAGTAGTTGCAAATGGCATGGATACGTGAATGGGATATAGTTTTTGGAATCCCAAGTCCACATGAAATGGGTTGTGGCTGGTTGAGCTATGGAGGGCACAATTATCACTTTTTTTTACATAGGGAAGGATCTCATCCCATCTGCTTGAATGCTTTGGGTTCTAGATGTGTAGAATGTGTACGAACATCCTATTGACGACCTTTGTCTGGCCATCAATTTGGGGATGGAAAGTTGTGGACTTGGTGAGCTTGGTGTCAAGCATTGACCAGAGGCTAGACCAAAATGTACTCAGGAACTTACTATCCCGATCTAAGATTATAGATAGTGGGATCCCAAAGTGTACCCACACTCGTTCAAAGAAGAGTTTAGCAATGGATTCTACTGTGATATTCTTTTTACAGGCTGAGATACTGTCCATCTTCGCTAATCTGTTGAAGACCATGAAAACATAGTCATTACCATGCTTAGTATAAGGAAGCCTCGACATGTAATCCATGGAGATGGATTCCAAAGGTCTACTACGGGTAGCTAGAAGACTTTAGATGCCTTGCTTCTTGATGGTCAATTTGTAAATGGCGCAGGCATTGTAGGATCTTATGTACTTCCCAACATCCTATCGAAGTTTCAGCTATTATAAATACTTATGTAGTACTACCACTATTTTCTCAACCCCAAAATGACCAATGACCTGACTATAGTGCACTTCCCAAATCATCTTGGCACACCCGCTTGAAGGAACAAAATGTCATGGGTGACATAGCAGTGCATCCTGGAGGTGAAAATTTGGAACTTGGTTACCCTCCAAGAGTGTCTTGTATGTGTGGCTAAATTCTAGATCACTCTTTGAGAAACGGCCAATCAGAATTCTCGTGCCAAAAAGAGTTGAGCACGGTGGTTAGTGCCACAATTGGTAGTCGATTGAGGTGAGAAACGGCCAATCAGAATTCTCATGCCAAAAAGAGTTGAGCACGGTGGTTAGTGCCACAATTGGTAGTCGATTGAGGTAGTATGAAACATTATCTGTGTTGGCCTTCTTGTACTTGATGTTCAAATGAAATTGTTGCAGATATATGGACCACTTTTGATGGCGATTGTTCTGCAAATTCCCTTGTGTCTGTATGAAATGCAGTGGCTGGTGGTCTGTGTGGATGAGAATTTCCTTCCCCAAAATGTAATGCTTCTATTTTTAGAAAGCTTGCACAATGGAATACATATTTTTTTCATAAGTGGGATACTTCCAGATTGTCTCAGACAATGTCTCACTGTGATATGCCATTGGATGTCCCTGTTGAGTAAGAACTGCCCCAATAGGATAGTTAGAGTCATCTATCTTGATCTGAAATGGTTGTTTCAAGTATGGTAATGTGACAATTGTGGCAAAGCAAAGGAAATTTTTCAACTTTACAAACGCTTTCCGTTGAGATTTAGACTAAAATATTTTTTCTTTCACTCCTCCCTTGGTGACCTAACTCAAGGGCCAAGAGATACGATATAATCCCAACATGAACCTACGATAGAAATTAGAAAGACCTAGAAATATGGAGAGCTCTGTTAGAGTGGTTGGGGCTGGCTAATTCCAAATGACTTGGATCTTGGTTGGATACACTTGCACCCCCCACTCATCAATAATTTATCCCAGATACTCAACCTGGTTCATGCCAAAAGTGACCTTTCAGATGTGGTGGAGGCACTCTTCCCAAGTATGGCTGAAGATTAGGATGTCATCCAAGTACACTACTACAAATGAGTTGGTGAATGACTGAAATATGCATTCCATCAACCTCATGAAGGTTGTGGGAGCATTCGTCAACCCGAAATGCATGACCAACAATTCGAACAAGCCCTCCTTGGCTTTGAAGGAAGTCTTCCACCCGTCGAAGGGTTCAATTGGTAACTGGTGATACCCGAACTTCAAGTCAATCTTGCATAAATATTCCCCCCCCCCCCCCCACCCCTTGAGTTGGTACAGAAGGTCACCAATCCATGGGATTTGGTTCATATTCTGGAAAATGATATTGTTCAACACTTGATAGTCAATAAAGAGTCTCCAAGTCCCATTCTTCTTCTACACCAACACGATTGGGTTTCCACAAGGCAATGAACTTGGTCGAATATGGCCTTTCTATAGAAGCTTCTGAATCTTCTTCTTGATTTCTTCATTCTACAGAACAAAGCATCGAATTGGGAAGCGACACCCTTAGGGTCATATCGATGGGGTGCTTGACCTAACAGTGTAGATGCACCCCTGCGGGTGAGGTGAAGATGTCCCTGTACTCCTCCACAACCTTATCGATTTATTGTTGTCATGCATAGGAGCCCTATCGGGAGGTCGTGGCCACAATCTTATTCTTTCCCTGAGGGCAGATCATAAGGAAAAAAAAAATCCTAGTTTTGGAAATGAGATTACTGCATTGTTTTGTAGTAACCAAAGAGATGGCGGTAGGCGGTGCTACTTACAATATCTTATACAAATTATTGCTGAAAGTAACAATAATATCATGAGACCGAGACTCATATACAAGTTGTCACTTCCACAAGTATGATTGGCCTAATAATACACCAAAAACATCAAGAGGGTTAATGTCACATAATACCTCATCCGTGAAGGTCTTGCTGTTGTAGGGAAGGTAACACTACTAGTTGATGCGGAGATATCGTCCTTTGTGAAGCCACCCAATGGGGTACAACTATGGGTGTGTTGTGGTTGGAAAGCCCAATCGCTTCACAACATGTACTTAAATGATGCTGTTTTGGCTCCCACTGTCGACAACAAACTGTAGTAGGGAACCATTTACCCACATCTAGGAATGGAAGAGGCACTCCTCCTCCTCTGGATATTCTAGTTCCTCCTTCTAGATATTCATGGTGGAAATGGTGGAAATTGGGTTCGCATCGATAATGTGCTTCCCATTTTCAATCCCCATTGTCTGGTTATGATTCAAAGTTGGATCGTGCATCCGATTCAAAAGCGTTCAGCTCAACCACGAGTGATTTTTTGGCCCGACACTCACGTGTGTTGTGAGTGGATCTCTTATGGAACCCACACCACTTTCCCATGTTCTTCTTTGGCTTCACGGTGATTTTATTTTCTTACAGATTTTGGCAGGTTATCCTAGGTCTCCCCTCATTGGCTTTGTCCTTTTTTCTACAGTTTGGGGGCACCTATCCCTTGATTTTGATTCGCAAATCCAAAGTCTCGCTTCTTATATTTGAACTTCTATTCAATCTTGGCAACAATATTATTGGTACAATGCAGAAAGCGAGGAAATGTCGAGAAACTCCATTTCCTCCTGAATGTATTTGTGCAGACAACTATGGTACTTATGTGCCAAATATTACTTTGAATATTTGATACCCAATTTTTTGCGCAGGGTATGCAACAGATTTGTCAGTTCATGCACATCTTGATCCATTTATTGCCGCATCATAGTCCATTGTATGTAATTTTCCTCATAGCTACCCATGGGATAATATTGTTCCTTGATGGCATCTCAAAAAGAATTCCAAGTGGGTTCGGCCAAAAACAGAGAGGGTTCCCTCTAGTCCTTTTTCTCACAGTAGGTTTCCCACCTGTCCTTGACATGGGGGGCGACTTTGAGGAGTGCAGAAGTAATCTTTTACCGGTTGGAAAATTCATGAACTGAGAAATACCCTTCTAATTGATTCAACCATATATCTACCACATCTGCATATTTTTTTTCCTCAAATATGGGAATGTCAAAGTTTACTTGTACCTTAAAAGGAGTTGCACCTCCAAAGTGGTTGCTGAATGAAGATGCACCACCGTTGGGCAGTCGTTGAAGAATCTGGGAAAATTTATCCATCATCTCATTCCTTTGTTTCTCAAGGGCATCCTAGAGCAATATTTTGATAGGATCTTATGCTCCTTCATCTTTATTTTCATCTCCCATGGGCGATCATTGGGGTTTGTGAGGCTGATCTTGCAAAGGTTCAACTAGATCGAGCCCTAACTCCTTATACCCCGACCTCGTTGGGGGAATGCAAAGAAGGATCGAGAAAGAGAAGATCGCTCTAATACCACTATTCCAAACTTATGCAGGAATGAAATCAAATACATAAATACACATAAATGCAGAGATGCAGAAAAAATAAGACTTCATTTCATTAGTATCACATAACTGAAATATACTTACAGAAAAGATGTAAATAAAATAGCTAGGGCACTGGTATCTTATCTCTGAGAAGATATGTGGTGGTTGCAGGCCTATGAACTGTGTTACAATGAGGCTTGAAGGCCTATTTATTAATGAGAAATAATGTAAAACCCTAAACATCCAAAAACCTAACCTTAGCAGATGAAACACCAAACTATGGGCCCCATTGGGGTAGATTGGTATATCAATTTCCCGGGGTCGTAACTTTTTCATATTATCTCTGTTTGATGCACATGAAGTCTCATTAGAGATATCTATCTAAGGACAAAAACCAATGATATTGATTATTGAGTCAAAGACTCTTATTTTCTTACAATTGGTTTTCCAAAAAAATGTCGTTTAGGGCCTCAAACCAGCTCCAGAAGTTCAAGACCCAAAAAACTGCCCAAAATAGTAAATTGTGCTACAATTAAGGAAATTGAAAAACTAAAAGAAACAATGGTCGATGTCCAAGTGGAATAGGCGAATGGACACCAATATCCACATGGATAAGGTTTCTATTTGTACACATAGATCTAGTATATTTTTCCCATTCAAGCTTCATTTATCCAAACCCTTTAACTAATTTGGTGCCTGGAAAACACCAAATTTCTTGCCTCATACCTATAATTTTAAAGACCTCAAAAAATAGGACCAAGGGCCAAAACCAAAGGCTTAATATCAAAGAGAACTTAGCCTAATGACTTATGTGATCTAGTTAAACAACATTATAACACATTTTCAGGAAATTTTACATTTGACCTTAAATTTCTAAGCCACACTTGGTAGCACACTTTGAGACGTGATTTGAGCTAGTATATCCTTCCATATGAATGAATATAGATATCTGTATTTAGTGTCGAGTGCTTGTCACTATGACCATTTTCTATTGTCAACCCATAGCTCTAAGAGCTTGAATTCAAGGCTACTTGTGACTATTTGTCGTAACCAAAGTCTCAAAATTGATTATTGGATATTGAGTGTGTTTAAATGCTTATGCGGTATATTTTGAGATCGAAGTCCTGAGACTAATAAACTCAAATAAATTTATTTCCAATCCCTTCGTGAATGAGGGTTGTGACCTTATGTTCATCGAATATCATAGGTTCAACTTTCCATAATATACCTTTCTTGCATTATGTGACTAAAGTCTCGATTGCAGTGGTCCACGACCCTATATAGGGCCCACTTGCCACATCACCTATCACTTTGTTTGGAAAATAATTTTTTTCAACCAATAATATCACATCACGTGTCCACTTACTAGCGTGTTCTTTCCACATGTCACTCTCCAACTATCCATTTACCCCATCAAAAATGTTGATTTTACTTGCCACCTGTCACCCCCACCAACTACCACGTCATCAATTTTCCACTTTTTCATCCACCTATAATCCACACCAATCATGCCAACTATCCTACCACATACGTTAAGGTATCAAGTATTTTGGGTGTTTAGGTTGGTTTAATTTCTTGTAAAATAGGGCCAATGGTTTGATGGCCTAATAAGCTCTCATCCCATAGGCGCTAGTGTAAGAACCTCACCCACTGTTACCCAATTTCATCATCTTGTCAAGGTAAACATGATTTGAGGGCTGCTATGACATGAATCAAACCACTAAGTATAGTTAAGGAAGTGGAATCAACAATATGAAACCTTACTGACTTCCCTTAGGTGCTACAAGACCTCCAAGAGCTAAACAACCACTCCAGGTTCCCAAACCCTCAGTTAAATTTATTTTTTAGTGATATGGATCCTCCGATGCTCTGATGACAAGGAAATCTAATGAATGTGACCCTCTAGTTACTCTAATAACCCTTCATCTTAGAAATTACAGTCTACATTTCCTGGTTCTGAGCATGTGACCTTGAAATCAGAGCCACCTTTTCAGGGCCTGATTCTCAACCACTACGCGAAACTTAATTATAATTTCATAAATGATAAATTACACAAGGAAAAATAATTTAGCAAAAAAAATGATCAAGGACTTGACCTAGCCAAACCTAACCATGAGAGTCATTTCATCAAACACATTGTGAACATGTAATCTACAAGTCATAAATGCATATTTAAACATAGGGTTTTGATATTAATTTGACAAACATAAATAAGGTATAATGCCCTCACACAATATTTTAAGTAACATATTTTAAGTCATGCATTCGCCATTCATTTACAATCAAAACATGATAAGAGCTATAACTTGAATCTGTCATAAAACCATGCTTATAACCATCATATAACTAAAACAATAACAATGATAAAACATCCATCAAAGCCACATAATAACAAGTATAAATACTCATAAAATAAAAGAGGAAAAGAGCTCTTAATAACATATGAAAATTCAAACCAAGTGAGGGACTTCCATGTACCACTCAACCATAGATTGGGCTGAACCAAATATTTATTTCAGCGAAACACCCCCATGCCATATTCCAAGCATGAATATGGTACTCACAACAAAATAATCAGGGCTTCCTCTGGATTTAACATAATCCTGCCAAAACTGGTGAAGGGACTCCTAGGCCTGAATCCATCACCTACAAAATCAGGCTTTACCGCAATCTCACCATTACCAGTCAATAGATTCCTAGGCCCAAAAAAACCATACACTACCAGAATTTATCGAAATCTTGCCAAAACTGGTAAAGGGATCACTAGGCAATAAACAAGCTTGGATTCCTTTGAATTTCTACACTATTACCTTGATGAATTTTCTCGTCTCCACCCTGAGTCTTTACCATAATCCTGCCAAAATTGGTCAAAGGATTCATTGGACCTTGGGAATTTTCTTGAGACCACGTTACCTAGTTCCAAAATAATCCAACAATCCATAGCTCAACCAATGAAAGAAACCCATTAAACCATGGCTATTTGGAAATGCCAAGGAAAAGCTGAAACCATTGTCACACCAAGAAAAATCCATGCCAATGATAGAAAGAAAACCAAATACACACGTAAATGTACCATGCATGCCAAAAATAGCAAGTAAATTGTACATTCAACTCGATACCTACGAGTAATCCCACTATAAATGCCTGTTCCAACTTTTCCCTTGATTGTCCTTACTTTCCTTTGCTTTATTTTCCTTCATTTTCCTTTCTTTCTTCAATGCTAGAGTGCTCCAAGAATTCTGAAATTGTGCAAGAGTATGAGAGAAATATAATAGAGAGAGCTCTAAAACTAAACTAAAACAAAGGTTAACCAACAAAAGCTGTGAACTGATCCTCAAAAGAATTTTTATCTTTAAGGCCTATATTTTCATCAATTTCCTATATTTACTTCAATTTCCACCTCACATGCAACCTGTGACCTTTCACCTTACTTTTCTCATGTTTTCCATTTTTTTAATAAATATATGCTAGTTAATTCCTCTTTTCCTTTTCAATGTATTTTCCAATTCCTCTTCCAATTTCCTTATCTATAATAAACCAAATGAACACCCACTAGGATGTTTTCCCTGACATTCAACTTCGAATATGTGTCCCATGACCTTGGTATTATTTTTTTTTATTAAATTTATTACATGGATTTTTTAATCGAGGTTTTTGTAGCTAGCTTGTTGTCTCTTTATATCTAGTTCAAATGAAGGAACACTTTACCTCCTCAACCCTCATCCTTCTCAGTTGTTTCAGTATTTGGTGATATCATTATTTTATTTCCTTAGTCCTATGTGTTTGAGTATTGATAGACATTCCATATATTAGCACCATGGAAATTTCATCTCAACAAACGGTGGGAGATTTTAATCTTATTTCACCAGCCCCTTAGTCCCTCATGACCTTCTCATTACATGCTTTCAATTTCACATCCTTCAGGTCTTTATGCATGTAACTTAGGTTGTGATCCCACCTTAGCTTTCCTTCTGATGGTCCAATGGAATCTTAGCCCAATGAGTCCATGGAAATGTGACCCAGGATGGAGCTTTGATTGTACAACTTATTCTCAGCGAGCCATGATGCAATACATTTAGTACTTCAACAATGACATCAATGAAAACATATTCAAAAAGATCCTCCTAAACTTAACATCAATGACAACACATTCAATAAGGTATTGAAATTAAAGAGTGAGTTTTGTGTGATATATTAATAGTGTTAAGGGGAATAGGTTACCAAATCCTTTTATTGAAAAAAAAATCATCAAAAGTAATGTCAAATTTGAAGAGGGCCCCTTCCATGGAATTAAGGAATAACATACTACATATATGATAGTTATTGTTGATTTAGATCTTGTAGATGCCTCTTAAAATGCATAAAATGAACAAAGGGAGCTAATAAAATTGAGAATAGGTAGCTACAAATCTGATGGGTAGAATACTTTGAGAACATCAAACTCTTCAAGTTGCAAGTGATCTAGTTGGGGATGTAATAGACACATAAAGGAGTTTCTTACAATTTCAAGGTGATCCACAAGCACTTACTACTACAAAGCCTTTAAATCCCATCCACTATTACATGGTGATTTTTTTTTCAACTAGCATCTAATTTCGTAATAGATAAATGAGAAATTATACTTTAATTATCATTCTAGTGTTCGTTTGGAACTTGTGAATTGTCATGCGCCATATATGCTAATACAATTTGTTAGGTGCTCATGAAGTTGTAGTATTAGTCAAATATTATAAAGTTATATGTTAATGTTTTGTATCAAGGCACTAGGAAAAACAAATATTACACTTGTAGGTATTTAAAAGATTCAAATTTTCAAGAATTGAAATGTTCATACTTGCAAGAATTAAAATGCTAACTACGACACTCTTACATAAAGGAAAATACACTTTGTTAAAAAGGAAAGGAAAAACACTTTCTCAAAGGAAACACTCTTGTAGAAAAGGAAATCACACTTTGTTGAAAGGAAGCACACTATGCAGGAAAGTAAATCAATATTGTATTGAAATAAATGCAACAGTAGGAAACTAAATTGGTGACCTAATTAAATTTTTTGTTTGATCCTTAGCTATATAATGGAAACAAACATGTTAAAATGACCTAATTAGATACTAGAATAATAGAAAAATGTTGGATATAGATACAATACAGGAAATCCAAATTAATGGATTGAAACAAAACTCAAATTGAAAAATTAGAAAGAAATAGAGAAACCTATATTTGATTCAATAAATAACTAGGAACAACAATTGATAATTAGAAAATACAGAAACTTATTACCAACTTAGTGCAAATGGAAATAAAAACCATCTATGCTAAAGTACAGGAAATACCTGACTAAGTATGGGTTTTCATGTCCTTAGATGAGGAATTGGTTAGAGATCTAGTATAAGGTCTATGTTATTAGCACATCGCACACATGAACAAAACTGAATAGAAATTGGAAAGATTTATATGAACAAAAACTAACAAAATGTAATTACAATCCTATGAAATCCCCCCCCCGTTAATTGCTCGAGTGGAGAAGGGTATTTATACATAATCTTCAATTTGTAATTTAATCATGGAGTCAAAGGAAAACCGTGATATTCTCATATTCCTAGGTTGTCTCCCCTCATTACAATTCCATTTACAAAATTTAGAATTGTCAAACTATTGTTGACTCATTGGCTACTATGTTAGTTAAGAGATTTTGTAAAATGGTTATTGTTAAGTCCCTATATTAATAGTATAGCCCCTTATTATGTTAGTGTAGCCCCCCTTATTGTTATTATTCTACCCCTGTAACCCCCATATTGTTATTATTGTGCCCTTACATTATTATTGTTAGGTTGGCTAGGATTACATTGTGGCCCCACTAGGATTATATTGTGGCCCCATGGACTCCTATATATAGAAAGAGGTTTTGTTCATTTGTATCGTCCAAGAATTGTTCATTTATGTAATGTATTGGAGGTTGCCCCCTCGAAGTGGCTTATTTCTAAGGTGTTGATATCTCTTTTCTTCTCTTTTTGGAGCTGGTTACACAACATTTGGTATCAGAGCTTGGGATTCTAGGGTTTCTCTGCTCCAAACAGGTCATCGTGGAATTTTCGCTATAAATTTTTTTCTACGGAGTTTCAGAAGCTGAAATTGTTAGGGTGCGAAGCAGAAATCCCAGGAAGATTTTCTAAAATTTCAGATCTGTTCGCAATATTGTGGGAGATATCATCTCGTGGAAGTTAGGTATTTTTTCAAGCTCCTAAACAGGTCATCGTGGCATTTTCGCTATAAATTTTTTTCTACGAAGGTTCAGAATCTGAAATTTGTATGGTACGAAGCTGAAATCCTGAGGAAATTCGTCAAAAAATTTCAGAGCTTGGTTCGCAATATTTGTGGAGATATGATCTGTGGAAGGTAGTGATTTTTCAGGCTCCTGAATTTCATCTCAAAGAGGTGATCGTGGGAAAAGTTCAATAACTTTCTCTCTGGGCACTAGATTTGAGTGCTGGTAAAAGTGGTCGCAAGTACACAGACTGTAGTTTCTTGGCTATTAATTTCAGAGACAAAGGACGAAACAGTGACACGTGGCAAGTCCTACAAGTTTGCTCTACTGAACCAGTCCAGAATTAGGTCATTGTGGGAGATTGGACACAACTTTGTCTTGGGGAATCCAAATTAGATTAGACCTGTGGCATTTGAAAGAAGATTCAGAGGGCTACTACAAGGCTGAATTTTAGATATTCAAGATTTTCAATTACAGATATAATTCAATTTCAATATCGAGCTCCTCAAAGCAAGTAAAAGGTATCAATATTGAATTCTAAAATGGCGCCTAAAAAGAATTCAACACCCATTAAGCCTTCAGAAGGCTCTACCATGACTCATGAAGATGAAGAATTGCAACATGATCTATCAAAATTACGGTACTAAGTGCAACAAGTTTCGATCTTACGAAGAGCAATTGAAGATGAAATAGATGGTTTAAAAGCAGAAATGGAGGCTAAGTTGGATGGTTTTAAGGATCAAATAATAGAAAATATGGATGATAAATTAATGGAAGATCACATCGAGCATCAACAACAAGTTCTCCAACTCTCAAAGGATAACCCAACTTTGGTGCAAAATCTAATGAAACAACAGGAAGATCAACATGACATCGAAAGAAGTTATAAAGCAGTCATAGAAACAAGAAATCGACAAGTACGATAAATTTCAGAGTATCTCAGCAAGTGGAAGAACTTTCCTGTAGAAGATTTCACATGGGAGGATGAGAATTTTATACGGAAGCATCAAGAAATAATCAAGCGTTGAGTACAACACTTGTTTGAAGGAGAGGGGCATGTTAAGTCCCTATATTAATAGTATAGCCCCTTATTATGTTAGTGTAGCCCCCCTTATTGTTATTATTGTACCCCTGTAACCTCCATATTGTTATTATTGTGCCCTTAAATTATTATTGTTAGGTCGGCTAGGATTACATTGTGGCCCACTAGGATTACATCATGGCCCCATGGACTCCTATATATAGAAAGGAGGTTTTGTAAATTGTAGGATCCAATAATTGTTCATTTATGTAATGTATTGGAGGTTGCCCCCTCGAAGAGGCTCATTTCTAATGCGTTGATATCTCTTTTCTTCTCTTTTTGGAGCTGGTTACACAACAGTTATAGTCAAGTATTCCATGCTGGATGATGCTAACCACATAATATTATTTCCTTGATGTGTTGCGAGTGGTTAGTCCTTTGATTGAGTGCCCAATGGTGACATCTAGGCATCAGTGGTCAACTTATGTTTTGAAACTCTTATGTCATTACAATTTTTAGAGGTGTTTCAACAATTTGGATGAGGTGTTGTAGCAACTACCATCAATGGTCAAGGTGCTAGGTGTGTTGCAACAATGCATTGGTGTTGCAGAACCTATCCCAAAAAACAATGTTCTAAGACTGTGGAGGTGTTGTAGAAATTACAACAAATAGTAGTGTTATTGTATTTTGGAGGTGTTGTAGCAACTACCCCAACTAGTGGTGGTGCAACATCATCGAGGTGTTGCTGGAACAACCCCAACTAGTGGTGTTGCAACATTATGGAGGTGTTGTAACAACTTCCATTCAACAATTGTGTGATAAAATTGTTTCATCATCTGAAAGTGTTACAAAAATTGAACAAATAGCCTTTGTCAATACCTAAACAAGTATGTCTAGAGAATTACTCATTATTTATTAATTATTAGCATAAAAATGTTAATTTTTTCCTTAATACACAAGTATTAGCACTAAAAATGACATGATCAAAGGAATGTTATACCTTGGTAAAAATTGCATCATTATGAGAAAAAAGAGTTGTATGATGATATGAAGATGGGAAAATGGTATTCAAAAGGTGGTGATTAGGCATAGAAAATATGCCATTCTAGATGTTTGTTATCTCCACTATTTTAAACTATTGCATGTCTATATGCAACCAAATATCTAATATAATTCAAGGTAATAACAACTAGCATGGAGATTGTTGATACTATAATCAATTTTCCCTACATCATAAGTAGAGATATAACACTTCCTTCTTGCAATCTCCCTCCGATAGGTAGCTTATCTTTCATTGGTCAAGATGTATCTAGTTTAATTCTCTGAAGTAGGAAGCCAGATCATAAGGTAGTGGAAATTCAATCCATTCCATTCATTTGCACAATTTTCCATGCATTTTATGTACTTGTGCACTCTTTCCATATCTTAGGCCCTTCTTGTTTGGCAAATCGGTAGAACCATTCTGGTTGATATCCCTATATTTTCCCATGGATGTAGCAACTACCCAATGGATGTGAACCAAATTTAGAAAAAGTATGTTTAAAATGACTATGTAATTATGCTATGCATTGAATTTAAATTTTACGGTTCCTAGAAATAATCTAAAATTCATGCATCTTATTTTTTCCTATAAAATGTCACAATAAATTGAATTTAAATGAATAATTCATCACAACCATGAAATAAAATCCTTGTGTAGAAATAATTTTCACTGTTCCAAATGCAAATCCATAAATCAGAATTGAATTAATGCCTCACTTTTTTGGAAATTGACTCATCATTCACATTTAACATTCATAATATCCCCTTGAAAACAAGTGTTTAAAATATGCATGAATAATCTTCAAATTTATCTCAGGTTTGTGTTAATTTTGAGATATGTTTGGGACTCAAGTTTAATAGAAAACCACGAGCCATTAAATGCATTTGATAGGTTTTATTTCCACTTATCTTAAGTAGGAACATTCATAACCCTTTTATTTTACATGAAAAGATGAAAATATGAAAAATGGATGAAAAATTGAGAACGAATATTACCCAATTTAAAGGAACAATTAAGAATTCCTTTAAATTAGTTAAGATCTGGTGGGAGTTGAGTAATTAATAATTCGACCATTAGAAAATACAAAATTTTCAAGTTTACCATTTATTTAAAACCCACGTAAGAAATATCAAGAAAGTCAAGATACTCTTCAAACTAGCTTGATAGATCTTGCAAAACCAAAATAAACCATCACTCTGATGCCATAATTTATTTTACTTAATAATTTTCATAACATTCTACACAATTCACATAAAAAATTAGGTTCAGAACTCAAAGTGAAATGGAAATTGCATAAAATTGTATTTCACTAGTAGTAAAAATCAAAACAAGAGATGGGTAAGAAAGCACATGATAAGAAGACACATACAACCCAATATTTACAACAGAATTCTTCCTTAATATAACTTCATGATCTCCTAACAATTCACCAAAAAATTTGGCATATTTTCCTCTAAAACCAAGATTTCTCCACCGTTTGATTTTGAAAATGAGACCTATATATAAGCACTCAAGAACATGCACCTCACCCTAAACCACTAGTGATATTTGGAAAACCCCCAAAATTTGTTACAAAACTGCAAGTTGTAAAATAACTAACTTCTTCTAAAATTATCTTGAAGAATATACTGGTTGTGAGGGGGGAACCTTTAGATTTGGCTTTGATATCTATTAATCTCTCTCTTGGATGGTCATTTCCTTCTTTCTCTCTCTTGGGTGTTTCTTGGTTCGAGCACTACAATGTGTCAGTTGCTATAGTTGACAAACTTCTGACGATGCGAGTGATTTCGATTACAAATTTAATATTGAAGGGAGCAATGATGCTAGTGTTGACTAGTGGAGTTTCGTCCAGTGTGTACAGATCCTTGCACTAGAACTGGGCTCAACAAAGGCTACTTGATATTATGGGGTGAATTCCTATTAGAGACCCCATTTGTACAGGTCCATTAGGGTCTTCCATTCTTTGTTGTATGTGATGTCACAAGACGATGCCTCAATAATGGCTCCCTCTAAGCTCGTAATTTCTTTGTAGTCAATTTTACCTCTTTCCCTGAATATATTATTGACTAAGAAAAGGACCTTTTAGTCGTCATTGTACAACTTCATGACCTTCTTTCCTGGAAGTCCACAGTTCTCTCTTCTGGGGGTTATGTGAACTTCCTTGATTGTATCCAAGAGTTTCATGAAGGAATATTTAGGAAACAAGTTCTCCTCCTCATCAAATAAAGTTGGAAAGTATTTTTGATATATTATCCCACATCTTTTGAAAACTTCTACATGACCAGATAAATATTTTACTTCTTCTTTATACATTTTCACCATTTAATGTTTTTGTATTATTTGGTTGCCCCTAGTCACCCATTCAAACTGATCGAGGTTCACCCTTGTAATCTATTTTTCTAACACCTTTTTTAGGAATTCCACGATTACCTCTAATTAGGTAGGTTAATTTCCAATGTTCTGCTTAATATATTCTATTTTCCTACATGCCCTCCTTAAATTATTTGTGATCTCTTGAATAAACTCTATGCGCTTCCAGTATTTTTCTACTACCCTTATCATGCCCTTATCACACCCCCTAATGTCTTCCTAAGAATTTAGAAATATGGCTTGTTAGAGTCATATCCCTTCATGAGTTGTAGCTCAATCTCCAACCTTCCTATATATTCCCTTGCTCAGAGAAGTTTGGTCTTATCCAACTGCAAATCTCGCATTTGATTTAAGAACTTCCATCACGAATCATCAACTATCAAAATGTATACCTACTCAGCCAAGATGAGAATGGACTTCCTTAACTCAAAAGATGCCATAAGTGGGTCCAGGTATGCCCTCATCAAATTGTTACAATTGTTTACCTTTTCCTTTTACATTTATGTAACTCCCATCAAATGAAGAATCCATTTGACAAGATAAAAAGCTGAGGAAATTTTTTACTAGAAGGAATAAGGAGGTACAAGGGGAATGATTATGGGAAATATGGTGACAAAAGGGAATGGAAGCATGTCATAGAGTGTGAGTAAAGGTAGGAAAGGAGGCCTCTGAAAATTTACAGCCTGGGAATGATCACATGCGAACGAGTCAAAATGCCTAGGGTTTCTGAGATTAATGAGTAGGAATTTAGAAACTAAATAGGTTCCTTCACCTTAATAACACATTCATGAATTTAATTGCACTAGTTTATGTGGATTTTCGGCATGAAGGATGAATTTCATTCAAACGAGATGCACACAACATGCACAACCAAGCTAGCATTTAAATTTCTTAAATATCTATGAATTTCAGCATAATATTATGTCGAAAAAGAGTATTAATAAAGATAGGTGGCTCACTAGTTCCATTAGCGTGATTTAAGTGCTTATTTTCTGAATTTGGAAATTTTAAGGCCACAGGTGTGCAAAGGTTAGAACATGCAACAAAAGTGGGAAAAGGAGTGGGATAACCATTAGACGAAATGCCCTTTGGGTTTCTTGACCCTTCACTACTGACAAAGGCCTTCCAGCGACCTCATCCCTTCTGTCCCAAACAAACGTTAGCGTTCGTTAACAGGGGCAGTGAGATGTCCGTCTCAACGCTCTATCTCTATTTGCAGGCCAGCGTACGCAGCCACACACAAGTCATGCATCTACCATTAGAGGATTTTTCAAAATCATTCTTGTTATTAGAGGATGTTTCCCTTGCCGTACATCTATATTTTTAAAGACAATTTTTATATTAAAAATGCTAAATAATTATATTTGAGATGTTTTTCTTAATTCCATTTACATAGAAAATTAAATAAAAAATAATATGGCAGAGTTTAAGACAAGATAGATGACAATATGAGACTTGAAAGTTCACTATAAAATTGATATTTCAGAGTGGGGGAAATTAACAACAAAAAGAAAAAGTTGTGGCATTTTATTTCCTAAAAATAGAAACAAGGTAATAAGTCTAAACACAAATTTTAGAAACTAGCATAGATCTATCTTAAGCATAGATTTAACATGATCCTAGAAGGATCAAATTCCTTTAGATGCAAACTTATTTAAGGGTGCAATATTTTAAACTTAATTTTTCAGTGTTCAAATTATATTTTTGAAAGCTATAGAGATTACATAATTTAAACTTGTAAGTCCAAAAAAAAAAAATTAAAATATTTTCTTTTAGTTTTTTTTATTATATATATATAGATATATATTAATTTGATATCTACATAAATTAGTTAACACAAATATTCAAATAATTTTTTTAAATCATGTGTTAAATAGTTTTGAAACTATCAAGTTTAAACATCTTACTTACATGACTTTTTTACTTCTAATTACTTTACATGAAATTATATCACCTCACTTGGACAACTAATTAAACATTGATACACTTGTCTAATTTTTATTACAATTTAGTTCTTTCATTAGATTATGTGATGGATGCTTAATATACATATACATATACATATACATATACATATACATATACATATATATATATACTTACTATTTCCTTTTACAAATGATATTTTATCAATTAACATCACTTTAAACAAAACCCAAAATGAATACCAAAATAAATAGTTTTATCAGCAAATTTAGGATTCCAAAAGATGTTACAAAACGAGACCTTAGAATGCCTTCAATAAACCTTCACAATTCCAACTTCTAGGAACATTTGTTGATTCATTATCCATGAGAAACACATGCATAATGTTAGTACGAATCTTAATCGCAAGTGTATGAAAAAGGCTCACTTTAGCCGTGCATAACAAACAACCCTAACAACAAAGATGCTTGCCAATATCTTTAGATCTGCAATTAGTTGACCAAGATAAATGTTGCAAAATCTAGATCTATGCATTAAAATACATTAAGTAGTAAATAAAAACAAGAGTTTCTCCATGCATTCAATAGACAAGACAAGAATATGTTTAAAGAATTTTGTATTTATGGCACATGAGAGGAGAACATAGAAGGATGTTACCAGTCCTCCTCAATAGGATGGGTTCTTATAAGTCCTCAACACTTCAAATCTAAAATCCCACTCTCTTGATGGTGTAGAAAACCTAGACAAAAAATGGAACTCAAAGGGAGCTCACAAGAAAAATGGTAGCAAAATATGACAATGATGGTGGATCAAAGTCAGACCAAAAGTATAGATCCAGAGTGATCTTTAGGCAACAAAAGGTAGTGAATGAATGGAAAAAAAATCTTCTATTTATAACAAAATATTGAGTTAGTCTAGATATTGGTGCATAATTAAAATATTATTAACCAAATCAAGATCCAACTTTTATGGAATATTTTATTATATGTGCTGGAGGGAAAAAGGATTTGACTTGGGTCAAATCCCTTTATTTGTAAATAATAAATAAATAAATGATTTATTTATTATTTTAAGGATGTGGTTGAGTAATAATCAAATAAATAATGATTTATTTAAATATTTATGAATGATTTAGTCAAATTTAACAAGGAATATTATTTAAATAAGGTTTAAATAATTATTTCGAGAAAATAATAATATAAATAGCGATTTATCTAATTAATTTTCCTGTTTTGGGTTAAATATGACTAGGAATATTAATTAAAATAATGTTTAATTAATTATTCTTTGAGGAAAATCAAACAAATGTAGATTTATTTAATATTTCCTCATGGGGTTTCCTATTTAGACCATCAACAACTTAATAAATGTGGTTTACTAAGTTATTTTTCATGGTGAAAGAAATTTTACTTAGGGTAAAATTGGTCTTCATGGTGTACTTAGGTCCATCTAATAGTAACAGGTTAGATGACCAAAAATGGCGTAACAGATTTCCCCCCAGCGTGCGAGCGTTAGGAGCTAATCATATGACCGAAGTACGTCGTAAGAACTCAATCACTAGACACTGAAGGGGAAGTCAGAGAGAGAGAAATATAAGGTAGGCCAAGGCGCTAGAGGACTAGACCCTGAGGAGGCGAGACTTAAAGGTGCGACAAGTCTCTTTTATGAGTGAGTACCTATGATATAGACGGGGGGGGAGGCAAACCTATGCCCGTCGAGACAAAGTACAAAGAATAATGCGTCCAGTAAATAAGGGATTGAACTATATAGTACATGCTGGCATAAACATGAGCCAAATGAAAATATGATAATGAATCCCACATACATACTATGCCTAGGATAATAGCCAGGATTTATACAATAATATCTGAGTACATGAGATATAAATACAATCAAAATGCCCCTGTAAACAGGAAAGGCCTCTAAAATTCTGACTGATACATGCAAACAAAAAGGCGTTGCAAGCGACTGATGCTGACATCATCAAATCTATGGGGCTGCATCGAAGGCTATAATGAAGAGGTCATTCGTGCATGTGGGAGGCCACCTGTAGGGCCACCCCCTCATGAGGGCTAAAACATCTCACACACGCCCGGGAATCACTGGTCTAATCTGCTACATCACTGAACCATCAAGTATACGGATCTCAATCATGTTGTAAGGAGATGGAGCTGAGAAACAATCAAGTCAAAGGGTTGTAAGGAGTCCATTTTCTTGATCCGAGGCACCAAACAAGAGTGGAAGCTAGAACCAAGGTATACCACCCTCTAGACCTGTCTTTTGGAATGAATGATCTAATGTCGACAGAAGGAGGTTCGCCATAGGTGAGGCAATAACAGATCCTCAACTAAGGCACGAGAGAAAATAGTAGAGTGACTGACAGACTAACACTAGGGATGATGATGAAATGGGGGGTACTCACTAGCGGACGAACAACATCCCTTGTTAGAGCATAAAGGGAATGGATGACCTGGCAGAGACTGACACAATATCAAGGGGGATAGGGGATAGTAGGACTGGATACCATAATCGGCGACACGAGAGAGGAACCAAGCAATGAAGGATGGAGGGCTATAGCGGGATACAAAGGGACTCAGGATAGACTCCATGAATGGGATGATGACTCAACTCAGATTCTCTAAACAAGGGTGACTCAATGATGTTGCCAAATAGTAAAGGTCTAATGGGGACCATAAAAACATGAGTATAGGATGGTTACTCACAAAACAAATTGACACGAGCACAGAAAGGTATGGATGAAAAGTGGTGCCCCAAGTACAAGTGTTGCAAGTGAAGATATTCGATTTTGAGGAGTGGTTAAGTGATGCTTCATGGAAAAAATGTGTTTTGGTGAAGTATCAAATCATGAAAAAATAAAAGATACCCATTTGTGGACTCGGTGAGAGATTTTCAATGGTACAGACGGTTTGTCAAAATGAGCTATGGTTTGGTCACAGCAGGCGAAAGAAAATCAGGGGTTTCTCTTTTAGTAAGGCATCTTCCCTCCAAATTCACTCATTTGCAAGTGGAGCTGTGGTGAATGTAGAGAGGATAGAAGGCCCTAAATGTTGCGGCAATCATAGCGGACAAACCGACCATTGGAATCGAGATCTTTCAGTTTCAGGTAAGACACCTAAACCTACTCTTTCATTTCAGTGGATTGAAAGTTCAGTTTAGGTCCCCAGAGCTCAGAAAAAGACCCCTGTTCCTATGCATAGTCGGGTCACACTTTTTGGGGCAAAAAATATGACTTGGCTAGCAGGTTTTGGGTAGAAAACTATGACTTATTCCAAGATTGGGCGTGAAAAGTGCGACCTGACAGAGAGGGGTTTTTTTGTGTTGTTTTTTGGCTGAGAACTAGGTTTTTTAATGTTTGGATACAATATTTCCTATCTGTACAATGAAAAATGTGATGGTTTTGTATAGATATGGAAGAATTACGGATCAACTGGAGAGAGAGAGACCTCGACACACTACGGTTGGAGATCCGAGAGGATCAAGGTGTCCACTGTGCATTGGCTAGGTTTGGGGTTCTTAAGTTTGTGGAGAACCCTCTGATGAGAGTTGGAGATCCCTTATTGGCCCGGATTTTCATCTATTGGGATCCAGACCATGAGTTCTTTATAGTGCAGGGGCACCAAATCGAGTTGATGGTCTAGGATATATATTTTCTGACTTGTCTCCCACCACTTGGGATGGTTGGAAATACTCAGCCAGTGTTACCGTGAGGGTGGAACATCATGGAGTTTGTAGAGTGCCATTTTTGACCAGGTCTCCATGTCAAAGGGACACGGATACCCATCGAGGATCTAGAGAGGTTAGAGACTTGTGTTTTGGTCGTAGCAGTGCTGCGGATCTTGGGAAACCATGCACACCACCACATCACTGGAGGGCAGATGATGCTTGTGGAGAGTGTGTTGAGTGGGACCTACTATGGGTGGGCCCAGATGATTTCATCGTCATTGAAACAATAGTTGTTGCTATGCAAGCAACAAGTGAACCATGACTATTCATATGGGACAGTGTTGTGCTCGCTCTTCTTTGAGAAGATCTTGACACTTCGACCTCGCATACAACTCGAGGATGTGGGCCTGAGGGAGCCCAGGATGTGTCAGTAGGGGCGACTACTGTGTAGAGGAGGAGGTGGGGCGGTCAGATAGGTGTTCCGACTCGAGTTCCTTTCTCATTGGGATCATATGCCATTGTACATAGATGACTATCCCTATAGTTGGATGAGTTATCATGGGGACCCGGACTTGCCACTGCCTGATGGTAAGTGAAAAATTGCTAATCGTTTATGCGCATTGTAAAGTTTCAAAATATTTTTTATGGTAATGATTATTTCACTTTTGATATGCAGATACAACACCTGTAAAATCGATCGGTTATATGGGACGGTTTGCAGTATCAGGAGTTGTAGGACCTAGTGGATCAAGGGTGCCACAAAATGAGGATGTAACAACCCTCTTGGAGGACATCCGTCGTAGATGTGAGAGGCTTCTAACCAGTGTTTCAGAGTGCAGCTGGCAAGACTTAGAGGACCAGTACATAGAGCCATGTATTGGTCTACCCTCGGAGTGGCGAGGTTCATGTGGTGCATGGTGATGACCGGACAAGGGATGTGTGATCTATGAATTGCGGGAGCAGAGCCATTGGCTCGAGATCCTCTAGATAGTGATTAGGTGTAGGGGCAGGTGGTGCCCCAAGTATTGAGTTTTTGTAACATGCTATGGGCATGTCATATGTATCAGAGTTAATGGACTCTAAAACATTTTATACGACACATATTATGGATATGAATCATTTTGATGGTTTTATGTTATATTATTTCCTTTTGTTAAATGCGTGTACTAAATTCCAATCTAGAATATTGTTTGCAATGCTATCTACATAGTGATTTTGTGCTCTAGGTACATGACTGAATGCAATGATTTCAAATTCACACATCAAAAGCTTCACTCGTAAATATCTTCTAAAAAGGATAGGATTATGCACACGATAGACACCATTCAGTTGCATGACAAGAAGCAGGGAATCTAAACAAACATGAAGGTGGAGGATGTGATGGGAAAGGGCATCGACTAATAAACCTCACACTGCATCATATTTGGCCTAATTATTGATGGTAGTACCAATGCATACACCGTTCGATAGAACGAGCAAATGCAAGGGGGTAAAGATGGCCCAACCTGCCAAGGCTAGATTCCAAGAGTAGTAACTTGCACCATTGGCATAACCGATATAAGGTGTTGACAGGAGGTCCATCTGAAAGTGCCACAAGACAAAAAGTGGGAGGATGATGGACAATGCTGGAAACCTAAGCACACAATATAAATTGAACAAACACTGCGAGAGGAAGTGATCTGGGTAGGATGTCTACCTCCTACACACCGTCAGGAAGGTGGTGTTTGGGAGCTACCTTGTGGGAAGCTTGTGCTCAGGCCATGAAAGTCACCATAGACATGGATGGTGCCATTTCGCTTATGGGTAGGAAAGATGAGGTAAGGTGTGGACAAGGCTTCCATGATGTCATCATCACAAGAGAAGATGGAGTGACTGGAGGAAGGGAGACCACATGATGCGGCGAAGCTACCTGAATCATCATCATGAGAAGAAAGCTTCACATGCGCATCATCAAGGGGGATGACGGAAGAACAAGCAGATAAAGGATCTACCGATTTTGAGCCCAAGGTGATCGCTGAAGGGAGGTCGAGCGAAACAAAAGGGGAATATTTAGAGGGAGCTTCCACCGAGGGTCTCATGGATGATGACAGGTAGAGGATGGTGGCTGCAGGCTCCATAATATCGACATCAGAAGGGGGAATGTCAATGGGAGCAGGTAAATCCTGAGGCTGGCTTACAGAATACTGCGCAAGGACGAGAGAGGAAGATTGGTTATGTTCAATCTCGTAGTCCCAAACTACCTCAAAAGAGACACGGTAATGTGTGAGGTGAGGAAAATGGTGGGAATAATGGCCATGGAGATCACACAAAGCACAATATTGGTTGGTGTTAATATTCTTATGGTTCTTGGCTACAGTTGAGGAAGAAACAGAGGCTTCAGGGACCATAGACTCAGGGAACGCAACATTAACCATGGGCTTGATATGAGGCAACTTGGGATAGGTATGGGTGGCATGACTGATGACATCACACAAAGCATAAGGCTTTGGAGGTAGAGGAGGAGCAGGGTCAGTCGGGGCTGCCTTGTCCTTTGATGCCCTCTGGCGAGCTTTTACCTTTTTACCTGAAGTTGTCGCAATAGGAGAAGGTTCCTGTTGAGGTGGCTAAGGCACTGTAGTAGTGGGAGAAGTCATGGGGACCAATTGAACTAGGGTCAAAGAAAGATAAGGTTTGGGTTGACCAGGTTGCGTAGCAACTGGGGGATCAAGGTACCAGACAGGAATCCCCAGGGTCAAGTTAGGAAGAGATAGGGTAGCCATGACAGGTACCGAGTACACTCTAGGAGGGGGAGCTAGGAACGGTATCTGACCGGAGGGGTAATGGCCAGGAGGGACGGCTCTAAGATGGTTAAGTCTTAGAGGAACTATTCCAAGAGGATAAAGAGGCTCATGGATACCAATTTCAGGTGAAGGGCCAGAAGGAGGGGATCCAGAAGGCTGAATCAAAGGGCTAGGAGTAGGCTGTGGAGGGCGAGGCTGCTAACTAGCTGAAGCAGGCTGCTTGAGGGAAGCCCGAGAAAATTGCATCATGCAAACATTCAATGAGCTTAGATCAGAGACAATAGGAGTAAGACCAGGGAATGTACCAAGCAAGGAGGAGTCTTTGTAGACTCCAGGTAAGACACTGGTCAAAGGATCGACGGTTTTCTTATTGGCCATCGAAGACATGATGGACTCAAGGGAGGTCTGAGGCTTTAGTTCCTAATATGTCAACTGGTCAATGGTGACCATCTTTCCATTATGAGGGAAGGACATATTGCGGTGAACCACAGATGGGACATCAGACATCGCATAGGTGTAGCAATGACCCAATAGAATTTTGTAATCTAAGGCGGCATCAATGAATTCTACGTCAATGCAAATAGTCTTGCCTGCAAGTGTAATAGGACAATTGCATAATAGGCCAATGGGCTGGGAGGCGTGGCAATCCCATGCTCGAAGATTGATTGTGCAAGGAGAAAAATCAAGTGATCTTAGTTGCTTCAAAACCGAAGCAGACATCACACAGGTGGATGCCCCCTCATCAATGATACAACGGGAAACATTGGCATTCCGAATCTTGAATGGGATTTGGAAGGCGACGGAAGAAGGAATAGGAGGATGTTCTGACCGGTCAACATCGAAGATGATCAAGTGATCATCTGAAGGATCTACAATACCCATAACATATAGTAGAGATTTTCCTTGTGAAGGGCATGACTGGAGGAGTTCCAGTGTTGAGATGGCAACATGATATTGCGCCAAATCATCTACTATACTATATGAATGGCCATCTTTTCCAGAAGCAGCATTTCGGCATAGTGTTCCCTTAGGGATCTTGGTATGAACCTCTGCCTTAGGCCGAGGGACCTGCAAAGGACCATTAGTTGTTGAAATAGGCTCTATAGAACTTGAAGTAGGGATCTCAGGGGCAAACATAGTGGGAGGCTTGTTGTACTAGCGGGACTGAGTCTGAAGGTTGAATTCAATGGTTATATTTTGGTCAGAGTCCATCATGAGAATCTAGTAATCAGAGGTACCAGATGGAGGAGGTTGAGTGGCTGCCTGACCTTCAGGTGGTTGGGTAGCCACAAATCCTTGCTGAGGGAAAGGATTAGTAAACACAATCGGCTGAATAGGCCCAAGATTGGGAGGGACGAAAGGGGAGGCTTGCTGTCCTCGCAATGTTGCTTGAGACTCCCACATCTGCCGCATCTATGGTAAAAGAGGACAATCATGTGTGTAATGACCATCAACACCACAAAATTAACAAAGCTTATTCATGCGAATAGGCCTGTATTGCTTGGGCTGAGTGCCTTGTTGCTGGTTAGGAGTGTTAGGTGCATTAATTTGAGGATTAGTTCCAGGATTACTAGAGGCTCTTTTATTTTGAGTGCCTTTCCTCTTCTTTTTGGAAGGAGGAGGATTAGTCGTACCCTGCTGTGCATACACCTACCCCTGAGGGGGTGGTGGCTGTTGTTGTGGGGGTTGAGAAGGTAAGGGAAGTAGAGGTGATAATGCTGGAGGAACTGGAGCACCAGGCTACAGATATGGATAATAAGGAGGTTGGGTAACATTGTGGTAAACAAGAGGTTGGGAAAAAGGAGGAGGCATGTCGTATCCTGGATACATGCTACCGAGAGGGGGAAAAGTGCTGGAGGTGCTGGCCCCTCCCTGAGGAAAACCATAGCCCATGGGAGGCTGAGTGTATGGATGAGAAAGAGCTCCAATGATACCGTTGGTGGCATGTGATAGCCCCGGTGCATTGGCACCACCAAGTCTAGGAAGATCAAGTAGAACAGTATAAACATAACCTGATTGAGCATAGTTCAAGTCATATTTTAATGCAATCTGGAGAGAGGCTTCTTTGGTTTGAGGAAATGCAATGTGAAATCCTTGCCGATAACAGGCAAGAGAGATCTAAGGAACCAATCCATGTAGACACGGTATTAGAAGGTAGGGGCTCTACATAGGCTCTTTCGTCTCCGCCATTCCTAGACATGATCGGATAAGCGAGTCGCAGACGATTGACGGAAAGAAGTCAAAAGTTCAGTACCAGTGTCATAACGAAGGGGAAGCTAGAAATAAGACAAAAAAGCCCGGGAAAGAGTTGCAAAGGTGGTATGAGAGGATGAGGCCTTATCAACATACCACTTAGAAGCTTCACCAGTAAGCATACATTGGAACAACCGAAGATGGATAGAGTCATCAGTAATGGATTTAGATGAACACCAAATGTGGAAAGATCGAACATGATTTGTAGGATATTCTCCAGCAAGGCCTTCAAACTTGGGGATGTCGGAAGGGAGCTTGGTCAGCATAGTAGGCCAACTAGCGTCATTGTGTATAGGGACATTGATCAACTGGTTGAAATCGGGAAGACTTAGGCCTGCCATATAGGGTAGCAAGGGAGCAGCCGGGGTAGTTCCTGTTGCGGTCCCACTAGTAGTATTCCCAGCATTAGGGTCAGGGATACCACCAATGTTAGGTCCTGAACCAAACATGGTGAAGGTGACAGGGGGAGAACCGACGGCGGAACCAGAAGAGGTGTCGAAGTGCGGACTCGATGGAGGACTAACTCGAATCTTACGCGGAGGAGTAAGTCTTCCTACCAGAAACTGAGGATGAAGACCAAGAAGTCTTTGGGATAAACACCTTGGTGGCACAATGATGACAGCACAAACACAACACAAATGGAAGAGAGACCATCAAGGGCGAGGAGGTGAAGTATCAACTGATTACAATGTCGAAACAAGGGTAGAGAGGTGCAGGATCAATTGATTACAATGTTTAAATTATTTTCTTGGTGGTGTTAACCAAGCTCTTCACCACTTAGGGTGTGTGTGTTAAGTGTGTAAATTTTAATTTTTAAACCCAGACGTTTGTAGAGAAAAAGAAAAAGTGTGTTGTACAACTGTAAATAAACCTACAGATAATAGTATATGAAACTGAAATAACAGAAAATAAACAACTAATTATGCATTAATCTAAACCCAAGGAGGCGGGCCTCTCAACAACTAGTCTGTAGGTGGGAAAAAATCTAGTCAAAAAACACCAAAATAGCCAATAGATTAAATTTGGGAGGGACAATGATATAAAGGTCAGATCTGCTGGAAATAGGTGTAGAAAAACAACAAAAAATCAAAGGAAAAATTGTTGGAAATGAGGTGGCGAAAGGATATATCCTGGAGGGGAGCGGAGGGGACCCTAGAGGAAAACCCAAACAAAACTAAAGGAGGTGTTTTGGATGGATAAATAACCAATCTGAAGTGGATCTAAAGGCAAGATATCAGATCTGAAAACTGGTTGAACACACTGAAATTTTAGACAAGCTGTAGTAGGTTAAACTCTTCCACAAAAGGTGGAGGGTACTAAAGCCCTAGGGGGCTAGGTTCCCACTTTTTTGAGTAAAAAAGAACAATTATAGGTCCAAAACGTGCGGAGACGGAGGTCAGAAAAACCTGGACAGAGGCCCAGACAAACCCAGAAAACTTTCAAAAGAACTGCCACAAAAAGTCGAGGTCGCACTTTCTGACCTGATTTCTACAAAGGTCGCAGGTTTTGGCCTGTTTTCTATGCCCTGGAGGTTTAGGTCACAGGTTTTGGCCCAAAAAGTGTGACCTGCACTTCCAACACTCTCGGGAGTAGGTTTTAGAAGAATGTGTCGTCTCAGCTACGGCTGATGCCAATCACCTGTGCGATAGGTCCGAAAACACACGGAAGTTAGAATTTGTAATGTTTTAGGGTTTTATAGGTTAAAAAAAACATCAAGAAAAGAAAAACAAGAATCTGAAGAGAAATCCTAGTCTTTGAAGTAGCTGGATATGCAAGGATCTGAAAAACGACAGAGGTCGTAATCATAAACCCATGTGGAGTCGCCAGTTGTTAGTATGAATCTTAATCGCAAGTGTATGAAAAAGGCTCACTTTAGTCGTGCATAAAAAACAACCCTAACAGTAAATATGTCTGCCAATATCTTTAGATCTGCAATTATTTGACCAAGATAAATGCTGCAAAATCTAGATCTATGCATTAAAATACATTAAGCAATAAATAAAAACAAGAGTTGCTCCATGCATCCAATAGACAAGACAAGAATATGTTTAAATAATTTTGTATTTATGGCACCTGGGAGGAGAACATAGAAGGATGTTACCAGTCCTCCTCAATGGTATGGGTTCTTGTAAGTCCTAAGCACTTCATATCTAAAAGCCCTCTCTCTTGATGGTGTAGAAAACTCAAATAAAAAATGGAACTCAAAGGGAGCTCACAAGAAAAATGGTAGCAAAATATGACAATGATGGTGGATGAAAGTTAGACCAAAAGTATAGATCCAAAGTGATCTTCAGGAAACAAATGGTAGTGAATGAATGGAAAAAAATATTCTATTTATAACAAAATATTGAGTTAGTCTAGATATTGGTGCATAGTTAAAATATTATTAACCAAATCAAGATCCAACTTTTATGGAATATTTTATTATATTTTTTGGAGGGAAAAAAGATCTGACTTGGGTCAAATCCATTTATTTGTAAATAATAAATAAATAAATGATTTGTTTATTATTTTAAGGATGTGGTTGAGTAATAATCAAATAAATAATGGTTTATTTAATTATTTATGAATGATTTAGTCAAATTTAATAAGGAATATTATTTAAATAGGGTTTAAATAATTATTCCTAGAAAATAATAAGACAAATAGTGATTTATCTAATTAATTTTCTTGTTTTGGGTTAAATATAACCAGGAATATTAATTAAATTGTTGTTTAACTAATTATTCTTTGAGGAAAATCAAACAAATGTATATTTATTTAATATTTCCTCATGGGGTTTCCTACTTAAACCATAAACAACTTAATAAATGTGGCTTACTAAGTTATTTTTCATAGTGAAAGAAATTTTACTCAGGGTAAAATTGGTCTTACATGGTGTACGTAGGTCCATCTAATAGTAACATGTTAGATGACCAAAAATTGGTGTAACACATAATTTATACAAGCCTCTAATTTGAGTATAATGAGCTCTAATTCTTAAAGAAGTCTCTTCAATGATAGATTATGTGAGATACCCTTGGTTACAAGCCAACCAAGATAGATTATATATCAATCGTTATTTGCGCTTTATACATGGTTAAATGCAAAATGAAAATGTGACACCTTGCACTTTTGCAATCCAAAGATCCAACATCATTTAAGGGGCAGAAATGTATAAATATCCAAACAAACAATCCAATTGTTGTGAAATTCTCCATTATCAACATCTATAGCCACGAGGCCAGGTGTTTTGAACTGAAGCATGTTTTGACATCCATGACAGAAATAACATCTTAGCCTGCAAACAGAGAAAATAATATGAGAAACTTACAATTAAATTAAGTTAACTTGACAACCATGAAAAATTATAATATGCTTCGAAGGATAACTAATAAACTATAACCAACACTTTACGAGTGCATATATTTGAAGAACAAATAATTACAGCAAGTATGAGTGCATATTATTTTTGTAGAAGTATCAGTGCACACAAGTGTCACAGAAGGAAATAGTGCATGGAAAGGAGCAATGCTAAAGGTGGTCAAATTAAAAGTGATTAAGTTTGATTAGATATGTTCAACCTGTTTTGATTGGGTCAATAGTAGCGTTTGTAGTATACCTACTAGTGGTAAATTCCCATGCTAAATATTTTCCATAGTAGTGAGTTTTGCTTGGGACCACTCCATCATGTATAAATAGATAGAATCCAAGAGGATTCTGGTTCTATAATTTTTGGGTTTATTACTCTAGGGTTAATTTTGTGAGTGTGATTGTTGTCATGTTGTTTTGATTAGGTTAGTTAGCCAAAGTAGGTAAAGTAGTAATGATGTTATTTTGTGCTCAACACCCTTTTAAATTAATAGAAGATGGATAATGGTTGGTTTGTCCCCATTTATATGGTTTATGTCATGGATGCTTAAGGTATTAGATTATGATTATTTGTAGTGTGTAGTAATAATATCTTTAGTTTTTTTTTAATGCGTCGAATACATTAATTTCAAAGCCTACACAATTTCTAAAAGTGTAGCACCCATTTATAAAGGTGGTTAATGTTTTGATAGGTTTAATGGTTGTTTTGGATGCAATTTTGATTCCCTTCACCATTGCAGCATCTTAGTTCTTGCAGTCCACATAGGTGCCTCTTGTGAGATTTCACTTGAACTATGGGTGATGCTAAAAGGGATGGTGTCTAATGGGGCTTTGTTAACCAACCTTTCTGCATTAGCCCAGGTCAAACTATCCTTAATGCTAAAAAATTATTTCCCAAGGATGAGTGGTACATGGAAGGGCTGGTATAGACCCTAATCGCTATTTAAAGTAAGTTATTTAAGGATTCGGTATAATAAAACCCTAAATTATTATGCGTAAACTCCTGAGAAATCTCTGATTGTGTACAATGGTAACGAAAATCTCCCTTGACCACGACAACAATGAATTGTTGATGTCAAATAGGATGCATCCATTGCGGAAACACATGTCTGCATACTAGAACTGCCATAAATGGCGGGTCATTATATTACTGTACCCATTACCCCAACTCTTCCATTGTGTCATTGTCCCAAATTCGAACTATTGCAAACAACTAACATAACCATAGCCTCTATAAAATTTAGCTCATTATGGGAGGTGCAAGAGTACGTATAGAAAGTGTTGAAGAATTTCTAGACGCATTTCCACCCATTAAACAATTATTTGAATAGTTCGGCTGGATAGATTATATTTTCAGGTTTCAGGGGTATGACAATGACATAGTCCTATAATTTTCCATGCATTATAGGGAGGGTAGATCAGAGGTATCAGGGACAATGGTGCATGCGACAGAAGAAGCCACTGCAGAAGTGTCAGGGTTACCCCAGACAGGAGAAAAATGGTTTGCACCCCGAAAACCCCAACCTGATTTTGTGAGGAATTTCCTTAAGGAAGAGGAAACACTAATCATGAGTGGCATGGGATATGAGAGGAAGTCATTACCACAACCCTCATCAAATGTCGCATTACTTGTCCAGATATTTTTCACGTGTGAAGGAAGGTATGCCGTTATTTATTATGAGAACCTCTGCTTGTTAGACCGCTCACGTCATGGCAGGTTGCTTAACATGCCTTTATTTCTTGCAAAAACCCTACACCAAATGGTCTGAGGTGTGCAGAAATCAAAGAGGATACTCGAAATCCTGTCCCACTAATGCCTTTTTAAAATTTTGGTGGTTGCTGTGATATAAATGGAATGGAGAGCTTCAGATGAACTAGTTGGAAGACCATTGCATTTTGAAGCTGCCACCCCCCCGGAGGATGCCCTGATAGTTGTACCTCCACCCCATGACCTCCCAGCTGTAAATCCTCCCCATGACCTTCCAACTGCAACTCCACCCCATGACCCCGCAACTGCAACTCCGCCCCATGACATCCCAGCTGAAACTCCACCACATGACTTCCCAGCTGCAACTCCACCCCATGACCGCTCAGTTGCAACACTGTACCATGACCCCTCAACTGCAACTCTGCCCCATGACCTCCCAACTGCAACTCAACCCCATGAATTCCCAACTGCAATTTTTCCCCATGAATTCCCAGCTGCAACTATGCCCCATGAGCTCACACCTGCAACTTTGCCCCATGAGCTCACACCTGCAACTCTGCCCCATGACCTCCCACTTGCATAAATCCCCCCAGATTCTTTCCATATGGCAACTGAGCAAATGTCATGAAACCATCTCGAAAAATATAAAAAAAATAGAGATCAATGGCTTAGAAATAAGCCACTTGGATGGGGAAACCTCCTTTACATACATAAATGAGCAATTCGTAGGTGATACAAATGAAAAAACCTCCTTCTATATATAGGAGTCCATGGGGTCACAATATAATCCTAGCCAACCTAACAATAATAATGTAAGGGCACAATAATAACAATATTTGGGTTACAGGGGTACAAGAATAAAAATAAGGGGACCACACTAGCAACAATAAGGGACTAGACTAGTAATATAGGGACCTAACATACCCCTCTCCTTCAAAAAAGTCTTGTCCTCAATGCTTGAGTAGCTCTGGGTGCTTCTGTATAAAATTCTCATCCTTCCATGTAGAATCTTCAATGGGTAAGTTCTTCCACTTGATGAGATAATCTGAAATTGATCATTTTCATAGCGGTTGAGTTCTTGTTTTCGTGACTACTTCAGCTTCCAATATGATTTTTCCTTCCTCATCAAGTTTTGGGTTTGAACTAGAAGTTTTTCACATATAACCTTCTTTAAGCATGAAACATGGAAAACTAGATGCACTCGCGATGAAGCAGGAAGCTCCAATTTGTATGCCATAGTACCAATATTTTGCAACACCTTCTAAGGACCATAGTACTTTGGAGATAATTTATTATCCTTCTTAGCTTGCTTGAGGGACATTTTTTTGCATGGTTGTAGTCGTAAAGATACCCAGTCTCCTACATCAAAACTTCTCTCACTGCGATGTTGATATGCTCTTTGTTTCATTCGATTTTGTGCCAAATTTAGGTTATCCTTTAAGAGTTGGAGAACTTCTTGTTGATGCTTGATGTGATCTTCCACTACTTTAACCTTAGAATTTTCTCTTAAATATGATGTGATGGATGGTGGATGATATCCATAAAGTGCCATAAAATGGGGAATTTTTTGCTGCAGTATGGAAGGAAGTGTTATACCACCATTCAACGAGAGGTAACCACTTGACCCATTGTGTTTTTTTATCAGATACAAAACAACAAATATATCCTTCCAAACATTTACCCACTATCTCAGTTTGACCATCAGATTGAGGATAATGAGATGAGCTATGAGCTATTTGAGTACCCAAACAAGAAAATAATTATGTCGAAAAATTTCCACTAAAAATGGGATCTTTGTCGCTTAAAATAATCTTTGGGTATCGATGTAGCTTTTGAATTGTTTCCATAAATGTTGTAGCAATTGTACTTGCTTTAAATGGATGAGATAATGCATAGAAGTGTGCATACTTGGTAATTCTATCAACTACCACCATGATGACACTCTTTCATTTCAACTTAGGTAAAAATCTGATAAAATACATTGAAATATCCTCCCAACATTGAATTGGAATGGCTAAAGGTTGTAGAAGACCCGGGGTCTTAATTGTTTCCACTTTATTTTGTTGGCAAACCAAACATTCCACCACAAAATTTTGAGTATCATATTTAAGGCCATCCCAAAAAAATTATTTCTTCACCCTGTGGTAAGTTTTTAAAAATATTGAGTGTCCTCCTAAAGGAGAAGTGTGAAATTTAAAAAGAATATTTTGTTTTAGTTGGGAATTCATACAAAGATATAAGCGATATTTGTACCATAAGGAAACATTTTCCAACTAAATGTACCAAATGTACTAGGATCTCGCTCCAACTTTTGAATGAGTGTCCACATTTCTTCGTCCTTCTTTCATTCATCCCTTTCTTTGGTTATCCAATCTGGTTGGATAATAGAAATGGCACAAAGCAATGCTTCCACCTCTTCATTCTTACTTGAGAGTGCATCTGCAACAACATTTAGCTTCCCTTTTTTGTATATGATTTCAAAGTTGTAACCCAACATCTTTGTGACCCATTTTTTCTACTCTTCTAAAGATAGCCCTTGTTCCAAAAAGTGTTTAAGACTATCATGATAAGTTTTTACCTTGAGGTGTCTTCCCATTAGGTAAGGTTGACATTTCTTTAGTGCATGTAGTATTGCTAACATTTCCTTTTCATAAATGGCTTTCTATAAATATTTTCCTTTGATTGGAGGTCTTTCAAAAGAAATGGGTATTCCTTATTTCATTAAAACAGTACCAATTCCATTTCCCGAGGCATCACATTATGTAATAAAGGCTTTTGTGAAGTCTGGCGTAGCTAAGACCGATGCTAGGCACATTGCCTCTTTAAGTTGTTCAAAGGCCTAAGTTGCCTCAGGAGTCCATGAAAATGCATATTTTTTCAATAATCTTGTTAGATATGCTACTATTCTCCCATAATTATTAACAAACTTGCGATAATACCCTATTAACCCGAGAAATCATCTGAATTTATTTATGGTTGTAGGGAATTTCCATTCCTTAATGGATTTAATTTTGTTAGTGTCTACCTTAAAACCCTCGTGAGATACAATATGACCCATATATTCCACCTCTTGCACTCCAAAGAAACGTTTGGATGTTTTTTCATATAATTGTTTCTCCTCCAATAGTTTGAGCACCCTGTCAACATGTTGAACATGATCCTTCCCTATAGATTAGTATATCATCAAAAAATACTAGCACACATTTTCTAAGGAAGGGTTTGAAAATTGAATTCATCAACCCTTGAAATGTAGAAGGTGCATTAGTAAGGCTAAAAGGCATGACCAAAAATTCATAATGACCCTCCTGAGTTCGAAATGATGTTTTCAGAATATCTTCAGTCTTCATTCCAATTTGATGATATCCTGAAAGAAGATCCAACTTGGTAAAATAAATTTATCCATGTACTTCCTCCAATAATTCATAAATCGCAGGAATGGGAAATTTATCTTTAATAATGATTTTATTGAGCTCCCTATAATCTATACACATGTGTCATGATCCATCCTTCTTGTGCCAAAATACTACTGAAGTAGAGAAAGAACTTTGACTAGGTTGAATTATACCAACCTCTAACATTTTTGCAATCATACGTTCAATTTCACTCTTTTGGACATAAGGATATCTATAAGGCCTGATGTTTGGAGGAAAATTTCCTAGAATCAAATGAATAGCATGATCATGATCACGAATAGGTGGGAGTCCTTTGGGAGTTTCAAACACCTTGGAATGATTGTCCAAGAATTTTTGGAGATCTGGATAAATATATGATTTTGATGTTGGAACTTCTAGTGAGAATAATTGTGCAATTATGCCTCGTTGTTATTTATTCAGAAGATTTTTCATTACATTAGAGCTTATTATATTTATTACCTTCCCTATGATACCCCGTAATTCGACTTCCTTTCCGTCCGAAAAAAAATTCAAGAAAATTTCTGGAAAATTAAAAGCTACCATCCCCAAAGATTGTAACCATTGTACTCCTAGTACAACATGAGCACCTACCATTGGAATGGAAAGAAATGGACTATTCAATACATATTCCCCCATGTTTATCTCGATATTATGGCATTTTCCAGAGAAATTTATAGTTCCTCCATTTGAAACCACCACTTGAAATTATGGTGCTGGGTCTAGCAAACAACTCAATTCCTTGGCTACCTTACAATGTATAAAATTATGAGTACTACCCAAATCAATCAACACTATTACCTTTTTCTTCTTGATATGTCCTTCTATCTTGAGAGTTTGAGGAGTGGTAATTCCTACCAATGCATTACACGATATGGTCAGACTCATTTATTCTTCTTCTAGGTTTGGTTCCTAGTGTATATCCTCTTCTTTTGAAGTTTCTTGTTCATTTTCTTCCTCCTCTTCACAATCTACGTAAAATAATTTCCTCCCAACACAATTATGACCTTTAGTGTATTTTCTATCACAACTGTAGAAAATCCCCTTTTCTCTTTTTTGTTCCAATTGTTTTGGTGTCAACCTTATAGGTTGTGGAAGTCTAGGAGTAACAACACTTCCATATTTATAGATGTGAGTGGTAGGATTCCTTGTCGACATAGTTTTACATTAAATTTTTCTTGCCAACCTGAATGCATTCTCCAATAAATTAGGTTCCCAAACGCAAAACTCATGTTGGACATTATCCTTTAAACTCCCTATGAAGAAATCAATCATGTGTTCCTCTGGAATATCATTTACCCTTATATTCAATTTTTTGAATTCCTCAATGTGTTCCACCACTGAACCCTTTTGTTTAAGATTTATCAATTGGCTAAAAAAGGTGTTGCTTTTTGTATCCTCATAATGTGCTATCATTTCCTCCATAAAAATTGACCAAGTTACAATTTTTTTACGGGAGCAAAGCCATCGATACCATACAAATGTATTTTTTTCTAAATATAAAGTTGCAATGTGTACCTTTTGTGTGTTTTGCACATTATTGAGATTAAAATATTGCTCCATCTTTATTATCCATATTACAGGATCCTTTCCATCAAAAATCCTCATATCGATCTTTGGAATATGGTGGGTATTCCATCCAACACTAGAATTTATGAAATCACGATTAAATTTTATTTTTTTCTCATCATGATTTTCCTCTACTATCTTTTCGCCATTAGGAAACATTACTTGTCTCAACTTTATCAAACCTTCCATGTCTACTTTTAGATCATTGTTCATGTTATCGATCTTAGCTTCCATATCTTCCATGCCATTCTTCAAACCATCCATCTTAGCTTCCACACCTTTCTTCAAAACTTCCATTTCATTTTTTGTTGCTCTTTGCAAGAGCGAAATTTGGTGCACTTGATCTTGTAATTTTGGTATGTCATGTTGCATTTCTTCATCTTCATGAGTCATAGTAGAGCCTTCTAAAGGCTTAATGGGTGTTGAATTATTTTTAGGGGACATTTTATAACCCAATACTAATATCTATTCTACATAATTCCCTTGGAATCAATTCAAAATGATTCTTCCAGCAAGACTTATGCAATTTGGGAAAAAAATACACACCTTTTTCTTGCTTTTGAGGAGATCGATATTGAAACTGAATTATCTCTCTAATTTAGGATCTTCACTATCTAAAATTTAGTCCTGTAGTATCCCTCTGAATATTCTTTTGAATTCCATGGGTCGGACCTGATTTGGATTTTTCAAGGAAAAGCTATGCCCAATCTACCACAATGACCTAATTATGGACTAGTTCAGTAGAGTGAACTTGTATGATGTTCCACGTGTCATTGTTTCCTCCTCCAGCTCTGAAATTGAAATACAGGAAACAATGATTTGTGTGCTTATGGCCACTTTTTACAGAATTCCAATCCGATGCTTAGAGAGAGAGTTATGATGATTTTCCCCAGGTCACCACTTTTACATGAAATTTTGGAGCCTGCAAAATCCCTAAGTTCCACAGATCATATCTCCAAAAATATTGCGAACCAAGATCTGAAATTTTTACATGAAATTCCTGACAATTTCAGCTTCGCATGATAAGAATTTCAGTTTCTTCACCTTCGTAGAAAAAAATTTATAGCAAAAATTCCACGATGAACATTTTTAAATGAAATTCAGGAGTCTGAAAAAACCTTAAATTCCACAGATCATATCTCTGCAAATATTGCGAACCAAGATCTGAAATTTTTACACGAAGTTCTTCGTGATTTTGGCTTCACGTGTTAAAAATTTAAGCTTCTGAATCTTCGTATAAAATAATTTAAAATGAAAATTCCACGATGACGTATTTGGAGGAGCGAAACCCTAGAATCCAAAGATATGATACCAAATGTTATGAAACTAGCTCCAAAAGTAGAAGAAAAGAGAGATCAACGCCTTAGAAATAAGCCACTTCGAGGGGGAAAACTCCTTTACATTATATAAATGAAAATTCTTGGATGATACAATGACAAAACATCCTTCTATATATAGGAGTCCATGGGGTCACAATATAATCTTAGCCGACCTAACAATAATAATGTAAGGGCACAATAATAACAATATTGGGGTTATAGGGGTACAAAAATAACAATAAGGGGGCTACACTAACAACAATAAGGGACTATGCTAGCAATACAAGGACCTAACAGTCACCCAGTGTTCAAAATATGAGGGTTTCTAGGATTTCTGTTGCTAAATTTGCATAGAAAGGATATGGCCAAGGTGATGATGGAAGTAGAAATATTGGGGAGAAAACCTGTGACTAGAAGATTCAGAGGATACAGGAAACGCTTGAAAACAATGCCAAAATCAAAGAAGAATAGGAGAAATAAATTTTTTTATGCTTCAGTTCCTGAAACTCTCCCCGTTGTTGCAAAAGAAATCCCAGAAGAGGCAACAGTAGAACAAGAGCAAGAGTAAGGGCAAGAGTATTCATAAGATGTATTGATTGAAGGAGTCATGGACCAAGGATGCATGCAAAAAGGATTCATGGAACAAGGATTAGGGAACCTAGCTGACATAGAAAAAAAAGTTAATAAGCTTCCCTATTCTGATTCTAACTATGATTACATACAGGGACTAGACAAATGGTACGACTCGAATTTCCTTGCTTCAATTCAAATTTTGTATGGGTATGATGAGGAGTACTAGAAAACTGCACCACCGGAATTATATAGGGAAAATGAGCAGGGAAAACCATTTGCACAACCAAGATTGTATGGGGATGATCAGGAGGACCAACCAACTGAACCACCATAATTCATAAAGAAGCACATTGTAAAAGAAAGTACCTATAAAAATCTTCCTCTATATATTTCATTGTTAAGGAAGAATAGCATTATCTAGATGAAAAACAGAAAACTACAGATCAAAGTTAAAACCATAACAAATGAGCTCAGACAAAAAGAAACTTTTGATAGAATAGATTGCTTGGCCCAAGTTGCAGATCCCATAACCATTGATGTCATAGGTATTCCTTCTCCAGGGTTCCAACAAGATATACCCCTTGGAAAAAAATATACTAATGACATTGTTGTGCAAAGAGAGGACCATACCAAAATCACATATGTACATAGAGAGGAAATTGAATTACATATCAAACTAACAAAAGAAACGGGTGTACAAATAAAGGAACAACAACCAGATATGAAACTAACAGAGGATGAGGAACTGTTATAGCATCATTTTTCACCCTCATGTGATTCATGATTGTCTCTATGGCCTTGGGCACCCATTCCCATAGACTTGAACAAAATCATTAAAAAATATATAAAAAATCCGTTTTTTTGAGTTGGGTTGATGGTTACTCCAGTAGTTCAACCACCCCAGCACGTGGCCATCTGTTTCCAACTGATTGAAACTACTTTGAGGGAGTATAAAAGCCCCTCATGTGTATGGCCTAAGGGAGAGAGAAATTTTATATATATTATACTCTGTTGGAATCCCTAATTCAAGTCTGATTTCCCATGCCTCCTACACTTTCCCAGATTTATACAGGAAACCCTTGTTTCCAGGAGATGTTCATCCATTTATATGTCATCTCGTGTGCACAAGTCTTGAAGGTATCTTAGCGAGGCAAGGGCGGGACAGATCCAGACGACGGTCTGTTCGAAGATCGTGGAAGGATTCAGGTGATCTCTCCACTTTTTATTTCTATACATGCTGTTCGCAATAATGAAGAACCATCTTGTTCCTGAACTTATGTGTTAATATCTATTTGCATGTGTGAAAAGATTGATTATTAAGAATTTATTATTGTTTACATAATGTTTCACATGGATTACACTAACATTTAGGAGCAATATATGATGTACAACTAGATTTCCGTGCACGTTCTTTCTTGTTTTCCAGGTTGAAGAGGAAGAAGGGTTGCAGAGGGTTTGGACCCCGTGGTATCTACATCGAACGTAGGACTACGGGTGAGTTCTACTATCGTTGTTATTTAGTTTTTAGCATTTAAGTGTGGTTGTGTGTGAGTCCTTCTGAATAGCATGCCCTGATCTGTGGAGGTTTTGACCCAACAAACCTCTAGGGTGTTTTTCCCCGAAACAGAACTGGCGACTCCGCTGGAGATCACATTTTTGTGATTCCCCTGTTGGGTGGTTTCACCTGTTTTAAAGGTTTCCAACAATTTTTATCATTTTTTCCAGTCTAGTTAACTTTTTCTCAGTCAGACTGAAAACCTGGTTCTTTATCCAGGCTTGATCTTTTTTATTTTTCCTTATTTACCTTTTAATATGCGAGTTTGTCTATACACAGACACGTGTACACGCAGTTTGCTTCAAAGGAAGTCGCGTATACACGGGTTTACTTTGACACAGTTGTGTATGCATGCTTGTTTCAAAACTATCAAGTAGCGTATGCCTGGGTAAATTTTGAAAATTTTGATTTCTTGACTTTTTAGTCTTGTCTGCCTATGGAGACTTGTTCCTGCAGTGTCTTTATATCCTCTGGATTGTGTTGAAAGTGGTCACTGGTCTTTTTTCTCTCTTGTTTGGTTGAAGACTGGCTTATTAGGCAAATCTTATTTTTAGTGCTTGCATTTCTGGTTCGAGTACCAAGATCTCTTCCTGGGGATTCTTGGCTATTCTGCTTCATCAGAACAGAGAGCCTCTGCTCATTTACTCTTTCCTACCTTTGTGTCTTGCTTTGCGCTTCGATTTTTTCCTGCTTTTTGTTAGTTTTCTTGAGTTCATTTGACTAGGTCTTGTTGCAAGTTTTTGAAGAGTCTTTCTTGGTTCTTTGAAGTTTTTGTTTGCTGCAAGGTTGCACTATTCTTCTGGGCTGAGTTACTGAGTTTCTTGTCTTCTTTTGCTCATACAAATCTTGCTACTAAGTAGCCCTATAATATTTGGAGCATTTTTGAAGTTTTGCTTGAAATTCAGAGTTGTTTGGCTTGGGATTTGATAGTCTTCTTGGTCTCTTTGAGCTCTTCTTTTTATAAAATTCAAAAGCTCAAAAAACATTTTGTTTTTTCATTTGCTTTTGTTTTGCATTTTTGTTTTCGTTCTGTTTCACCTTTTGAAGCTTTGTTGAGATTTCTTGCCTTTGGTTTTTGACTTGATTTTGGAAAGGAATTGTCATTGGTTTCTTCCTCTTGTTTTCAAGCATATTTTGGTGTCTTTATGCTGAGAGTTTCTGATTTTTGGACCTAGCTTAGTGGAAAACCAGAAAAGTGATAAAACTGAAGGATTCTTTGGGAAATTTCTCTTTGCTTTGTTAGATTTTTGCATCTTAGAATTTGCATGCTTTTAGTTATTTGCATTAGGTGCACTTAAGCATTTAGTCTTTTTCATATATTTTGCGAGTCTGAGTTTGATATTTGAAAAGAAAAAATATATAATCTCGTAGAACCCGTGTAGAAATTTCTTTTCATCGAAAGGCAATTACTGCATGTGCATGTAGTTTGGTTTTCATTAATTTCTTTTCTGCGTCACAAAACACCACGAGTTTCATTTCCGTATCCCTTTGACTTAATATAACAACCGATAAAATAAGCGCTATAATTTAAAAACAACTAGAAATTTTTTATTAAGTGTCATACACCAACTAGCTAGGTTGTAGGTCCTTGGATTAGGTGAGTGGAGAGTTAACTCTCCAAGGCTGCTCAAACAAAAACATAGAAGTTTATTAATTGAGCAAAATCCAATTCCGTTAGGTGGATCGGGAAAGCTCTCCTCCAGAGAGTCAAGCGTGAGGGGAAGTGAAGGCCGAGAAGAGAGATACCCCCTCTCTGATTTGCTGAATCTGACCTCAAGACCGTTCCGCCCGGCTTCTGATACGGATTGGTGCTCATAATTGCCATTCCTAGGTTCCACATAGGTGACTGTGGGGGGAAATACCCATGGTACCTGAGGCAGACGTCGTATCACTTCCAGCAATACTTCTGGGGGTGCCCTTGCGAAGCTTGGGTACTTGTGCCGGCAAAGGCAGTTGTTAGGAGGTCGGTGTAACTGTTTCTGTTACCTTCGCTAGTAGGTCTGGGCCGTAATTATCCCAGACTACTTTCGGGAGGTCCTATTTTTCGCTTTCTTGTATTTTGGTGTCCGGTCCTAATCACCTGGAGCGGAAATACCTGAAGGCTTTTTGCTTGATTGTATCTCAGGGATTTTTTTGTAGTGAGTGCTCTTTTCTCCTAGCTTGCCTAGCTTTATACTTTTTTGAGTCTAATTAAAATTTGTTAAAGTGGTTGATCAAGCACCTCGTCGATCGAGGAGAATCCGGGGGTTATCTCCCGAGAGTCCAGAGCATTCTTCAAGAAGGCGTAGGAGTAATTTAGCAGGTGAGTATCACCCTGTGGCGTCTGACGCAGTGGAGAGAGATCCTCCACAAGGGATTGAAGGTTTCGTAGCTGGTTCTGGTGTTGGTTCTGAGAGGAGAGTTCCGCTCACCTCGAGAGTCTTATTTCCGCAGGAAGAATAAGTACAAGTAGAGGAAGTGTCTCAACCCTCTGAGTCACTTCCATCTCCTCTTCCTCCTGATTATCCGTTCGTTGTTGAATACATCGGACCTGAGTTAGAGATACCAGAATATCCTCCATATTATTCATACCTTTCGATGGCCACGACTGGGAACGCGGCTTCTGCTGTGAGTGTTGCAGGCATTCAGACTCCTGCTTCTGTTGAAGGAGGAGGCACTATTGCTATATCTTTGATTGTTTCTAGTACTACTGTGTTTGGCTCTGGTTTCACCCAAGCACATGCTTCTCAATCTGGTCCCTTTTGTTTTGGAATGCCCACTAGTGGTATTCCTTCTTTTTCCTTTTCCACTGCTGCAGCTGCATCTACACCCATGTCTTCCATGGCTAGTGGATCGGCTTCTTTTGAAGGGTTCCCCTTCGGAACTGGGCATATTCCTAGTTTGAATCCTTCTTTAGGGTCCTTTCCATTTACTTCTCAGACTCGGAGTTTTAACCCTTGGTCTGGTGGTCAGAATTCGACTACTTTTACAGGTTGGAACCCTGTATTCACTACAGCGGGGGCAAGGAATCAGTTTTACACTGGTCACCAAGGGAATGCTTCTTTCCCTTCGTCGAGTGCTTATCAAACTTTTTCCCCTCTTTCTAATGCCTGGAACCCCTATCAGGAGCTTTCCTCTTCATTCAATACTTCAGGAGGGGGAACTGGTCTGGTCTTTGGTAACTCTGCCTTGGGAGGAGGTTCTTCTCCTTTTTCTATGAGTTCTTTTTGGCAACCTGATGCCTTATCAAATCTAGGGTATTCTTTTTACAATGTAGGGAATTCATCCCATCAGGAATGGAATCCTCAGGCTCTGCCTCATTTACCTTTTCTGGAAACGTTAAACTTGCCAGATCTGTCGAAATTGATGAATGATCCGATCCGGTACAGTCCGGGGTGGCCTCCGGTTCCGAGCAAACTACCTTCAGACATTCCAAAGTTTGAAGGCAAGAATGGGGAAGATCCGGCAGATCACATCACCACTTTCCATTTATGGTGCTCTTCTAACTCCCTGATCGATGATTTGATTAGGTTGAGATTTTTTTAACGCACCTTAAATGGAAACGCTGCCAAGTGGTATATTGAGTTAACTGGGGGTAGTTTTGCTACATTTGGAGAGCTGGCTGTTACATTTCTAAATCATTTCCAGTTGCCCGTCCATTATGACGCCAGGACTGAACTCCTAGCTAATTTTAAGCAGGACGGCACAACCCACATTTCTGACCATATTCAGGAATGGCGAAGAAGGAAGAGGCTTATTAAAGCTCATATTCCAGGAGAATTCCTTTTGGAATGGTTTTTGAAATCTCTACAGTCAAATATTTCTAAAGATGTATCCCTGTCTAGGGTATTTTCTGAGGAACAGGCTATTTTTAGGGCCCAGCAGCTAGAACTGATATATTCTCAGTTTGGAGTCCTTCATAAATATTTTCCCAATGCTCCTCGCTCCAAATTAGATTTATCCAAGACTAAGCTTGGTCCTCATGGTGATGGACTTATTGGGTTGATCAATAGTGGTGCAGCTAACTTGCTTACTCAATTGCAGTAGTTGTCTATACAATCTGCTCCTTCTGGTCAGGCTGTGCCTGCTGAGTCATCGCCTTCCCAATCTTTTTCGGTAAATGCAATCCAAACTTCTGACCCCAAAGGAAATCAACAATCCGAAGGGAAGAAGAAGGGACGAAATAATAAGAAAAAGGGAAAGAATGGGAAGGGTAATGCGAATAAAACCAACGAGCATGTTGGTGAGGGTCCAAAGGATAAAAAGAAAGTGAAGTTTCCATGCAATTTATGTACTGGAGACCATCTTACTCACCTTTGCCCTAAAATTCAAGATGCGCAGTGCTTGTTAGCTCAATAGGGTTCTTCCAGTTCCCAGGCTGTGTTGACAAACCCTTTTCCCCAAGGGCAACAACTAGTTGTTGGCACGAATCAAAATACTGGGGCTTCCTCTGGGGGAACCCAGGAAGGGGAAATTCCATCAAACATATACATGATGAGTGCTCATGTGGATGTCACTACGAGATCCCGTGATTATGGTGAAGAAGAGTCTTCGAAAGCTAAAGGTGCTCCTGATGATACTGAGTCGCTTCATATTACGAGGCCTACTGTTGAGCCTATACTTCAAATTCCAAAAGCATCTACTAAGCATACGATGATTAATCCAAATGCTAGGGCTACCCAGAACTATTGTATTGTGGAAGATATGGCACAGAGTCCTTGTGCCATGTCAGCTCTTGAGGTGCTCTAGTCTTTTCTGGCTCAGCGCAGTGCTCTGCTCACTGCTCTTGGGGCTGTTGATCCAAAGAAATCTCTTATGATTACTTTTGATATGACTAATTTTAAAAAGAGACTCCCCCATCATATGGATTTTCATATTAAATCATCGTACCGGAAATGAAATATTTTTCGGACGGTCGTTGATGAGGGTGCTTCCACCTGTGTGATGTCTCTCACATGATGGAAGGGAATTGGATCTCCCGCAGCTGTTCCATCTGCTACTCTTCTGACTACGTTTGATGGTCATTCTCACAGACCGCATGGTATTGTCCCAGCTTTGCCCATCTGTGTTGGGGGAAAAACTGTAAATATAGAGGTTGAGATAGTTGATGCAAGCTTGGACTACAACCTTCTGTTGGGGAGAAACTGGATTTATGAGATGGATGCTATCGCATCTTCATTGTTTCGGATTATTTGTTTCCCTCACGAAGGGAGGATTGTTACAGTGGACCAACTGGACTGTCCTCTTGTAGACCCGAATGCATCTACTGACTCAACTATTCCAAAGTTGGATAATACTAAGGCGCCTGTTGAGAATTTAGGGGTTGGAATGTATTCTTCCTTAATGGGTACTTTTGATATTCCACCTCCTACGGTTCATATAAATGCAATTTCATCCTCCAGGGCTCCTCTTCTAAGAGAGTTCTTCAGAACTCATTATTTTTCGGACCCTTGGACCTTACCTTCCCCTACCGCCACATTAGCGGAAGGTCAAGTGGGTGGAATGGCATTTCCAATGTCTGCAGCTGAGATTTCTTATCAGTCTATTGTTGACTCTGCAGAATCCATCCCAGCTCCTCTTTCACCAGAAGAGTTGGATGGAGATGTGGCTCCGGCTTGGACGCTTAGTTCTTCTTCTACCCAGGATTGCCTTGATACCACTCTTCCATCCGAAGAGGCCATCCTGGAAGCTATGACTGGTATAGATAGACCGTGGGATGATTTGCATCATCGGTCTTACTTTTTACCTGATTTGAGCGAAGTTGAAACGAGTTTTCCAAGTCCTCCGTCTCCTGGTCCTGTTCGCCCAGTCCTGAACCCTTTAGCACCAACACATGTATATGCTGAAGGGAACATGGTTGTGATTTCTCCAACTATCCCGGTGAACATCTCCAGGGATCCCAATGTTATTGAGAATGTCTTCATAGGAGCTGAATGTTCCCCTGAAGAGATTCAGATTTACACCGATCTCTTTAAAGAGTATAGGGATGTATTCGCTTGGTCTTATGAGGAAATGCCTGGTATAGACCCATCTATTGTCCAGCATGAGATCAAGACTTACGAAAATGCTAAGCCTGTGAGGCAAAAACTTCGTCTGGTCAATCCTAGGAAGGCAGCAGCTATCAAAGCTGAGGTGGAGAAGCTGCTCAAGGCGGGATTCATTTTCCCTTTTCCTTTGACTGAATGGGTTTCAAACCTTGTTCCCGTAGATAAGAAACAAGGAAAATTTTCAGTTTGCATTGATTTCAGAGACCTTAATAAAGCATGTCCTAAAGATAATTACCCCATACCATTCATAGATCAGATCATTGATGAGTGTGCCGGTAATGAGATTTTCTCCTTCATGGACGGTTTCTCCGGATATAATCAGATTACTATCCACCCTGAAGATCAACATAAGACTGCCTTTATTTGTCCCTGGGGTACTTTTTCTTACAAGAAGATGCCTTTTGGTCTTAAAAATGCTGGGGCTACGTTTCAGCGGGCCATGTCATACGCCTTCCATGACATCAAATAGATTATCGAGGCATATAGGATGATTTAGCTGCTCATTTTATAAAAAGGATGGATCATCCTGCTCACCTCCGTAAAATATTTGAACGATGTCATTTCTACAAGATTAGGTTGAATTCGAACAAGTGCGTTTTCGCGGTTACATCCGGTCGGTTATTGGGATTCATTGTGTCTAGGGAAGGGATTAGGGTAGATCCCTTCAAGGTTGAGGAAATACTTCTGTTGCCTCCCCCGTCCTCTATTCTTCAACTTCAAAGTCTACAAGGAAAGGCTAATTTTCTTCAGAGATTTATCGTAAATTATGCTAAAGTTACCAAGGGATTTATGAGATTGTTGAAGAAGGACGTTCCATTTCTTTGGGATGACTTCGCTCAATGCTCATTCGATGCTTTGAAAAAAGCATTGACATCTGCTCCTTTATTGAGTCCACCTGATTATAGCAGGGATTTCATTTTGTATCTTGCTGCAGCAGAATCTACCATTGGTATGGTTCTGGTTCAGGAAGATGATGCTCTTGAAGAGCATGTTATATACTATCTTAGTCGAGGATTGGTAGGACCTGAACTCCGGTATACTCCGATAGAAAATTTAGCTTTAGCAGCGGTTCATGCTGTGCAGCGACTCTGTCATTACATTCTTCTAGGAAAAACTTATGTTTTGGCAGTAGCCAATCCATTTCAGTTTGTTCTCAGTAGGCGAGTGATTGGGGGAAAATACAATATATGGATTGTGATTTTGTAGGAATTTGATCTTGAGTTTATGTCTGCCAAGTCCAAGAAATCATTGGTTTTCCCGGAATTGATCTCCGAGTTGCCCTGTGGGGATGAGATAGTCTATGATGAATCCTTCCTGGATGAAAATTTGTTTCTTATCTCTCCACAGGATCCTTGGTATGGAGATATAATTGTGTATCTTCAGACTGCGAAGTTTCCCTCTACTTTTTCGAAAGATGAGCGTCGTAAGTTGCGTCACTTGGCTAAGAATTACTTGATCATTGGTGATGCTTTATATCATCGAGGGGTTGATTCAATCCTGAGACGTTGCTTAACTCTCGAAGAAGCTGAGGCTATGCTGAATGATTGCGATAGTGGAGCTTGTGGTGGTCATTTATCTGGGCTTGCTACAGCCCAAAAGATCTTGCGTGCTAGGTACTTTTGGCCTTCGATTTTCAAAGATTGTATGGAGTCAGTCAAAAAATGTCATCCGTGTCAAGTTTATACTCGAAAAATGCGCGCTCATCCAGCTCTGATTTTTCCAGTCATTACTATCGGTCCCTTTACAAAGTGGGGTATTGATTATACTACTTGTAACCCGCCTTTGGCTAAAGGTCACAACTACATTATTGTAGCAGTAGACTACTTTACGAAGTGGGTCGAGGCTATGCCTACTTTTGGGAATGATGGTGAGACTGCAGCTCTTTTTCTTTTCAACCAGGTTATTGCTTGTTTTGGTATTCCTAGAGAGATTGTCACTGATCATGGCAGTCATTTTCGAAAAAGCATGATGGCTGAGTTGGCTCTAAAATTAGGTTTCCGGCAGGAGCATTCATCTCCGTATTATCCTCAAGCCAATGGGCAAGTGGAAGCCGTGAATAAATCCTTGAAGACAATTCTTCAAAGGACAATTGATAAAGCTCGATCCAACTGGCATATTATGCTATATCCTTCACTTTGGGCATACAGGACATCAGTGAAAACTGCAACTAGCTTTAATCCATTTCAGCTAGTTCACGGGTTGGAATCTGTATTTCCCATTGAATGTGAGATTCCTTCTCTTAAGTTAGTTGTTGAAATTATTCCTGGCACTTCTAGTCTTGAGGATAGTCTCCTTCATCTGGAACATCTCGATGAGCAGCGTCGAGATGCCGCCACGATGAATGAAGCGCATAAAAACTAAGTTAAAGTTTAGTACGATAAGGCGGTCAAACCTATGGTTTTTTCGGAAGGTGACCTTGTTTTGGTCTATGCCCAAGGAAAAGATGCCCTGGGGGCAGGAAAGTTTAAGTCTATGTGGTATGGCCCCTTAATCGTTAAAAAAATCCTTAAAAAAGGAGCATATACCTTGGTTTATTTTGAAGGAAACGAGTTGTCAGAGCCCAGAAATGGGCTCTATTTGAAAAAGTATTATGCCTAGGCTTCGGCCTGACATTTTGCTTTTGTATATAGTAGTTTTTCTTTGTAAATATCTGGTTGTTTTTCGATCTTTGATGCGATGGTGATGTTTTTGATCTGCTTTGGCAGGTTTTGTCGGATGTCATGAGTAATTTTGGTTTCGTCGATGGTGCTAGTAGACACACCCGGAACTTGGCTTCCGTGGCTTGGGTGCTTCATCATCCATCCGGTCAGCTGTTAGTATCAAGAGGAGTTTGCATTGGTCCTGCTACCAATAATATAGCAGAATACACTGCAATTATTTATCTACTCTCGGACGCAATATCTTTGCGAGTTTATTCGTTGGTAGTTTTCTTAGACTCTCAGCTGGTGGTGTCGCAGTTGAATAATACTTATCGGGTTCGAGATCCATTTTTACTCCGGTTGTTCTTGAGGGTACGTTTGTTACAAAGATCATTTCAATTTTTAACTTTCATTCATATTCCTCGAGCTGACAATTGGATGGCAGACTCATTAGCTAATCAAGCAATCGATTGGCATATTAATCATTCCATACAGTAAAATTTAATCATCAAAAGCATCATACATTTTCATACATTTGTCACATCACATCAAACATCGCTGTATATATATCATCAGAATGTTCAAAAAACTATACAAAATTTGGATTCATAAGTCATACAAAAAATTGGGCTTATGCCCGATCATGTTCAGTCTCAAAAAATATACAGTCATCTGGTATATCATATCTATCTACTCCTGTGGTCCCTGCCCAGAAGTTGTGTTCCTATAGAACACGATCGCGGTGGAAATTTGGCGGAATAACCGTACCCAGTCACGGGGTACTCCTACCACCCGTCTCTGGATGGCTTCAGGCAGATCTTCCACTGCAGCCATAGGTACTTGGCGGGTTAATCCCTCCAAGTTCCTCTGTACAGCCTGGAGGGTCCTGTCTGGATCTACTGTATCCGCCTCGCCTCTGCGACGCTTATGTCGTGGGTAACCCTCAGGTCGAACTGGTCCAATATCTGTATCATGATCATTATAAAATTGTAAGTCATCTTGAATCCAATCAAAAACATGTTTGTTTTGCACATTTTTTCTCATATATTGAAAAAATCCAAAAAATTATATAAGTAAAAAAATTGCAAACTTACCGATTGTGCCCCATGCCGCGCCTGGTGGAAGGACAAGGTCTGGATCGCCTTGGAAATCCATCCCGGCATAGGGATAGTCTTCCACAACGATGATTTGTTCTCCCCACCAAAGGAAGAACTCATCATCCCAAGTGGTTCGGGGAACTTCACTTCCCCCCATTCTCTTCATCAATTTAGCCCATCGGGAAATTCTTGGGTCTCTAGGGCTGCTGATAGAAGAGATCACTTTGGGTCTCAGCCCAGGAATCTTCTCGAAGAAGAATGTCATCAAGATTGTACCATATCCAAAATGTTTTGTCTTCACTTTTCGGATAGAAGTCAATTGTTGCTTCATATTCATCAGTAGAGTTGTGCACCAATCATATAAATGAGTTAAGCATTCCACTGCTATACTCATTTGAGTCCTGGATGCCTAGTGTAGGGAAGCAGATCCCGCTACCCTGCCAATGGTAAAAAGGAGGATTTTCATGTGCAAGTCTCTTAAATCTTTGATCGCAATTTGAGTTCCAACTTTCTTGGAACCCTCTACGCAGTAGACGTGGACGTAATCTTCCACGGTTAGCCCTCCCAAAGGCTTACCATGCAAGTCTACTGGCTCCCCCCTCCGAGAGAGTCCAGTAATAAAATAGATATCTTCCACCTCGATGCGTATGGGCATTTGATCTATAATGAAGCAGTCTTCTTCTGGTTCCCAATAGTTCACAAGCATTTCGAGCAACCGGACATTACTCTTCATATTTGGCATTTTGAAAAACTTGAGCAATCCACAATTTCGAAGAATATTGAGTGATACTTGGTCCTGCATGACTTCATTGTCAATGGCACTGTGTTCACGCTCTCTCCAAGATATAGTCATCCTGCAAAAATTCAATAATTCGTTCATTAGCTACGCATTTTTTCATTTTGGGTTGCGCATACGCGACTTTCTTTGTGCACAGTCGCGTATATACGCGACTTGGTCATTATAAACCCGCGTATGCGCAAACCCGTGATTTTAAACAAATGATTCTACGATGAAAATTCCTAATTTTTAACTTATGAATGGACAAAATGAATAACAAGGATGAATTAAGAGCTTACCTAACAAATTCGGTGAAGTTTGATGGTCGATTGCTCCTGTTTTGACGAAAGAGGCTTTTTCTCCAGAGCACTTTTTCCCAAATCAGCAATGTAACAATGAACCAAATATGAGGTAACTTGTGTATTTATGCCCAAAATTGAAAATTTTTTGCAAAAAATTTTTATGCTTATTTTTTCAATCTATCTTAAGCTACATAACCCGGATGCCTGGAAGTGCCCAGATTGGTATATTTTCAGGTACATTTTGATGAATTTGAGATTTTTCCTGGTTTTTTATCCATGACTGCTGACCCGTCATGGCAGGTATATGATCTTCACTGGCATATAGGTTAGGGTATCCACTTTCCATTGCATTTTTCATACTAGCATCCATTCTGATTACTTGCCATAGGGTCGATCCCATTAGGTCATGAGTATTAAACCCATTTCACTTGCTGATTATTTAATCATGACTTAGTGGTAGGGCCTTCCTTTACATGGGCTTCCTAGTTAGATCCCCACTATCACTTGTTGCCCATGCTGCGTTTTATGTAGGCTCGGGAGTCCTCTTTAGTCCCGCCATGACTTATGTGTTGAAGCTTCATTCTTTTTCTTCCTCACTATCATTTTTCTGGCTATTACCCTAGAGGCTCCCTGGTGTTGTTAAGTTGTATTACTACATTACATATTGGCTACTTGTTTATCCTGGCCTTCAGCTGGCTTCATTTTGGACTCAATGTTTAAGCCAAATTTTGACCTTGCCTATCTGTACAAGTTAACCATTGCATGCACTTGGCTATCACGACTTGACATCCTTATACCCATGGATGGAACATTCCTCTGAGTATCACTTACCAGTTTCCGCCACCTTGCATTGAGCATAGGATCGTTCCAATCCCAGGAACTAGTGCATCTGTTTCTTGATACTCGTTCTATCCATTGTACCATAGCATTCTTTTATTCCTTTTCAGGCTTATTATATGAAAAAGACAAAAAAATCAAATATAACAAAAAGAGCAGGAATGGTATGTAACTTCGTTATTTGATGGCAGTACAGTGTCAGTTTTTCGCCCTTGAACAAATCACATGCACTTATATATTTCCTTCATTTGTGATGGTTTTAGTTTTGACATAGGTTTAGCCTTTGCCTTGTTTCACTAGTCAGTCCTCCCCTGGTTGGTTATCTCTTCCAATCATATGGAGAGTTTGTTTTGCCTCCTACATAACAGACTTATACAGTGTCACTTTTTACTGCCATGGTCATCACGAGTCGTGATTTTGTTCAAGGGAAGTCTAACCAGAGTCAGCCATTCTGCGGTGTCTCTTGACTCATTATTCAGTCGGCCTTCCCGATCTTGTCAATATCTTGTTCTATCACATCAGATGTTTTGGTCTTCTGCTCGTGCTGGTTTGAGAAGGTCTCCATTGACTTCTTGCTTGCGGGTTTGTCTCTTATCGACTACGATGCATTGCTCTGAGAGAAAACCTAGAGCCACACCCTGGCCCTATTTCCATCATTGATAGGTGACCTTGTGCTCAGCATTTTATCATCATTATGGGTCTTTGACTGAGTGGTTTCCCCTGTGTTCGACGTCAGCATACATTATCACACTTGGGATTCGTGCAGTACCTTGATTTCCATTTGACCCTATTGGTGGATATCTCGCCTCTGTGTCAGCTTTCATTATTGGTTGGTTCAGAGGGTTTCTTCCGTGCGCTAGCTTCATCTTGTGCATGTCGGAAATGTACTTCGGTTTGGTTCCGTCACTCTACTTCATCCGATTCCTTCCAAATATTGGCCTGCGGGTTACACTCGCGCTGGACTGATGTGGGATGCCTTAATGCCTTCCTTCCAGCAGATCTTTTCCCATCGACTCCGACTCATTGCTCTGGGAATAAGGTCTAGAGTCTTTTTGTCAGTACCTTAGGGTTTGCAGTCATCAGTGGCAGACTCTTCGCTATCAACAGTGGGGACTCATCATTGCCTCCTGATTGGTAGATTCTTCCAAGTGTTCGACTTCAACTCATTCATTCGCACTTGTTAGATTGTACTAGGGCACCTTGACACTCATTTTCATTATTGGTGGGTTGTCTCGCGTTGGTTAACGGTATACATTATTGACCGGTAATCCAACGATTTCTCACATGGTCGACTTCAGCTCATTTATTCCCATTGTGTAGAATTGTGCCATAGTGATCGGTGAAGACCTCCGCTTGCATCAGCATTTCTCGGTTCACTTTTACAGTCCATTCAGTTTCTGCCAGTGATGTCGTTCACCCTTATATGTTGCAGTGTCAGTACAGCAGCATCCTATATGTTGGCTCCCGAGTTGCGTGATTGTACCATTTATTCCACCTCTTATGATTTGGTACTTGGAGATTCAGTTACTTATATGATCAGACATCCAGTTTCAACATCATTGATCAGATTTCTATATGAGACACTTAGACATTGATTCTGACTTGTACTTCCGGGCCATGCTCAGATGATTCATTGTGCACTTTCAGTTCAGCTATACTTGTATACATTTTGGATCTATTCTGTACTTTCGATATGATGTATTTTTGACTGAGCATGGGTATGCCCGCCTCAGCATGAGTTGACTCTCTGTTTTCTTTCATTGGTTTTTGGCAGGCTGAAATCTAGTGAAGTCCTCCCTTGTCCTTGCAAAGTTCTTTCTATGTGCATAATACATTTTGACCATCATGTACCACTTCTGACCTCATATATTAGGGGGCATCTGTTATAGCATCATTTTTCACCCTCATGTGATTCATGATTGTCTCTATGGCCTTGGGCACCCATTCCCACAGACTTGAACAAAATCATTAAAAAATTTATAAAAAAATCCCTTTTTTCGAGTTGGGTTGATGGTAACTCCAGTAGTTCAACCACCCCAGCACGTGGCCAACTATTTCCAACTGATTGAAACTACTTTGAGGGAGTATAAAATCCCTTCATGTGTATGGCCTAAGGGAGAGAGAAATTTTATAGATATTATACTCTGTTGGAATCCCTAATTCAAGTATGATTTCCCGTGCCTCCCGCAATTTCCCAGATTTATACAGGAAACCCTTGTTTCCAGGAGATGTTCATCCATTTATATGTCATCTCGTGTGCACAATTCTTGAAGGTATCTTAGCGAGGCAAGGGCGGGACGGATCCGGACGACGGTCTGTTCGAAGATCGTGGAAGGATTCAGGTGATCTCTCCACTTTTTATTTCTGTACATGCTGTTCGCAATAATGAAGAACCATCTTGTTCCTGAACTTATGTGTTAATATCTATTTGCATATGTGAAAAGATTGATTATTAAGCATTTTTTATTATTTACATAATGTTTCACATGGATTACACTAACATTTAGGAGCAATATATGTTGTACAACTAGATTTTTGTGCACGTTCTTTCTTTTTTTCCAGGTTGAAGAGGAAGAAGGGTTGCTGGGGGTTTGGACCCCACGGGATCTACATTGAACGTAGGACTACGGGTGAGTTCTACTATCATTGTTATCTAGTTTTTAGAATTTAAGTGTGGTTGTGTGTGAGTCCTTCTGAATAGCATGCCCTGATCTGTGGAGGTTTTGACCCAACAAACCTCTAGGGTGTTTTTCCCCGAAACAGGAACCAAAGATAAAATTTACCATAGACATCAGTGTACAATTATAGGAAAAAAAACATGATATGAAACTAACAGAGGATGAGGAACCATAAATCAAACTGAATAAAAACAATGGTGTGAAAACAGATGATGAGGAATGAAAGGATAAATCACAAATGTGTAAATTCAAATATCAGGGACACCTAATACCTTATAATGTGCACAAAAGCTCACTTCATGACCTTTTTTAGATATGCGATGAATATAAAAACAAATTTTTGCGAGGAACCAAAGATAAAATTTACCATAGACATCAGTGTACAATTATAGGAAAAAAAACATGATATGAAACTAACAGAGGATGAGGAACCATAAATCAAACTGAATAAAAACAATGGTGTGAAAACAGATGATGAGGAATGAAAGGATAAATCACAAATGTGTAAATTCAAATATCAGGGACACCTAATACCTTATAATGTGCACAAAAGCTCACTTCATGACCTTTTTTAGATATGCGATGAATATAAAAACAAATTTTTGCGAAGACATAAAAAATCAGTGGATGAGATGGAAAGGACAGTGACCAATTTGGAGAAGGATAAGAAAGAACTCAAATAGATAATGGATGGTGTTCTTAGTTGCAAGGCTCCTCCAACCAATTGCAATGTGTACTTGACATAAAAATTCCTGATATTTAAAAAGAATGCTATCATAAAAAATATCCTTCTCTAGGTTGAAAGCAGTGATGGTTTTAAGGAGGCATATATGAAAATTTGTGATCTAGATAGAGACATGCTCTATGAACTATACCAACATAATTTTTTGGTACCTCATAATACAAAATGGAATCCCAATCTTGTTACAAGGGATGTCCAAGTCAGATCTTTTTTATCGTATTTGAGAAATCAAGCTAGTTGGTTGGGTGATCTGAAAATCTATTTGCACAATTCCGAGAGCCTTCTATGGGTTAGAGGAGAACATCCCAAACCTGTGGAGGTGATATAAGAACATAAAAATTCGATCAACTCTCTAGAAGTAGCATAGTTTATCGCCAAGAACAAGGAGATGACCATTGCATATTGTGCATGCCATATTCTATCTTTGGAAACTAAGAAACGGGAATGATGTAAAGCAAGGTGGGATACCTCAGGAAAACAACCTCTAAATAAAGATCCATTTAACTACCTAAACTTAAATACATACTTAACAAGGGTTTATTAGTATATTAATTCCATGGGATAATGTGGGAATCACTGGCTATCTAATGATCTGGCTTCCAACAAGGATATATAAAAATAAATATACTTTGAAGAAAAAAGAGTCTGATTGTTGGAATGTAATTATGGAGACAAGATGGTATCTTCATTCTTATGAAATAGGACAAAGTGGTTATTGTATCAAAAGTCTTCATGAAATTCCCCGTCATCCATAGATTCAAATTGACAGATTAGCCCACCATTACTAAAACATTGTCTCACCATTGCTGACACACTGGATCACCATTGCTGACACACTGGCTCATCATTGCTGACACACTGGCTCACCATTGCTGACACACTAGCTCACCGTTGCTGACATGCTAGCTTACCGTTGCTGACACACTGGCTCACCGTTACTGACACACTGGCTCACCTTTTCTGACACACTAAATAACCGTTGCTGACACACTGGATCATGGTTGTTGACACACTAGATTAGCGTTGTTGACACGCTGGCTCACCGTTGGAACAAATCATAGGCAAAAAACATATTATATTTGATGTTGTAATATATATTACTCTCCAATAATATATGACAAGTCACATTGAGAAGTTATAAAAAAATGGTAAAATTGTGTTTGACATGTTTAGTTACAATTTCATTGCAGTTCCTCTAATAATTTTGCTACATTCCATTGTTTTTATTCGAATTTATATATCAGATTATTGTTTAGACACCAATATATGCAAGTTGCAAAACCAATTGAAAGTTATCTTACATGACTTACAAAACAATCAATGTATTGAAAGACTGAGTGTAAATGCATGGAGTTATTTAATCACCTTAAATGACAATTCCGTCAAATTAGAGAAATCTCCAAACATATACTTACCACCTATCAAACATATATGGACATATTCAAAAAAACAATAATACATCAAATACAGCTAATACACAAATAAATACTAAAATCAAATTGAAAAAAAAATCATGCACAAGAAACCTGGAAAAGAATTCATTGTTGGAGCGAGGGTGACCTCGCTTGTTGAGTTGTTCAAAATGAAATGGTTCATCTTCATCTGCCGGGATATTCAAGTCAATTTCCAATCTTGCATTTTGTTGCCTTCTTTTTCTTCTATTTTGGGGCTTAGGGAACTCTTCTTCCTCTTCAAATATAACTCAAAAGAACCCAATCCACACGTGAATTCATAATCCATAATATGAATATTGTTGGCGTCATCCAACAATTTTTTAAACAAAGAATATTTTTATTTTTATTTTATCTATTTTATTTTAGTTTATTTTATTTTTATTTGATTTGATTTTGTTTTGATTTGATTTATTTATTTAGCTAGTTATTTTTATTTATCTTTTATTTTATTTTATTTTTATTTATTTAGTTTATTTTTTGAAAGTTTGATATTTTATTTTATTTATTTATTTTTATCTTTTTATTTTTATTTTATTCTATTATTATTTTATTTTTATTTTGCTATATTCATTTTTCGATTTATATTTTATTTACATTTACATTTTATTATTTTTATTTTTATTTATTTTTATTTATTTTTATTTTATATTTTATATTTATATTTATATTTATTTATTTATTTATTTATATTTTTGTTTTTATTTTTGTTTTTATTTATTTATTTATTTATTTATTTTTTCTTTTTCTTTTCTTATTTTTTAACCTCTCACTTTAATTTAAAAAATTTATACTAATATGTTTACTAAATAATTAAAACTAATAAGTTTAATAATTTATTAACTAAATGAATAAATTTATTAATTGGTTTAAAAGTAGGAGGAACTAGCCGTTACTTATTAAAAACATTTTAAATTATTAAAAAGTCAAACTAGCCATTAAAAAAACGGCTAGTTTAAACATCTCTACATCTATTTAAGCTTATTGATTTGATCTGATCTCTCACCTAGTCCTGATGATGAACCACACTGGTTGGTTCGAAACGCGTCGACAACGTTCCATTATATGTGATTATTACCGAAAGAGATTTTACAAAGAAATAAACTGTTCAATCTTGTTCAAAATACAGAAGGACTGTTTCAAACTAGGTCTAAGTAGCCAAATAAATCCTCCTTGGCCATCTCAATTTTTTCAACATTTACATCAAAATTGTGACTATCCATTGCAGATGTGTTCGCATCTTCACGAAGATCGAATATTGCCTCCATATGTATCTCGCGAGGGTCATTGTATGAATCAATTGTTCTTTGATGATTTTGTAATTGGTTTGAAGCCATTGAACCAGAACACAACCAACCCACCTTTATGGCATGATTGCATATTTTTCCACGTATATACCATGGGCATTCACAAGTTATGAAATTTGTACGATGACAAGTGACAAGATATTTCCTATTAACTTTAGATTGACTCCTCACCCAAAAAGCATGAGACATTTTCTCATGAGGGTTGCAATCACTATCTGGAATTCTTTTTTCTTTTTCCATTGATGATTCTAATTATTTCCCTTTGTTGTAATTATTCAAAAATCCTTCCTTTTTTAGAATTTCCTTAAACCGATAATAGGGTTCAAAATTTGCTAAAATAACATATATCAACCAATCCATCCTACGAGAACATTGATTTCTTCTGTCAAATAGAAATTTTGCCTTTAGGTAATAGTGATATGACTCCACAGCATTGTTTGTCTCATTATTTTCATGGGGAAAATCCCTAAAACCTTTGACCCACATCCCTAATTGCATAAAATTTGGGGTAATGAAGATATTTCATCCATATTTCAAACCAAAAAGAGAAATGTAACTTGAGAGTTTTTCAACTTACAAATATTGTCACCAACAACCCAATTCTTGTGGAAATAGTCTAGGAACTTACCCTCATTACTAAATTTGTTGAAGAAATCATTAATTTCATTTCTCACTTCAACACTAGAACAATAATTCATATTTAAACCCAAATCAATAAAAAATTCTTTTGCTATTTTGGATTACTAGCGAATCGATTCACATTTTTTAGCCATGCTCTAAGTATGTGCCAAACACACAGGATAACATTGCACCTTGTGATTCTCCTGCCACATTCAATTTGTTTCAAGCATATTATCTTTTGTAATAAATACAAGTTGTACTATAAAATAAGAATATTGAAGTTACCTTAAAGAACCGATTTCAACCAGTGCATCATCAACCATGAAAGCATTAACTTTCCAATTATGATCAACTTGGTGACACCTATGCATGAGTTTCTCCAACCATAGTGAAATGTCCTCTAATGTATTATGTGATGCCACCATCCATGCAACTGGAACCCCACTTTGTTTCTCATCAAACACCATGAGTGTGTACAATTAATACTATCATATTCAAAATAAATATGAAGTCAAATTCATATCATCAATCATTATTAATCAAATTATTGTACTAGATCAATCATTATTAATACACGCACCCCATACTTATTCATGTTGAATGTCCAATCCATGGCTATTAGGCTATTATTTGATAGCTTCACCATGGTCTCCAACATCAACTTCGTCTAAATTCAAACTATAAAATGCACATCTCTACCATTGGGCTTTCGATAAAATAAAAAATCATTTGGTAGTTTCCTATACAAATGGTTCACACTCATTTCGTCCTTTTTACGCAAATGATAATTTACTTTCATTAGAAAATTATATATATTAAAAAAATCTTTCCTACACAGAAATAAATCCCTGTCTCGAGCTACAAAATCCACGTCAATGTATTTTTTAACATGCATTTAGTAAACAAATTCAACTGGAACATCCAAGAAGAAACAACTCTCTACATAGGAAATTGTGTCCCTTGATAAATTTGGTTGATGAGGCACCCTAGCATGACCGGAGGTGTCCTGTTGGCCATGACAAGGCCATCATTGGATATCCATATGCTCATACATGTTATATGTTATTATCACAATCTAAGGGATTTGAACCATAATTTTTACAATGAAATGGCATTGGCATCCCCTCTTTTTCACAAATGAGTATCTTCGATTAATTTCATCTTGTCCCCTTCTGTCATCAGGGCCATATGAAGAAGCATAGTTGCATAAAAAAATTTGAAAACTCAATGCATATGATTGCATGAAAACGGATGGAGCATTATTAATACCAACATATATACGTAGGATTTCTAAAAAAACTTACACTTCATATAGGAAGGAAGCAATAGGCCTTGAGCCTAGGCATTTTTTTTGTACTCGTGTGAAAGAAAATGGAGCATATGGGTTCATTTCCTCTCCTCTAATAAAATATCCAATTCTAGTTGAAGGGATTTTTGCAATCCAATCAAAGGAATCCATGTGTTTTCTTTGTACAAGAGACCAATCTAAATCCTACCTAGAGAAGATGAGATTTTCTTTAGGGTTTTGCACTGAAAAGGAAATTATTGACTCCCATTTTACTTGCTTTACCATTTTTCTGATCTAATTTTGTTGCTACAACAGTTAACTAGTGAGTTTCTGCAATAGTTGACCAATGATTTGGCACAATGGTTGTCCAGATGGTTGACCTGTTCTCCCTCATAAAATGGTTTGGATAAACTGGGTTGTGGTAAAAAAAATATCTAGGGATTCTCACTTAAAAAATACATACGTTCAGTTAAAAAACAAACATTCAATAAAAAAAAAATAGATCAGTTTTCAGTCGACTGAGTAAATCCTTCAGTAGTGGTCCAGCAAAGGCTTTCATTCCATCAAGAGAGTAATATGGGAGGAAAATGTTTGATCCAGGTGGATATTGGTGGCCACCTACCTATTCCATTTGCACCCCGCACCATCAATTCTTGCAGCTTTTCAGTTTCAGCACAACTTACTATTTTTAACAGGTTTTCGGGTCTTGCACTCCCGGAGCCATTTTGGGGCCTTAGTAATCCAAGTGGACATTGGTGGCCACCCACCTATTCCATTTCAACCCCCACCATCAGTTCTTTCAGTTTTTAAGTTGCAGCACAACTTACTATTTTTAGCATTTTTTCGGGGCCTAAACTTCTGGAGCCATTTTGAGGCCCTAAACGATGTTTTTTGGGCATTGTTTGTCTGGAAAATATGATTCCATTCTGGAATTGACATTCACAACATAATTTTTATTCCTCGGATAGATATTTCTAATGATGTATCATGTATGTCAAACAGAGATAATATGCCAATGTTACGACCCCGGGAAGTTGAAACACTAATTTACCCAAACGGGGCCCATAGTTTTGGCTCTTCATCTCATAGGGTTAGGTTTTTGGATGTTTAGAGTTATCCATTGTTTTCTCAATAATAAATAGGCCCTCGAGCCTCATTGTAACAAAGTTCAGAGGTCTGTAACCACCACATCTCTTCTCAGATATTCGGTACTAGCACCCTAGCTATTTTATTTACATTATGTTTGTAAGCATATTTCTGTTATTTGATATTAATGAAATGACGCATTATTTCCGCTGCATATCTATGTTTATGGTTATTTCTGTATTCTGTTGCGTTCCTGCATAAATCCAGATCAATTTTTCTTTATTTGGGAATTCCCACTTAAAACAAACAATGACATTCTCACTTAAAAAACCAGATACTCTCTTAAAAAAACAAACTTGGTCTCCATCGAGTGAGTAACTCCTCCGATTTTTTTTCAAGCGATAGATTTCAATCCGACTGGTTTGTCACAGGGGATTACATGAGTATTCTATTAAGAGAGATTTACAGTGGAGGCTCGATTGAATGAAACATAGTTCATGGTATCCTGGTTGGTGTCTTCTCGTCGAATGGTTTGCAGGTCCTTGTTCATTCGGCTCGAGGAACGCAAGAAAATATTTGCATTCATGGCTGCCCCCATTTTTGGGCGAGAAGAAATGGAAATGACAGCTGAATCCTAAAAAGAAACCTTCAAATGGTAATGTCATGGGATGGATATGGATAGGGGGTTGTGGGACCCGCGTTCGCCAAAAGGGAGTCGTAGGTCACCAGGGGCGCAAAAACCAAATGGTGTTCCTACTTAGCTTAATTCGTGGGAAAATAAAAAAAATAGACTTATGTAGGTCCTTTATACTATTCAACAAGTGACATATGTGATAATTTATTTGGTGATAAAGTTGTAATGACATCAAGTTGGTAGCAGTAAGGAATGGGTTTGGTCACATGGCAAAGTGATGGTGCATGTTGGCCTAACAGACATGGCACGTTTGATGACATATGTATGGGTGACAGGTAAATATGGTTTGGAATCTGACATGTCATGCCAAATAACAACCTTTTTCATGATTGGAAAAATATTCGTTGAAGCCCTGGATTATGTGCAAGGAACTCCAGGGAGTTACATGTAGCACTAGTCGCATGCCCCTATGGTTTTATCCTGCTCACAAATCCATGGTATGAAATCACTTGAGTCCTTAGATGAAAGGCTTTCTCCACCATCCGATATGTAGGTGTAAAATTTAGTCTGGGGTTGGATGAAATCGACCAGACATAGGCCATAGTGCGACTAAGCCACGTGAATGGTGACTTGGAAGGGACCCACAGTGACATTGTAGGCGAGTCGGCAAGGTGTAGCAATATGATTTTGTCACCAACGTGGAGGTGACATGCGATGTTATTCGATAAGGGGTAGGTTGTGGAATTTTAAAGTTGTTAAGTTGTGTTGGAGGCCTGTGGAGATAACACATGGCCTCTCCCCCACCATTCCCCAATCTCATCCTCCTGGAAGGTTTCTAGTGCGAGCTGTTGTGCGCTGTCAACTTGGCAAATTTATTTGTTGTTGGATCCTAGTGGCATGGAACTTTATCGTCACTCCACCCATTTCTTGTTCGCTTTGGACCAATGCGGCCATGCTATACATTCCTGTCGAAAGTAGTGTGATGTCATTTCTATCACCCATGAATGAACACGATTAGGGTTGATCCTTCACCCTTGGCCTCAAAATCTTGTAGGGTTGTTGCACTCAACACCATAGTATTATTTTCCGCCCTTTCCTGCCTTCACATATATATATATATATATATATTATTTATTTTTTTTGGACTCAACTTTTTTTCATTTGATTTGATTTCTCACCTACTCCTTATGATGAATCACACTTTTGTATGTGATTATTACCGAAAAAAAAATTGAAATATTTACGATGGATCACATAAGCCTATATTCTTAAAATAAATAAAATATTGTCTTGATAGAGTTCACAAAGTAAATTATTCTCCTCATTTGTACTTTCATATTAAACCTCATGAAAGTTAGTTGGAGAATTTATTTCAAAGGGCTTCCTTGTCATCAATGCATTTATCTCAAAAGTAAGGTACTTCTCATGCAAACACATGGTGTATACATGGGAGGGTGTCATTCAATTGAGGGCATATTCCATGAAGAATCCAAGTTTCTTATTTTGTATTTTGAACATTTCCACCTAGCCCTATAGCTAATAAGGTTTTTCTATCTCTAGTTTTATCTCCTTATTCCATTGGTCTCATTTATACCTTTGTACTTCTAGGCGTTCTAATCATCTCTTTAAGGATCTTCATGGATTTATGATGTTCCCTTAATAACATCATCCCTTATACATATGATATTATCATCACTTTCGATTTTTATTTTTCGGACAACCCCCACGGTTCTATAGATATGTTTGAAAAATAATTTCTCCCAAAATCTTGCATCTATTTGAGTTGTTGCATCCTACAATTCATACCTATTCTCATTTATTTGGACGACCATTTCCTAGATAGAGAACCTATCTTTTTTCACACCCTTTACAAGGTTTTCTTATTTCTCTAACACATAAATTAGTTCATATTTTTATTACATTATCAAGGACTCCAACCACTTCAGCAAGGTAATCCAATCCCTCACAAGATTCGTCATCCCTTAACTTGGCCTTTAAGATTCTAATATTATGTTGTAATTCCTTGTAATATTCTACAATATATTGTTTCTTATAATGAAGGATCAATGCAATGGTTCAAAGAAAAATGCACTTATAGGTTTCTACTTCTTGTTGTGGATTTATCCTTAAAGTCTACACAGTAATACAAGACTATTGAGTTATTGTAACTATCATTTTCCCTTATGTTCATATTTCTATTAGTGCAGCCTCATCACCCTTTGTCTTCTTTTTTTATCGTTCCTCCCCTCTATTGGTTCTTATGTTGTAGCAAACTTTTTTCCTATGTCCTTCATGTCCTCCCATGTTGGTTCTTGTATTGTAACAGGGATTTCCACTTCTTATTGCACCACCCCTACTAGTTATTGTGTTGCAGTAAGGAATTTTTCTACCTTATCCCTTATGTTCTAGCAAGGACTTCCACTTCATCTTCCACCACCCTTGTTGGTTCTTGTATTGTAGAAGCCTTTTTTACTTCTTCTTGCTCAAAGATATATGCTCTTATTGGTTCTTGTGTTGTAGTAGGTTGGTAAAAGTCCTCCTTTTTCGAGTATATCATCTTATTCCTCTTGGATATTTCCATAATAAAGGGTATTTTAGTCATGTTCTTAATCCTTTCATTTGGGGATAGAGTCCTAGTGATTTCAAGGTCATTGTGATGACTTTCTTACTGTGGTGGGTTTTCCTCTCCCTAAGGTTATTGTGGCTTTATTGGAGCCTCTAATGTTGCATCAATTACTTCCACCTAGATTCCTCTAATGTTCAAGTAGTTACTTCTTCCATAAATTCCTCTATTATTGTAAGAACTACTCCCTCCATAGATCCCTCTAGTACCAATAGCCCCAAAATGTCACCCCAAGTGCAGGCCAATTCCTAAAGCACATTCACCATAAGGAGTTTCATGAGGCAATGGTGCGAGAGACACTCCTTGGGTCCACTAGATTTCTCATCTATTTTCTATAGATTTTTCCATATAATAATTGTATATTTGTTAAAAAAAAATTCTATAAGTGTTTAAGTAACTTTAAATGGTGTCAGAAGACCATGTTTTGGAGTCCTTCACATGAAAGTACTTCTAGATGAATATTTCCACATTGATCCAAGTCTTTGGTAAGGATTTCCTATAAAAGGTATTTATCTTCTTCAATGGGACGTAATTTTCATCTAAGAATACCCCCCCCCCCGACCATCTCCAGCCATGGTATCTTCATAGAGCATGAATGTTATAACACCTAGGGTAGTCCCAACATAGTGGTTATTGTTTCTTCATTGACTATAGCTAATGTTGCCCCTAATATCATTTTTTATCTTGGAAATTCAAGGAAAAATCAAGTACTGCAACACTTTCATTGAACCCTTGTAGTCTCTTTGTGTACTCTATCCACTCTACTACCTCAAATATGGCACAATTGTGGTCATAATCTTGGAACAGGAGGGTCTTCAAAGGTTCTCAGTGTATAAACAAACCACCCACGATGATAGTAAAAAGTACAAAACTACTAGTTTAAATGTAGATGAACAATCCATTTGGAGGTGATAGCTTCCAATTAATGAAATAAAATCATGATCAATGGGGAGGGTATGTCATAGGGTGCAGTGGTAGTGGAGTGATATGGTAGTAATGGTGAATGATGAATGTGAATTATTACAAGTGTGATTATGTGAAAGTTTTAATGTCATACATTATGTAAGGAATGTATATACCTTTTCAATTCTTATCATTATTATGAGTTTGTGATCCTCTCCAGGTTGTTCATAGTAGGTATGTCATGTCCCATATCCTTTTTTGACATTGGAAATGGAACTAGGAGTGGGATGTAAGTATGGTTTGGTGAATTTTTTGTAATAATTTTCTACACCAATAATGCAACAACAATTTTTTAAAGGTGTTGCAACAATGGATGTCATATTGGCCTAGTATAGAGGTGTTGTAGCAACTATTGTAATGGTGTTCTAAATTATCGTCATATTATCCTAGCTAAAAGGTGCTACAACAATTGGTGTTAGTTTTACCTAGCGAAAAGGTGTTTCAAAAAACTTTTTGTAGCTAACAAGTGTCACAGTAATAGGATTGTACCCTTCCCCTATATCCTGAACCATTCGATAGAGTGCAAGTTTGTTCTCGTGGAGCAGTAGCAAAGGTACTAAGAATCAAAAGGAACTTTCAAGTCTCAGGATTAGGAGGATCTTGAATAACCATTAAAGTGTGCTTCTACTTATGATCGAATTTTAAATTTATTCATTTAATATATATTTAATTATTATTATTTATTTTAATAAAGAAACAAAATTGAATCATCTAAAGGGTATTTCAACCTTAGAGACAATCTCCAAAAAAAAATTGAAATGTCCTTCAAAATGGCTCTTTCAATATGTGTTTGTGATGTAGTTGAAGCCTATGTCAATTTTTCAGGACTAGAGTCATGTATTCATTAATTGTATAGGCCTTAGTGGACCCATTATCATATATGATATCGATCTCACATGGCCCAAGCTAACAGATGAAAAAATTTCCATTGAATTCCTTGAATCTCAAGTCAAATAGCAAAGCCTAATCCTCAAATTTTATTATTTTCTTCTTTATGAACATGTCATGCTAGAAAGTTTTAAATTGTTGAGTAACAATTATCTGGTGCAAGGAATCTTGATGAAGTTCATCTGAATCATTAATTTGAAGAATTCATTGTCATTTTACCTCAATTAAGTTCATGCCAAGCTGTACTACTATCCTTAGATTCTGCTCTTTTGTATCTATTGGTAGAAGGACTCTCTTTCCATATACTAGTCCTTATTGAGTAAAACTAGTGTTATTTCACCATGTTTCCAGTAGGCCCATAATGCTTTGGGAATTATATCTACCTAGCCCTTGAGATGTAACTAGAAAATCATTGTTATGATGACCTCAATGATCTTCTTTGTCTCTTCTGTTTATCCATTAGTGATCTAGGTGGATATTGGTGGCCACCCACCTATTCCACTTGGGGCCCCACCATTGTCCCTTTCAATTTTTCAGTTTCTTCACAACTTACTATTTTTATAAGTTTTTTGGGTCCTGAACTTCCAGAGCCGTTTTGAGGCCCTAAACGACGTTTTTTGGGAAAAATGGGAGCAACATGGGCCCAGAGACCGATGTTGCTCACATAAAAAGTTTTATTCCTTGGATAGATCTTTCTAACAAGGTATGGTGCTCATCAAACGAATATCGTATGCCAAATTTATGTTCGCGGGAAGTTGAAACACCAATTTACCCAAACGGGGCCCATAGTTTTGGTGCTTCATCTCCTAGGGTTAGGGTTTTGGATGTTTAGGGTTTTCCAATGTGTCTAAATAGTAAATATTCCCTCGAGCCTCATTGTAACATAGTTCATAGGCCTATAGCCGCCACATCTCTTCTAAGAGATATGCTACCAATGCCCTAGCTAGTTTATTTCCATTATGTCTGTAAGAAAATTTCAATTCTTTGATATTAATGAAATGAAGTGTTATTTCCGCTAGATCTTTTGATTTATGGTTATATGTGTATTCTATTGTGTTCTTGCATAAATCTGGATCAATGGTATCAGAGCGGTCTATTTTTTCTCGATCCTTCTTTGCATGTCCCCAATGAGGTCAGGATATAAGGAGTTAGGGCTCGATCTGGTTGAACCTTTGCAAGATCAACCTCGCAAGCCCTGATGACCGCCCATGGGGGATGAAAAGAAAGATGAGGGATCAAGAGATCCTATCAAAATATTGCTCGAGGAGGCCTTCAAAAAATAAAGGAACATGATGATGGATAAATTTTCCCAGATCCTTCAATAACTTCCCACCGGTGGTGCATTTGCATCCAACAGCCACTCTAGAGGCCCGAATCCCTTTAAGGTACAAGTAAACTTTGACATTCCCATATTCGAGGGTTAAATAGATGCAGATGCCATATATAGATGGTTGATTCTATTAGAAAGATATTTCTCGTTTCATGACTTTTCCGACCAGGAGAAATTATTTTTGCACTCCTCAAATCCACCCCCCATGTTAAGGACTGGTGGGAAACCTACTGTGAAAAAAAGGACGAGGTAGAACGCTCACTAGTCTCAATCGTACCCACTTGGAATTATTTCTGAGACGCCATCAAGCAACAATATTATCCCGTGGGGAGCTATGAGGACAGGTACATACAATGGACCACACTACGGCAACAAAGGGATCAAGGTGTGCATGAGGTGATGAATCTATTCCATACCCTGTGCAAAAAGTTGGGTATCAAAGATTCAGAGAAACAATTGGTACTAAAGTATCGCAGTTTTTTGCACTGATACATTCAGGAGGAAATGGAGTTCCTCGACATCTCCTTGCTTAGTACGACATACCGGCATGTTACCAAGATCGAACAGAAATTAAAACAGAAGAAGAGAGACATTGGATCTGCGAATCAAAAGCAAGGGAAAGGTGCCCACAAACCGCAAAAAAAATGACAAAGCCAAAGCATGGCGGCCTAAGACAACCTGCTAAAGCCACAAGCAAATAAAAACACTGCGAAGCTAAAGAAGGACATGGGAAAGTGGTGTGAGTTCCATAAGAGCTCCACTCACAACACAAGTGACTGTCGGGCCATGTAGTTGCTAGTGGCCAAGATGAGGGCTTCTGAATCAGATGCATGATTCTAAATTAGAAACTGAAAAGGGGAATGACAATGGGAAACAAAATATTGTTGCAGAACCCAACGCCATTGTTGCCACTGTGAAGATCCAGAAGGCGGAACCAGAAGATCTAGAGGAGGATGAGCGTCTCTTCCACTCCCAGATGTGGGTAAAGGGTTCCCCGCTATAGTTCATTGTCGAAAATGGGAGCCAAAAGAACCTCATTTCAGCAGACGCTATGAAGCGATTAGGCTTTCCGACCACATCACACCCACAACTATACACCATCGGGTGGCTTCACCAAGGACGGGATCTCCACGTCAGCGAGCAGTGTCACCTTCCCTATAGCATCAAGCCCCTCACAAATGAGGTATTATGTGGCATTGCTCCTCTTGATGTTTTTGATGTATTATTAGGCCAACCATACTTGTGGAAGTGACATGCTGTGTATGAGTCCTGACCTCACACTATTATTGTTACTTTGGGAAATGAGTTGTACAAGATACCAAAGGTACCACCGCCTGCTGCTATCTCTTCGGTTACTGCAAAACAATGAAATAAGCTCATTTCCCAATCTAGGAAATTTGTTTTCCTGATGATCTACCCCCAGGGAAAGAAGAAGACTATGGCCACGACCTCCAGATAGGGCTCCTCTACACGAAAACAACAAATTGACATGGTTGTGGAGGAGTACGAGGAAATCTTCACCTCACCCCTAGTGGTGCCTCTGCACTGTCAGGTTAAGCATCCCATTGATCTAACCCCAGGTGCGCTGATACCCAATGCACCAATCTATCAACACTCTGTTTTGGAGAACGATGAATCAAGAGGTAGATTTAGGAGTTTCTATAGATGGTCACATCTATCCAAATTCATTTCCCCGTGGGAGCCCGATCGTGTTGATACAAAAGAAGGATGGGACTTGGAGACTCTGCATTGACTATCAGGTGCTGAACAAGATCACTGTCCGGAATAGGTACCTGATCCCATGGATTGATGACCTTTTGGACCAACTCAAAGGGGCGAAATATTTCAACAAGATTAACTTGAAGTCTGGGTATTACCAGGGACGAATCGAACCCTCTGATGCATGGCTTCCTTCAAAGCCAAGGAAGGCCTTTCGAATGGATGGTCATTCCTTTCAAGTTGACGAATGCTCCCGCAACCTTCATGAGGTTGATGGATGACATCTTGCGGCCATTCACCAACTCATTTGTAGTGGTGTACTTGGATGACATTCTAATCTTCAGCTAGACTTGGGAAGAGAACCTCCACCACATCTGACAAGTCTTCCAAACACTGCAGCAACACAAGTTGTGTGCCAATTTGGAGAAGTGCACTTTTGGCATGACCCAGGTTCAATATCTGGGATACTTTATTGATGAAATGGGGGTGCATGTGGATCCAACCAAGATTCAAGTCATTCGGGATTGACCAGCTCCAACCACTCTAATATAGATTCACAACTTTCTGGGTCTTGCTAATTTCTACCATAGGTTCATGTTGGGATTCTCTCATATCAATTAGCCCTTGAATCAAGTCACCAAGGGAGGAGCAAAAGAAAATTTATTTTGGTCGAAACCTCAACAGAAGGCATTCGTAGAATTGAAACATCACCTCTCTTCTACCCCAATGATCACATTACCAGACTTGCAACAACCATTTGAGATCGAGACAGACTCCTCTAACTATGCTATTGGGAGGTTCTTACTCAACAGGGGCATCCAGTGGCATATCACAATGAGACATTGTCTGACACAGTTTGCAAGTATCCCACTTATGACAAATAAATGTATTCCATTATGCAGGCTTGTTGAAAATGGAAGCACTACAATTTAGGGAAGGAAACAATCATCCACACAAACCAACGACCCGTACAGTTCATACAGCCACAAGGTAATTTGTAGAATGATCGCCATCAAAAGTGGTCCACATATCTGCAACAGTTTAATTTGAACATCAAGTACAAGATGGGTAGCACCAATAATGTTGTAGACTACCTCAGCCGACCACCGATCATGGCACTAACCACCATTCTCAACTCTTGTGGGCATGAGACTTATGATTGGTTGTGTCTCTACAAGAGCGATCTAGAATTTGGCGACACATACAAGGCACTCTTGGGCAGTACGCAGGTTCCAAATTTTCACCTCCAAGATGCATTGTTATGTCACCTGGGACACCTTTTTGTTCCTTCAAGTGAGTGTGCCAAGATGATATGGGAAGCACACTACAGTCAAGTCGCTGGGAATTTCAGGGTTAAGAAAATAGTGGCAGTACTGCAAAAGTATTTCTATTGGCCGAAGCTTCGACAAGATGTCAGGAAGTACATCGGATATTGCACTGCTTGCGTCATTGCTAGACTGACCATCAAGAAGCAAGGCCTATATACTCTGCTACCTATCCCTAGTCGACCTTGGGAATCCATCTCCATGCATTACATGTTGAGCCTTCCTTCTTCTAAGCATGGAAACGACTATGTTTTGGTGGTCGTCGACATATTCTCAAAGATGGCCATTATGGCGTCCTGCAAGAAGAATATCACAATAGAATCCACTGCTAAACTCATCTTTGAATGAGTGTGGGTGCACTTTGGTATCCCACAATCTATCATATCCGATTGGGATAGCAGGTTCCTCACCACATTTTGTTCCAGCCTCTGGTCAATGCTAGACACCAAGCTCACCAACTCCACATCTTTCCATCCCCAAACTGATGGCCAGATAGAGGTCGTCAACAGGATGATTGTACACATTCTGCACATGTACAATTCAAAGCATCCACTAAAATTTGATGAGAGCCTCCCCTATGTACAACACATTTATAACCGAGTTCTCCACAACTCAACCAGCCATAGCCCCTTTCAAGTGGGCTTGGGATTCCAGCCACTATGTCCCATTGACATAGCCATGCCATTTGTGGCTACTTAGGCCGATTTGGCTCATGTCCATTCTGAAGCTGACAAAGAGAACATATTCACCGAGCGCATTCATCACATCCACCAACAGGTTCATGGCATATTGGATATATCAAATGCTAAGTACAAGAAACAACATGATCAACATCGGGTGCTACATAACTTCCAGGTGGGTGACAAAGTATGGCTACATTTCCAGAAGGAGTGCCTCACTGGACCCCACTGCAAGCTTCGTCTGCTCCGATATGGGCCATATACCATCACCAAGGTTGTAGGGAAAAAATCCTTCGAGATCAGTATTCCACCATTCCTTGTTCTGCACCCAGTATTCAATGTGGACTGCCTTCATCCATACTTCCCACCTCTACTGGACACCTCCAACATTGTAGAACAACTCACACCAACAAAGTTAAACCCAGACTACATGGAACAAGCCACCAAATATTGTATCATGGACATGAAAATCAATAACACTTTCCAACAGAAGATCCAACTGTATCGGGTTGTCAAAGTTGGCCAACTCCTGCAAAAAGGAAAATGGTTCACCGGGGACCAAGTTCAGCAGAAGTTTCCTCATCTCATGGAGGAACTCAACACAATGGGGACCATTTATTCCTAAGGGGGGAGGAATGATCCAGGTGGATATTGGTGGCCACCCAATTATTCCACTTTGGGCCCCACCATTGTCTCTTTCCTTTTTTCAGTTTCGGTACAACTTACTATTTTTAGCAGTTTTTCGGGTCCTCAACTTCTGGAGCCATTTTGAGGCCCTAAACAACATCGTTGGGGAAAACTGGGAGCAACATAGGTCCATGGGCTAATTTTTCTCCCATAAAATTTGTATTCCTTGGATATATCTTTCTAATGAGGTATGGTGCACGTCAAACAGAGATCGTATGCCAAAGTTACGTCCCTTGAAAGTTGAAACACCAATTTACCCAAACGGGGCCCATAGTTTTGGCACTTCATCTCCTAGGGTTATGGTTTTGGATGTTTAGGGTTTTAAATTGTGTCTAAATAATAAATAGGCCTTCGAGCCTGATTGTAGCATAGTTTAGAGGCTTGTAGCCACCACATCTCTTCTCAGAGATAAGCTACCAACGCCCTAGCTAGTTTATTTCCATTTTGTCTATAACCAAATTTCAGTTCTTTGATATTAATAAAATGAAGCGTTATTTCTACTCCATCATTTTATTTATGATTACATGTGTATTCTGTTGCATTCCTACATAAATCTGGATCAATTGGCTTGTGGATGGTATGGAATTATGACACTACCTTGGATTTTATAGGATTCCATGATTTTTTGGATGAGTCTTGAAGTGAAAAATGTTCTTTCATAAGTGACAATCTCCCTAGGTACCCTAAATATGAAAAATATTTTATGATGGACGAAGTATACTACTGCTTGGTTTATCATGGCTAGGAATGGATTTTTCCTCCATCCATTTTGTAATGTAATTTGTGCTTACCATGATATAAAGTTACGTCGAGATGGAGGGTTGATGGGCCCAATGAAATAAATAGCATATTTATCAAAGGGTTTTACATTAGTTGTGCTTGTAAGAACTTCTCATCTGATTGAAGTGGTTTTCCTATGCATTGGAAGCTATCAGATCTTTTCACATACTATTTGACATCTCAGAAGATTGAGGGCAGGTAGTGCCCTTGATGGAGTACTTTGTAATTGAATATTTTATTTGCAAAGTTTCCTTTATAATAGTCATCATGAAAATATTTCAATATATCATTTATTTCACCATCTCTCAAAAAATGTCGGATAAAATAATTTTGCCTTGGGTAAAAGAGGCATCCATCAATCCATGAAAACCTCTATCTTTTCTTAATGATTTTTTGACTCTCCTTTGAATACAAGTGTGATGGAAGCTTCATTGCAACCAAATATTTATAAATATATAGCAATAATGGGGAGTTATTATATACTGCAAAAAGATTTTCATTAGGAAAAGAACCTTCAATAAGTGCTTCATTTTCATTTGTGATAATTATAGAGAGGAAATATACTACCACATTGTCTTTTCCCAAGTTATTTATGATAGTTATGTCAAATTCATGTAATACTAGCAACCATCTAGTCACTTTTCCATTATTAATTGGTGTATCCATTAGATACTAAATGGAAATGTCATCAATATGAAAAATCACAAGATACCCCATTATGTAATGTCGAAACTTATCTATAGCATTGATTACCACAAGAAAATATTTTTTTTTCATGGTGTAATTTCTTTTTGTGTGGGAGAAAATATTGCTAATATAATCTATGATGTATGTATGATGATATTCTTTTTGTCCCATAAAAACTCCAGTGGATTCATTCTTCACAACATTTGTGTATTTATGGAATGGGAGGGACCAATTGGGCCCTCTTAATGTAGGAGCGTTGGATAAATTTTATTTAATTCCTTGAAGGTGCACTAGAAGTTATATGTCCATACAAGGTCAACATTTTTAGTAAGAAAATATAATAATGAATGAGTTAGTTGAATAAATTTTTCAATAAATAAACAATAACAAATTGTGTGCCTACGAAAGATTTGTATCTATTTTGTATTCATGGAGTTAGTAAATATATTATATGTACCTTTTCTAGATCCAATATTGTGCCTTCATAAGAAATATGATGCCCCGATATGACACCTTTAGTTAACATGATAAAAAAAAATTCATTGTTGAGGGTTGCATGAAATTACTTACATTTTTATAATACCTTTTCTAGATTAGCTATCACTAATTCAAATGAATCACCATAAGTTATAAAATCATCCAAATAAATTTCACAAAGCAATGAATCAAATATAAAAAGATACAATCATAAATGTTTTGAAGGTTGTAGGAGTGTTGTAAATACCAAATGGTAGAACATGATAAGTAGATGTCCACTGAAGAAAATTAAACATAGTTTTACCTTGGTCCTTTAGAACAATATAAATTTGTTTATACCTACTAAAATAATGCAGGAAAGATAAATACTTCTTCCCTACCAATGTGTTTACCACTTTGTCAATGAATATTAATGGGAAGTAGTCCTTATGAGTGGATTTATTTTATTCTTTATAATCATTGAAAATTATTCATTCTTCATTCTTCTTAGGCATGGTAATAAGAGGGGGGATCCATTAGTTGTCATAAATAAGGTAAAAAAATTTTACTAAAATAAATTTCTATAGTTCCTCTTTGACTATGTCTCATAGAGTAGGATTCACTTGTCACTGAGGTTCGTGAATGGATCTCAAATATTCTTTGATATGAATTTTATTGCACAAATTAGGATGGATTCCCTTCATGTTAGTATAATCCAAAGAAAAATAAATCAATATTGTTTCGTAAAATCTTAATAAAATTTTACTTTTTATGTTTAGTAAGCCCTTGGTTTATTTTCAAAAATCTCACAGGGATAATTTCCATAGTCTTTGAAGTGGACTCATGTTCTTCTTCGGAAGAGGATTCATGCTCTAAGAGTGATAAATATGTTGTAGGAAAGAAGAGGCATAGATTTCAGGGTCTAATATTTGAGTGAGAGTGCACGTGTTGGATGAGGAGGATGAATTTATTAAATCAACAATATCTTTTGTTGAGATTCAACAAGAATATCCTAGTGAAAATCAAGCACCTACACTAGGAAGTGGCCTCAGGCTATTTTTAGGTGTATGTCTATTTATAGATATATGTGCATATTTATTTTTAGATGCATGTCTATTTATAGATGCATGTTTATCTTTATTATACCTTAATATTAGATGGAGAATAAACTATAATATATTCACAATGTGGACTTGTAAATAGTTAACTGAAGTGGAAAATCAGTTAGCTAAGTGAATTTCGAGTTTAGTGGTTGGTTGGTGGGACATGCTGGTTGAATTTAGTTGTAACTGAGTTATTCGAGTTGTAACAGAGTTGGAAGTTCAGTGGCGCATGAGTTGTGCAAGCTATAAGTAGTTTAACTCAGTTAAGTGAGTTAAACTCAGTTTTTCTAGTTGTAACTGAAGATACAATAGTGAGAGATAAATTCAATTAATTATTAATTAATTCACAATCATTGGTATCACATGCAACTGAATATTTACTATTATTAAATGCATGCATGTTAGATCCAGTGGACACCAAGTTTAGTTCTAAGAGAAAGGGAAGTAAACTATCAGTTGTGACATTATCCGCTTGCACCAATGCAAACACACACACATTGGATGTGCCCATGAGGATTGTGAATTCAAGGTAGGAAAGAAGGCATCAATTCATGGATTTCTTTCAGCAGGGATTACATAGTGGAGGTAGGTTTTCTGGAGATAGTAAATTGAGCAAGTGATTTGCAAATTTTTGTATGATGGTGTGAGAAAATTAGCTCATGTACTGAGAGCTCTTATGATTGGAGTTCTGTATGTAATTGTTTCATGATCCATGATATAATATACAATAGAATATAGTGGGGTTTTTAGCTGTAATCTTCCCCCGAGAAATTATCTGTGTTGCGTGTGATTGATCTTTATTCATGATATAGGTAATTGGCAATTGTGTTTTTAATTCCACAAATATTTGTAGAAGAGATTTAGGATATAAATTTAGCATATTTTTAGATCAGGTAAATCCAAGATATACATGCATAATTTATAATTTCTACAAGGTATCAGAGCATAGAAAATTGTAAAAGTGAAGCAGGAGCTGAGTTTATTGGTGGAGAGAATTCGAATTTGCAGAAATAATTTCTTGGTGCTACAACTGATTCAAGATTTAAATGGCTTTCAATGGCTTTAGGTTAGAGCATGAACTCGAGAGCATATAGAACTAAATTTCTTGGAAGGACAGGGTGAAGGTAGTACTCGAAGACATTGGCTTGAAGGAATTCATTGAAAAAGATGTTCCCAAGCCAGATGTTGCAGATGCTACCAAGATTGATGCATGGCAAAAGAAAGTGGAAAATGCAAGGAGGATCTTGTTGGAGGGAGTGCGAGACAACATTATCTCAAGTCTCCATGGGAAATCCACACCATATGCCATGTGCAAGGCTTTAATAGATCTATTCCAAAGCAGCAATGACCATAGGAAATTGGCGCTTAAAGAAAAACTCAGGAAGATCAAGATGGAAAAGGGGACACCAATCCAAAGTATCTCACAAAGTTTTTCCAGTGTCGGGATGAACTGGGGAGTGTGGGAATAACAATTTTTTATGATGATTTGGTGAGCTTGGCTCTCTTGGGACTTCCTAAGAGTTGACACAATTATGAAGAATTAGTCAACGGACGAGAAAAATTGTAAGATTGGTAACCACTGTGGTCAAATCTGGTCTAGGAGGAGTTTAGGCGAATCACTAGAGATGGCTCTTCATCAAAGCATGATGATGAAGAGGATTTTGATTTGGCTTCCAAGGCGAAGAAAGGGAAGGGGAGGAAATTCCATTCTAAATCTGAGTCTAAAGGCAAGAAGCAGGACATGTCCAAGGTGAAGTGTTTTCACAGTCACGAACATGGTCATTTTGCTACTAATTGTTCACAAAAGAAGAAGAACAAGAAGGTTGTTGGAGTTGTAGTTGGTGAGGCCCTTACCTTGAAATTTGAGCTTGAATTCTCCTTTATTTCATGCATGGTCTCAAGTGCACTAGGATCAATTTGGTATTTGGATAATGGCACTTCCTTTCACATGGTGGGAGATCAGGAACTTTTCAGTGAATTGGAGGAGAAATATATTCAAATGCATATTGAGATGGGAGATGACGAATGGTACAATTCTATTGGGGATGCTACCATTACCTTTTAGAAGGAGTGAGGTAAACCATTTCAATTAAAATATTTTATGCATGTACCAAGTCTAAATAAAAAGTTGGTCTCAATCGTAATGTTGGAGGACAAAGGCTAAGACGTTGCTTTTAGTGATGGAAAAGCTTTCCCGTGACATAAAACAACTAGTCAAGCCAAGAGGATAGGGATCTGAGTTAAGGATATCTACAAGTTAGAGGTAGATGGCTGCACTTCCATGATGGGCAAGGCAGAAATAGTGGTGAGTTGGGATGAGGGCGAATTATGGCACAAGTGATTGGGCCATATTCATCATGGAGCCTTGAAAGTCATGCAAAAAATATCTAATGGAATTACAATGGGAACACTTGCTTAGTTAGATCATTGCAAGGGTTTCACCATGGGGAAGTATGTAAATTACATCTTCCATGAGAAGGAGAACCGTGCTTCAGGGATCCTTGAGAGAGTTCACACAGATGTGTGTGGACCATTCTCAATTGCTTCAACAGAAAAACACAAGTACTATGTAATATTTGTTGATGACTTTTCTTGTAAATTTTGGGTCTTCTTCATGCAGAAGAAATATAAAACATTATATAAGTTTTGTGAGTTTAAGGAATTGATGGAGAAAGAGTCATGGAAGCAAGTGAAGGCTCTTAGGAGCAATAATGGTGGAGAATACATCTCTAACGAATTCAAGAAATTTTGCAGCAAAGAAGGAATTCGAAGAGAAATCATAGCGCCTCATAACTCGCAAAAGAATGGGGTCACAAAGAGGAATAACAGAATGATCGTGGGTGTAGCACGAGCGATATTGCATGATCAGGGCCTACCATTGCATTTGTGGGAGGAAGCATGCAATGATGTAGTTTATGTGCAGAACCGTAGTCCTCATAGAGTACTTGGCATGAGTACACCTGAAGAAGATTTCACTAGTAAGAAACCGGATGTTTCACACTTTAATATTTTTGTCTCATCTCTTTATGTTCATGTGACCAAGAAAACCAAGAAGAAGCTGGAGCTGAATGGTGAAGTTTGGATTTTTGTGGGGTACACAGAAACACCCATAATTATAGTGTGTATTTTCCAAACATAAGAATGACTATTGTGTGATGGTATATAAAATTTTATGAGGGGAAATCCATGCAGTTGTCGCTTGAGAGGGAGTTGGGCTTGCATTTTGAGGAGGAACTTCTGGTTCCCAAAGATGAGTCTCAAAATGTGGATCAGCCACAAGAGGAGGTTCATGGAGTGGAGTAAGCCACTCATGCAGAGCCATCCATCAGAAATGGCAGAAGACGTACCACGAAAGATGATAGGCTGAGACTTGATGCTCCACAGAATGTAGGAGCCCCTACTTCATAGCGCAGACAGAGACAGTCTACTGACCAATTTACTGGATACATGGCTCTCATGACAAAATGTATTGTGACTGAACCATATTCCTATCAGGGAGCAATGCAGCAGCCTACATGAGTTGATGCAATGGTGGAGGAGTATGACTCCATTGTCAAAAATAGTGCTTGGGGAATTGTTCCAAGTCCGGTTTATAAATCATTGGTAGGTTTTAGATGGATCTACAAGGTAAAGAAAGTTTTGATGGGACTGTGGATAAATACAAGGCCAGATTTGTGGTCTAGGGCTTCTCACAGATCGAGGGGATATATTATGATGAGACCTTTGCACGTGTCACAAGGTACTCTTCCATAAGGACCATCCTTGCACTCTCACTACATATGGGCTGGCTCATTCATCAGATGGATGTGAAAACTATGTTTCTCAATTGAACATTGAGGAATAGGTGTAGATAGTGCAGCTTGAAGGTTTTGATATATTCAGTAGCGAGTTGCATGTGTGTCAACTCAAAAGAGCGATGTATGGGTTGAAGCAAGCACACTGTGCTTGGTACACTCAGATAGACAACTATTTCACTAGACTAGGCTTCACCAAAAGTGAAGCAGATGCAAACCTATACCAAATTCTGGTGGAGGGTAAGATTTTAATTATTTTTCTTTATTTTTATGATTTAATATTCGTTGGTGATGAGAAACTGGTACACTCATGCAAGGAGGATCTTGCAAGGGAGTTCAAAATGAAGGATATGGGCCTCCTTCATTATTTCCTTGGATTGGAAATATGGAAGCGAGATGGTGAATTTTTTTTGTCTCAAGGAAATTATGTGAAGGAGATAATGGGTAAGTTTAACATGGAGGGCCGCAAACCCATGGATATGCCTCTTCTAGGAAATTGGAGGAAAGAGGATGCTACTTCTGGAGAGGTAGTCGATGTTAGTGTCTATCAACAGTTAGTGGGTTCGCTAATGTATCTAGCGAACACGAGACCAGACATTTTCTATGTGGTTAACCAGTTGATTCAAGCTATGGTTAAGCCTACCAAGATCTTTTGGAAGGTGTGGAATCATACCTTAAGATACCTGAGGGGCACATCAAAGTATGGTTTATGGTACAGAGAGATGGATGGATTGAAGTTGCATGGCTTCACGGATGCAGATTGGGATGAAAGTCAAACGAACAGAAAGAGCACATCAAGGGGGATCTTTAGCATTGGATCTATATTTGTTTATTGGTACAACAGGAAGCAGAGATCTGTGGCACTCAGTTCAGCGATAGTGGAATACATGGCAGTGAGTCAAGATGCATGTGAAGCTATCTGAATGAGAAAGATCTTGGTTGGTTTTTTTTGTTCTTAGATGGATCCGGCAGTGATTCATTGTGATAATCAGAGTTACATTAAACTCTCAATTAATCTTGTGTTTCATGATAGATCCAAGCATATGTATATATCTTGTACCATCATTTCAAATATTGTGTGTAAAGGAGAATCATGTTGCTTCAGTACATTCCCATGGAAGATCAGGATGCAGATATTTTGACGAAGGCGCTCACTAGGAGAAAATTTGAATACCATAGAGAGAGGATCAGGGTGAAGGATAATCGCTTTCTTGTTGAGAGGGATTGTTGACATTCAACAAGAATATCCTACTGAAAATTAAGCACCTAAACTAGGAAGGGGCCTCAGGCTATTTTTAGGTGTATTTCTATTTATAGATGTATGTGCATATCTATTTTTAGATGCATGTCTGTGTATGGATGCATGCCTCTCTTTATTATCCCTTAATATTAGATGGACAATAAACTATAATCTGTTCTCAATGTGGACTTGGAAATAGTTATTTGAAGTGGAAAATAAGTTATCTAAGTGAATTTTGAGTTAAATGGTTGGTTGGTGGGACATGCAGGTTGACTTTAGTTGTAACTGAGTGATTCGAGTTGTAACAGAGTTGGAAGTGTAGTGGTGCATGATTTGTGCAAGTTGTAAGTAGTTTAACTCAGTTAAGTGAGTTAAACTCAATTGTGCTAGTTGTAACTGAAGGTACGCTAGTGATAGATCAAGTCAATTAATTATTAATTAATTCACAATCAGTGGTCTCACATGCAACTGAATATTTACTTTTATTAACTACATGCATGTCAGATCCAGTGGAGACCCAGTTTAGTTCTAGGTGAAAGGGAAGTAAACTATCAGTTGTGACATTATCCGCTTGCACCAATGCAAGCATACACATATTTGATGTGCCCATGAGGATTTCACAGTCAAGGAAGGCAAGAATGAATCAATTCAAGGATTTATTTCAGCAAGGATTGCGCAGTCTAGGCAGGATGTCTGAAGATAGTAAATTGAGTAAGTGATTTTCCAATTTTTGTACGACAGTGTGAGACAATTAGCTAATGCACTGAGAGCTCTTGTGATTGGAGTTTTATATGTAATTGTTTCGTGATCTATGATATCATATACAATAGAAGATAGTGGGGTTTTTAGCTATAAGCTTTCCTTAGGAAATTATCTGGGTTGTGTGTGATTGATCATTCTTCATGATATACGTAATTGGTGATTATGTTTTTAATTCCAAAAATATTTGTAGAAGCGATTGTGTTTTTATATATGTTTTTAATTCAGGCATATTTTTAGATCAAGTGAATCCAATATATACATGCATATTGTATAATTTCTATATCTTCATCCTCATTTTTATCCGTAAGAGAAATATATTGGTCTATTGTGAGCTATTGAAGATAAATTACCTCTTCATCACTTCCCTCTCCTTTTCCCACAAATTTTTTTTGGATCAATACTAGGTTTATTCAGAGGATATAAGGTGAGTTTCTTAGTGAAGGTCCCATGGGAAATGAACATATTTCCATATATATTTAACCAATATATGTTTTTGTAGTTTCTAACCATGGTCTTCCTAAGATCAAGGGATATTCCCCTAGGGAATAATTTGGTTGTAAACCAATTAAATCAATAGGGTATTTCTATGACTCCATGAAAATTTCCACGTCTTCCAAAATCCCTTCAGGTTTGGTAGTGAATTGATTAATGAGTTAAAACACTTTGGGGGTTTTCCTAAGGCTTGAAAGTTCCAAGGCTTCCATTGTTTCTTTGGTAATCACATTTATACTAGTTTTAAGTTTAATCAATGTTTGTGGGATGATTTTATGATTGATTTTCACATTTACGACAAAGTTTCTAATATTTGGGTATTTAGCAGTGAGGACCATCCCTAACATAAGATATGGTAATTTTACAATAGCATTTACTTTTTTAGGGTATTTCCTTTTTCTATTGGGTTCCTCAAGCATAATTATTGGATAGATTTACAATATATAGAGACATATCTAAGTATAGTGGTATATAAGAACACATTATTAAGTTATCCTAAGAAGTCAAATTTAGGCTGAGTAATATGATTTTCTAGGTCTAATCTCTCGGGGTAAAAAGGAGCTTGTGCTTCTAGAAAATTTCGATCATTTATTTATTTATTTATATAGATTGAATTTGTTATGTTTCTTCATTTCGATCCTCCTCATTAATATGTTCTATTTGTACAAGAGGTGTTTCTCTATTAAGACTCCTCCTTGACCTAATATGGATTTCATAAAATTTTAGGGAAGAAATAGAGTAAGTAGGGTAAGTAGAAAACCAAATAGCTCGTATTGGCTAAAATACCTTACAATTATTAGAGCGAGGGATTGCTTGTGGAAGTTGGGGTTAGTGAGGGATTGATGTGGATGGTTGTACTAGTGGATAAGGGAAGAGTTGCATCGGTAGTTGTAATACGGCTTGTTGTGGACCTATAAAGGATGGATTCATCCACCCTTGCTATCAAATTTGTTTTAGTGGCGGTCCATCCATGTTTTGATAAGTATACACCATTGTAGAGAAGATTATTGTGTTGAATGGTTAGAATAAAAAAAATTATAATGTTGATATTCGTCATAGATCATACATTGAGACTTGGGTTTCCATGGGAACTTCTAAGAGACAAAAAATAGTTGCTCGAATTCATCGTCTTCCTGATACACAACTTTTATTCTAGGAAAATATGGGAACTTTATTGCGTAATGGTCTCCGCTATAAATCTCACAAAAATCAATGTGATCTAGTGGGAATTCCTTCAATGGGTGATTTCTTCTACACTTTGGAAAAAATAATTCTAAATCCAACTTTGGTCCTTCGTTATTCTTGTCCAATTGCAGTGTATCAAATTGAGAAACTAGTGAACTTATTATATCAATCTTGATGTCTTCTTGCATGTTTCCAATTTAACCTCTAGTAATTCCATTGTCAAAAAAATTATTGAATTTTTGCTATATATCTTTTGGTCTTTTCCCAGTCCTTGATGTCCCTATCTAATATCTAGGACAAAATTCAACAATAAAATCATAAAACTATTGAAAACATATTTTCCACCCGTTACATTTAAGAGGTCGATACAATCATCATGAATTCCATGCACCAACAAAACATGTAGTATGTTTAGATCCAGTTTTCATGGTCTTACCTACCTTAGGTTGTATTTGAATCATTTGACATATTTATTACAAGATTTTATTTCATTATAAGTTAGTGTAAAGACTTCCTCCCTTAATTCCTTATCCTTGCAATAATATTAATATTTTCCAGGAACTCTCTCTTCATTTGTGCCCACTAGTATTAGTTACTAAAAAAATGACCAAAATTTGCATATAAACAATCATTTTTCAGTCGGTGACCAATAATAGCTAGTTTACAATATCTTATATCGTGACCAAATTTTAGTCATTTTTAGCTTAGTCATTAATTGGTTGTCTCAATTTTATCGTTTAGTAATACATTTAGTCACAAATTTGGTAATTAATATAGTCATTGAGTTAGTCATTAATTGCCACAATTAATGGCCAAATATACAACAAAATATGTTACTATACGATCACCCTAGATAATCAACTAAGAACCAAAGAAATATGACCAAAACGTTGGTCGTGTTATACGATATTGTAAATTAGATACTAATAGTCATATATATGCAAATTTTAGTCAGCTTTTGAAACCAATTAATGACCAAAGAAATATGACTAAATTTCAGTCAAGTTATAAGATACTGTAAAAGCTACTAATAGTCGTATATATGCAAAATTTAGTATTCGTTTGTAATCACAAATTTATCATTTGCAGTAGTCATTTATATTTTTCTGGTAGTTTCATATTCATTATATAAACGATTGATTTAGTAGTTTATATTCATTTCATTTCCTTTCAGTAATAATCATTATAGAGGAGTAATTTAGTCGTGTATTTATTTTATTTGTGTTCCATCATTAATTAATATAAACTTCTAATTTGGTAGTTTTATATTGATTTTATGTATTCATTATTAATAAACATCAATTAATTAGTATGATTTTGCGACTAAATTAAAAATAAATGTCATACAATGTGCATGTTCATCTAATATGAAAATACATGAAAACACAAAGTTACATATGTTAATTACAATACTAAATAATATCAAGTTCACCTATAAGTAATTTCAACCACAAATTATATTATATAAAATGCCAAGTATTACAATAGGAGTTCCCAACTTAATATTGGTGGGATTACGATTTACACATGAAATATTGTTTGATCACTTCGAAACATTATCACTTTGCTACCAAAGCATTCCAACTGAATTCAACAACTTTGAATACTTGATCATTAGTCTCTATGTGTATGTCTTATGTGCAATATTGACTCTAAGAGTATCACTAGATCGATTTTCTTCTCTCTTCCTTTTTTCATTTGTAGCTCTAGTGTTATTGTTCTTCTCGTTCTTCAATTCTTGTTTCTTACCATCAATACTAAGTTCCACTCCTGAAAAAAGAATAAGATACAATGTAGAGTATAAGATATGAAAAACGATGAATACTGAAATATAAGCTAAAGTAGACTATAAAATATTGATACAACATATACCTCAACATCAGTAATGTCAATGAAATTTTTCCCCATAAAAGTAGAAACTCAAACAAGTTTTCTTCAGTTGGGAATAGTGTTCACTATGTGGCCAGATGACCTGTATAAATAAAACAAATAAAATATCATCATAGAAAATAACACCTTAGTAACTTAGTATTCAAACTTTGGAGAAATCTTAGACACAATCATGCTAACTAAGTTACACGCTAAAAGCTCAAGTTGTAGATAAATTGTGACAAAAAATACTCTAAGGGGTGATGTCTAATCCTTGTCGTTTTATTTGCAACCACATTTCATTCTCAAATGCATGAACTTGGTCAAGTATATAGACAACTTGTGCTTAAATAACAACATGAAAGTAAACTTTTCTAATAGTAATGAAAATATTTTAACACAAAATACCTAAAAGGATTTCAATTAATATCATGTAATACTAATCTCATCTTAAAGCTTTGAATGTTGTTCAAATGGACATGATAACAAGTATTTTCAATTTCATATTTAAGAGACAAAATAAAATCAAAGGAATCATTCAAAATCAAATCAAATAAAAAAGAAAGGATATCATGGAACGAAGATTGAAATTATTAAAAATATGTTTACATGTCCATCAGTGTCTTGTCTAGAATTCCTTAAAAACATACATTTCCATGAGTGTCTTGTCTTGTATATAATTCCAAAATAACCATGAGGCGAAAGAATCACAACATTAAAAACCATAGTAATCCCTACTAGAAACATTTCCAAAGCCGATGGCTCAAGTGCCTCAACTCTTCTTGTATTGGAAAACCATATGATGTAAAAAGTGATCTGACATAAGATATTTTATCTAGGAAATCCTTCACAGTTGAATTTGGAGTTATTTCTTACACATTCATCTATTTAACAACAATAAGAAATCCTTTATTCATAAAATTGATATGATGGTAGAATTTAAAACAACATACATAAAAAATTGTGTAAAAGATTAGAAAATGAATTCCAAAACAAGAAGATTAGTTACTAGTGGAAACACGGTATGAACACAATATGAATTTCAAAACAAGAATATTAGTAAATGAATTCATACTATGTTGCCAAGGCATTGTTCTCATCTTTCTTCAACTCTTACTTCTTCCCATCAATATTGAGTTCCTCTTCTAAAAATGAAAGAATATACAATGCAAAGTATAAGATATGAAATAAAATGAGCACTATAATACAATATAAAGTAGAATATATATATGTTATAATCACAAATTTTCAAGAGAATTAGAAATATAAAAATAGTCAAAAAATTAATAAAAATATCATTTATATGATGAGTCCCATATAGCCTTGGATTATACAATGTCCAAAATTAGCCTTATAGATTATTTGACTACTCAAAAATCAACAACAATAAACTTAGTGTTATATTCATTAAGAGTTTTAAACATAGGGCTAAATTCCACTAAAATCATCCAAAAGCGCTTCCCCTTCTTTATTACAAATGTTTCCACACTTATGGGCTGACATTTTCCATGATATGTATCTCGTTCTCCTCATATGTATTGAGAATTTGGAAGGGAGATTATTAATTCAAATTTACTTCTTGATAAGTACTTGTGAGGTTACTTATTTTACTTATGTATTCTCTTCTTAACTTATTTACTCTTTCATAAAGTCAATTACCCAAACACAAGAGACACATATTTAGGCTCTTCGAGCCACGGAAAAACCTCTCCCCCTTGGAGAGAAAAACCCATCATAAATTCTTCTTATAGACTTTCAAATCACAAGTAAAAGTGTGCTACTCTAAAATGACTTTGTACCTTGCATAGAAATGTATTTTCATAGACTTATTTTTTATAACTATTAGACAAGATCACTTGGAACCTTTAATTTTGGATAACCCTAAAGCTTCTTCACTTGAGGTGTAATACTTCCTCTTTACGCACTATAGAACAAGAAGGTAAATCACAAATTTACCTTCCTTCCTTTCTCATACTATAGTTTCTTCTTCCTTGCTTATTTTCACTATAAAACATATGTATTTATTCCTTTAGAACAATCCAAAGATTTATGATATATCCACACTTTATTTTCTGAAAAATCCGCATTTCTTCTTCAATAAAATGCAGCACTTATCATGTTGTGGAATATCAGGGATATACACGCCTTTTCTTGTCCTTAAGCTCGTACTAGATCCTGTCCTGAAGTCTTCACTAGATCCTGTCCTAAAGTCCGCACTTGATCATGGAATATTCTGAATTATCTATGCCAAATGAATTGCAGATCTATGTGTATATATAGAGGAAACTTCTATGTTTTAGGTTGACCATACAATTAGCTTGTATGCCGACTAGATCACAACATCTAGGAGCTTATCTTCCAACACTGAATGAGGGATGACTTAAGCCACTCCTTCACAGATTTATGGCAAGGTCTTGGATCATATTCTTTAGAATATTCACTTCATATACATGACTCTTAATTAAACTTATAACCAAAAGACAAACCCTAATAGAAATCAAGAACAATTCTATTGACCGATAATAATAAAAACTTGCTCATGAAACCCATGAAGCAAGTATAACAAAAATCAATTTTATTATCTTTTTCTTCTTCTTTACATAAATACATAATTACATAGTCAATATGAATATCGATCCTAGTTACGCTTTCCAACACTCCCTCTTAACTAGGGAGGTATTCATATAGGTACATGGTCACTTTCAAACTGAAGAATCTCATAAGAAGAATCAGACTGGTAATTGAATCTGTATAGCATTATATCAACCAACATTGTCCTAGTGAAAGGCGTTGAATAACATCCCCATCTCTCAATGAGATAATGGGATACAATGTTGGCGAGACACATGAATTATAGACACCATAGTGATTGTCTCTCCAAGGTACATACTCCACCCAAGTGTTCCCAAAGTATGACCTTATTGGAATATTCTTCTCTTAGGTAGCTAGCTCTCAAAGAATATTGGTCCCTGACTACTCTTATCTTGAATTCCATATCACATTCTTAAAGAGTATCGAATGGTAGATGATTACCCAATCCTACATTCTGTCTTCTCAAGTGAAGACCAGAATGATGTGTGTATCCATTCTCTCCACATGGCCTACACTGAGACTTACGGTTGTTAGTCCTGGTCTAGTTTATAGCACATGTGTTAGAGAATCATATATGTCACTCCCTCTTAACTCGGGAAGGACATACTTCAAGTTTCTTCCAAGAAAGAAACTTATCGCTAGGCTCCCTCTCAACTAGGGAACAACAGTAGCAATGGTGAGACACCCATATTCTCATGAAGAATTCCTCCCCTCGATGTCATGGATTTCAATATTGAGGAATCTTAAACTTTTGGCTTCATAGGGAACATATCATCCATCAATTTCATCCACGAGTCATGTCAGCTATAAAAAAGTAATTCATCAAACTTCCTTATATGGTTCACCTTTATGCCATGTTTCTTTCCTTCAAACCATCTCCAAGGATCTTACATCCTTTCACATTATTGGTAGCCCTACATAAATTAATCTATATAAACACATATATATGAACTTTTAAATAAAAATTTACCTCAGTGATGATCTTTCCCCATGATTCATGTAGGCATCAACATCCTCTATTATGTTCATTTCATCTGATAATGAAAACTTGTGTAAAGGAAGAGATCCTCCCTTCTATGATCATACTTTTAAATATAGGAGTCCAATACCTACAACCATATGACATAACTTCACAAGATTCAGTGTCAATATATATATATATATATATATATATATATATATATATATATATATATATATTGAGTCATCTGGTAGCAATTTTACTAGAATGAAGAACTTCATTTCATTGGCCTGCTTCATCAATATGTCATCACGTCCTAATCCCAGAATTTTGTAGCATAGAATTCTTGATGAATTTTTTTTTCTTTCTTTATAATTAGTGAATCCATAGTGAAATCCATTAGAAAATGTCAAGAAAATGTTTCCATGATGAACCTTGATCTTGATGACTACCTTCCATCAATGTTGTTTATCAGTGAGGTTTTCCAGGAGTTGTTTCTATTAGTGTCAGTTTTTGCATCTTGTCACCAGTGATCAAATAGACTCTTATCATGTTATAATAGGTTCCTTCGGTCAAATTTTTGTCATTTCATTGGGTCATCATGCAAAAAATTGGTCACTAGATGTAGATCTAGGTATGTTTTTAATCCTTCCAAAGTTTTACTAATTGCTAGTTTGTTTCACCTCTCAGCTGAGCGTAAAATCATTCAAAAGTTTCCATCATCATTAAAATCATCTTTATCATGGTTTCATTCAGTATAGAGTCTCCATTAGGTCTTTAGGGTTCCAAGGTCATCAAATCACTATTCCATGCATAAAGTCCAACAAGTGGAGGAGTGACAATAAAGTAATTTCATCAATAAATTTGATTTCAAAGAAAAAATGTAATTTTGTGTTCTTAATTTGTAATAAGTACTTCAGAGTTCCACGTAGCTGCAAATGTTCAAGTTCCACTAGCAAATGTTCAAGTTTCCAGGAAGAAGTTCAATGTTCCAAAGCCACCAAAAGTTCAAAGTTCAAATAATCAAGTTTCAAGGTTAATGATCATGGAAAAAGAGGGTCCATTATCATTTAATGATTTTAATCCAAGTTTAAAAGGCCATTAAGGACCAAAGACATTCATTCTTACTCTTCAGCATCAAGCTCCCAACCTTCCAAATTCAAAAACCAATTTCTTACTTCAAGAAATTGAATTTATGGTGTAGCGTTGCAATTTTCCTTAAGGCGTTGTGCTTTGTCCAATGAAGCTCTATTTTGTGCATTGGAGGCCAAGCGTGATTTCAAAGGGTTTATTCAAATCTGCCCTGGTATTCACATGGTTGCAAATAAGTAAGTATATCCATTTCACCCCAAATTTCATAAATTCTTCCATGATTATGGTCAAGAAATAATTCATCCCACCATCGTTGTGCTTTTCTCAAAAGCACTGCACTTTATGCTGTACATTTTTTTACTAGCCTACAAACCCTAAGCTCCTTACCCTAACAAATTTACATCTAAACTAATCCCTAAAACCCTAATTCCCATCCCAATTTCATCTCCTAAATCCTATTACATAAAACCCTACCCCTACTTTGTGATTTTCTAGGCAGCTAAACTATACCCCTCTAATTAAATTCCCTAGCCCATTTCCTTTGTTATTTTAACTTCCCTCCACCTCCCTAAGGTCCCTAACTCCCCTACACCCTTCCCTAAATTTTCCCACACATGTCGCAAATCCCTAACCCCATCATCCCATACCCTTTTCCTTTCCCCTCACCCCTAGGGTTTCTAGAAAACTAAACACCATGGAGGAAGAGAGAAAGAAATACAACAAAGGAGAGATAATCTCAAGGTTTGAGCCATCAGACACCAGGGAGTTGATGTCATTACCCCTAACAGTCAAATTCTTCCAACATGTGGGTTGTTATGAGTTTTTTGAAATGTTTCAAAGAGTGAAAAGGCATCTAGATTTGATTAGAATATTCATCACAAAACTATAGAAAAACCAAGTCACCATTACAACGGTGAAATTCACCATTTCAACAAATATTATTGCAACAGCAATAGAGATACCTAATCAAAGTAAGAAATGGTTCAAGAAACAAGACCTAAAGTTTGAAAACTACAAATGCTAATAAATAAGAAGACAAGGATAAGTTGGGTTTGCTTATTTATGCATCCATGATAGCATAGCATGCCATCTCAGGTCTCCATGAAGCAATTCTGCAGCAATTTTGAGGAAATTTGGAGAAAATTCGGGAAATTTGAAAAAAAAATTAAGGCACATTTTCCAGAAATGTCCTATTTAGCCATATTTTTACAGAACATATTGTGGCCAAACAAAGATGAATTTTGGGAAACTAGAGCAGGTTTTCGTTCCTAAAATATCAAAGTAAAATAGCCTACTTCATATTTTACATAGGTATTACAAAATGAGAGATCCATTCACATCTTCACAACATATTTTTTTGATTTTACAATGTCGTATTTAAGTCACCATTTTGCAGAGAAGAGTGTGGACAACTAAAGACAAATCTTGGGACACTGGAGAATGTTTTTGTTCGTAACATTCCAAAGAAAAAACACCTCTCTTATATTTTAAAAATCTCTTATGGTTAGTGAGATATCACTCCATATTGGAGGCCTGCTTTTTTCCGGAACACCCATAAATTTGGCAATTTTTGGCATAATCACCTTGCAAAAATTCTTGCGTGGGCCACGTTACACTTTCCCTAGAGAGCTCCAAAGGATGAAAAATCTACATATTTGGATATATTATGACTCCTAAATCAACTTTAGATACCTTGCAGCCCACGTCATCAGCTTTTATAGGGAGAAAATGGTCAAAAACCACCTTAAAACACCTTTCTGCCTTGTTTTTTAAGGCCATGCTATGCTTTTTGACCAGTATTGGGAGAATGAGTTTTTGAAGGCCTTTACATGGGTAATTTTCAAAAATTAAAGATGTTCTGGAAACTAGATAGACATATCTATTTTACCATGCTCTCAAATTTGAATTTTGACTTCATGAAGGTGCCTAAAAATGGCCTCCAACGGGGCGCTGTGCTTTTCTAGTTTTCTGATATTTTAATTAAATTTTAAATGGTAAAAAATAATTTGAATAGGTGTCTTATCCTCCATTTATATCTTTGAGGATATGTCTCTAAAGGTTAAGAAAAGGAGGAATTTGATGTGCAACCTCCCTAGGGTGTAGCTGACTTCAGATAGATGCATGTATTTGACTTTCTTACTAGAATATTCGACCTCCAAGGGAGGATTTTGGCAAAGGTAGTTATATGAGGCCTTTTGTAATCATTTCCAAGGGTTGGAGTCTTGGACCTTGAGCTAGTGTATCTCATTTTGACAAAGTAACACACTGAATACAAAGAAAATTTGAATCTTAAATTTACGGATTCATGTGGTGAGCTTGTATGGCTATGTTTTTCTTTTGTAATTTGCTCCATTGAATGATTTCTTTTTACATTTCATATTTATTGTTGTCACTCATTGTCTTTCCAGTTTTTTAAGTAGGATTCATGAAGAATACATTCCCTATTTTGATAAGATAATTTGGTAGGGCGATGATAGTTTGGTAGGGCGATAATTAATTCAAATTATCTTCTTGATAATTACTTGTGATCTTACTTGTTTTACTTATGTCTTCTCATATTAACTTATTTATTCTTTCATCAAGTAAATTACCAAAACACAAGAGATGCAAATTTAGGCTCTTTGAGCTAGGGAAAAACCTCTCCCTCTTAGAGAGGAAAACCCACAAGAAATTCTTCTTCTAGACTTTCAAATGACAAGTACCATGACCAAGACTCATGCCCTTGACCTAAGAATGATTCTAAGACCTTGTCACCACTTCTTTCTTGCCCTTCAAATTGCTTCTTCTTTTCTTCATCAACTTGCACTGGTCTGCACCAACACTATAGAGCTCAGTCTCTTGGTTTATCCTTTTCAGATCTTTCTTGCTACTCTAGAATTAATTTGTACCTTGCATAGAGATTTCGTTTCACAGACTTCTTTTTTATAACTATTAGACAAGATCACTTGGAAACTTTCATTTTTTATAACCTTTTAGATTCTTCACTTGAGGTGTAATACTTCCTCTTTACACAATGTAGAACAGAAAGGTAAATCACAAATTTACCTTCCTTCCTTTCTTGTATTGTAGTCTCTTCTTCATTTCGTATTCTCATTGTAAAAAAATTTGAATTTTTTCCTTTAGAATAATCCAAATATTTCTGATATATCCGCACATTATTTTTTGAACAATATGCACTTCCGCTTTAGTAAAAAAAAAAAACTTATCATGGTATTGTATCTCAGGTATATACCCACCTTTTTTTGTCCTTAAGCCCATAAAATATCTTGTCCTGAAGTCTACACTAGATCTGATTCTGAAGTCCGCACTTGATCACAGACTTGTCTGAATTATATATTCCAAATGAACCAGAGATCTGTGTATATATATAGAGGTAGCTTCTATGTTTTAGGCTGACCATACAGTTAGCTTGTAGGTGGACTTTAATCACTGTTTATAGACCGACTAGATCACAACATCTAGGAGCTTATCTTCCACCATTGAATGCGAGATGACTTAAGCCATTCGCTCTGAGATTTATGGCAAGGTCTTGGAGCTTATTATTTAGACTAGTCACTTCATATACATGACTCTTAATTACACTTATAACCAGAAGACAAACCCTAATAGACATCAAGAAGAAGTCTATAGACCTATAATAAAAATATTTCTCATGAAACCCATTAAGAAAGTATAACAAAAATACATTTTATTATATTTGTCTTATTCTTTACATAAATACATAATTACATAGTCAATATAAAGATTGATCCTAGTTACACTTTCTAACAATATGTAGAGCATGGTGGTAGTTATGTACGTTGTGTTTGTACATAAATGAACAAAAGATACCAAAAATTCTTGAAATTAACTAACTTGCAGGGTATTTTCTATCATTAAAAATTAAAATTTATTTTTATTTATTTTTATAAACAAAGTAATAATCAACAATTATGGGGATTGGAAATGCCCCTATAGGTTGGAAGAGAAATATGTTCCTTGGAAATATTTCTAGTAGTTTTTGAGGCATTTCTAAGGTGTTTTGGTTTACATTTCTAATGGTGAAATATTGGTGTGGGGGGGGGGGGGGGGGGATTTCCGACTACTTAGCTTTTGAACAATCTGTTCCCTCCTGTTTTAGAGGATTTATTATCTAAGCTTGCTTGCGATGAATGTGTTGGCTTGTTAGTAATATTTGCTTAAGTATTTTTTTTACTAAATTTTCACATAACATCCACACACAAAATTATAGTACAGTTTGTGTCTGCAAGACCATGTTTGAGAATTTCTAGAAGGAAGTTGGAGGAAATTGACCATGAATCTCTTGACATTCAAGGAAAAAGGAAAGAGCTCAATGATCACGTATTGGTGCCTTGGGGGAGTGTGATGGCGGGGAAAGTTACTATTTTGTGCCAATATTTGTGGATATATGAGGTTCATCGTTTCAGTGATCTACATTTGGAAATATATGAGGTATTTTTGAAAGAGAAAATCATATACATGAGGATAAGAGATACTCATCCTCATAATAGACAGACACTCTCAAGGTCACAATAGAAGAAATAATGTAAGTAGAGGAGGAAGCTGAAGGCATCTCTTCCAAGTCACCATTGACATATAAGGAGGCAATACACATCAGGGGCGTCCTTTTTCATATTGAGAAGACTATCAATAATAGTCTCTTGGGCTGGAGCTATTATTGTCTATTCCATTACAAAATTAGATCATTTTCACTAAGTTTTATATATAGTGCTACTTCTCCCTTGATTAACACTTCCACAGATGTAAGAAACATATCTCACCTCCCAAAAATCTTCACATTCAACTCATCCCATAGGGACACTAAGATTACCATTATTACTTGTAATTTATCTTTTCTCACTTTTTCTCCTTAGCACACATTCCACATGGGGTATTGAAATTTTGATAATATTATATTCCAATGAAATTATCACAAACAATTTGAAATTTCTTTGTACAAACACTCTACCATCTACCATTTATGTGAAATTATGGATTTAACTCAGAGCTCAAATTCAAAACATATTTCAAGTTTCAATAAAAGTCATATCTTTGAGAATAAATGCTAACCATAAATTTTCTCTTTAATACTAATATCAATTTATTCTTACCTATTCATAGAGTCATCCCACAAAAAGTGGGGCTGAATCAAAATTTGAGTAAAGGGATCCTAGCTAACAATTGAAACTTGATATAGGCCCAATGCTCCATGCAAGTATTGATATAGCTACCATCTTCCAGTCTATGATCTTGCTCGCTGCAAATTAGAAAATATTTCTAAAAATAAACCAAGACAAAACACCCATCAGAATATCTAAAAATAAACCATGACAAAATACCCATAAAAATTGCTAAAAATACACCAAGACAAAGTACCCATCAAAATTGCTCATAAAACACCACTGTGGCGAACATGGTGCTGAAAATAAAGATGAAAATACACACAAGATTTAGTGATTTTGTGCTTTACCATTTGTTTCAACATTCAGTATAGTTGGGCTTCATGACAAAACGTAAATAAAATGCATTTAGAATTTTTAAATCACTAAAACTCCATCATCAATGTTTTAGAAATTTTATTCACAGAAAATTCAATATAACTACAAAGATTTCATGGAAAATATAGAGAAAAATGTGAAGAAAATTCAATGTGACTGCAAAGAGTCCATGGAGAAATTACATAAAAAATTGGGAATTTATATCGAGACAATGGACTACTATTTTTGAATCTGACTTCTAAATTCTGTTAAGAAGCCTAATAGGGAAAGAAATACATAGTGGAGGAGTTTAGTCAAGCATTGTATGCCTTAAATTTCATCTGTGTAGGGATAATTTTACACAAGTATATCAATTAACTATATGTGATGTGTCTCTCTTAAAATTAAACACACTAGTTTATTTAGAGGGGTTACATGTAATAATTACATGGCGCAGTGAACTATTAAGGAAATTTCCAAAAGAAACAAATTGTCAAAAATTATTTTTGAACTTAAATGATTTGTTATCTATGATGGCCAATCAATCATATTAACCATATTTGAAGGTTAAGATGCATTTTTCCAATATCTTTTCTTCTCATTTCTGCCATTAATGGTGCTTTACTTAACACTTTTTGAGTTACTAAACATTTCACTATTGAAAATTATAGCTCGAACATGAACTTTTGCACAGGTTTAGTGTGAAAATAAGGAGTAGTTTGAGATCATTTTAAAAAATAATTCTATTTTTTTAAAATTAATTCTATTTTGTAATTAAATTTAGTTAAAAAGTTGAAATTCTTATGTTTAGGAGCTGAGCTTAAGATTGTATCTCATGGATAACTTAGACTAGGAGGAATCTTACAAATATATTCTATTCTAAAAGTATATAGATAGGGAAAGGTAGAGGCTTTCAACACACTTGGGCAGTTGAGTGGGTTGAGAAACATAGACGGAGAGAGAGAAGGTAACTAGGAAAGATATGCTTCCAACAACACTCAATCCCATATGGTCGCATGGATAGTACAATACGGATTTGTATATTCATACAAACAGTATTTTTCGGATCCATACAATTATATGGACATTCCATACATGTGTCCATACAGTTTGTATAGACAGGCCAAACATCTATACAAAAATCATTTTTCTCAGTCGAAGGTGTGTTTGGTATCCATACATGTGTTTGTATAGTTCGTATGGGAAGGAAAAACATCTATATAGCAGTCATTTTGCGTAGTCCAAGGTGTTTGTGTATCCATGTAGTGTTGTTTTTTGGGCACCGTGTGGAGGCCAATTGCTTGGACCCAAAGCTTTCTGAGGTATCACAAGACCCAATAGACATTTTTTAAGTTTCTACCAATTAAATTTTAATTTCCTCTTTTCCATTATTTTTTTCCCAATATAAAGGAGGATTATGTGTTCTATGAGGTCAATTTAGCTGATGCTTCCAAAGGAAATCCCAAAAGAATGGGATGAGGAAGAAGAGCCTGTAAAAATAAGAGGAATTTTGGATCATTCTAAGAGAGACCTCATCTAATGAGAGAAATTGCAGCTCTAATTGTTTTCTTAAAAGTTAGTTTAAGTGTTCAAGTCAACAAATTCATCACCAAGTGGGACTTACACTTGGTCATCATGCCATGTGAAGGAAATGGGGCTCAAACTTAGTCATCATGCCATGTGAAGGAAATGGATTGGAACATATTCATTGCAACATTGGTACCCCCACAAACCATTGGCAATAAACATTTCTTTTGTAGAAATCTTAGCTCCTTAAAAGAATAACATTTTGTAATTGAATGCGGGTAGGAAATTGAAAAACTGGATTTTTTTCCCATAAATAATATCTCACTACCAAAATTTAGAGAACCACCATGTACTGATGATAAAATTCCTTCAATCATGCACCACACATTTATTTTTTATCATTCATCAAATTCCCTAAGGTATTATAGTCTAGCAGAAGTGAAGTGGGTTGGAATCCTCAGATCCTATAGGAGGAAAATTATAATACTTGGATAATAATGGAAGCTATTAGACATGAAGTATAGATAAGAGTATTCAATGTTGGGCATGTAGTAAAGATGACTCAAATAAAAGTAAAAATATTGTTGTAGCTATTACACAATTTTGGACAGACAAAGTTGAATTTACCTTGTTGAGACATGCAGTTATTAAACAAATGATAAATATTCTCTTGGAATATGAGAAAGAAACAATATCTCTATCTAGAATTAAAAGTGTATCAAATGAAAAATTGTTATATCTATCATATTTGTCCATGTCAGCTAAAATATCAATTATGGTAAAAAGGATCAGAGAGTTGATAGGTTGTAGTATTGAACCCATTGCAATAATGCCATGAATAGTAACTCTCATTATGAATATTTTGGATGGAAGTTGTAAGGTCAGAGATGAAAGTTGTAGGGCCAAAGACAAATGCAAAGGAACATTATTCCATGGGCATGCGTGATTTGAGAAAATATGACCTAGAGAGACTACAAAAATATTGAGAATATCCTTTTAAGTATATATAAGACAAGATCAGAAAGAATTATTAATTTCCAGTCCCATAAGTGACCAAAGTAGGTCCATAGGACTAGAGAGTACAACAAGCCATAATAGTGGTACAAAAAGCCACAATAGCGATGAGAGAGCTCCAAGGCAACTCCCAAGTGACAAAATCAATCCAAATAAAAATCAAGATAAAAAGTCTCGAGTAGAAAGAGGTAAACCATAAAAACAAGTAAACATGTATATATCATCATGCAGAGGGAGGACATATGATAGACTAAGTCACGACGTTTGTGTTTGCGTTTTTGTTCAATGAATTTGAAATTCAAATAAAGTTCAACACTTGAAATTTTGGGGATAAAATTTGGCATTAAGTTTGACATATATGTATATATATATATATATATTGAATGTTTAAAACACATATCAAAAGAGATAAAAATACCATTACCATGCCCATTGCCAAGTTGAGCCACTGCATAGGTTAACTGTGAATTTCCACAAGCCAAAACAAAACTCTAATTTACTGCGAGGATAAAATAAAATAAAATTTTATATATTACATAGCATTATTAACAATATCAATGAATCATTCAAAAACTTAAATAGGCCAAAGTAAATATGTCAGATCCATTAAACCATTCTTGAGTGGAATCTGTAACAATCACAAATCATTAATTACAATTGAAGAGCATTTCCATTAATGAAGAAAATTCATATATAGCGAAGACGGAATTATGCTAAGAGGAAACTACTCCATCAATGGCAGCGTGCAGACAAGATTGGGATAAACTATAAACTAAAAATGTGAACTCTAATTTATTTATATATTAATACATTCATTGAAAATTCAATGGAAACATGCACCACAAATGTAAGCACTGAGAAATACTATGGGATTAAATTATGGCTCCGAAACCTAAAATCTAATCTTTAGCATTTCATATCTAGACAAGAAATGGAAGAAGACATTTTTATCAAATATTTATGGAAGTGACATGTGGCTGGGTTTGAATTTGGTTGGATATAATAGTGAAAACACATTGATATCAGATGGATGTCGACTACAATGGTTCTATCGAATCAGTATACGCTCCTCTATGAATATAGAATCACCTATATCGTCTTTGCAACTTGCATTTGTCGTCACTATGTCTGTTACGATGCAGTGATTGACACGCGAGAGATTGGAATGTGATGGACGCTATAACTAGCCGCAACTATGAGGTTGAAGAGGTAGAACGAGACTACGAGCCTATGGTATATATTTAGGGTTATAGTTTTTAAATAAAAAGTCATTATTATCTGACAAAAATTACTTGAACACAATACAAATTTCATCTATTTTAATGTGACTTTTGTAAATTTTTTCACGTTTGAGTTCAATTTTGCATTCGATTCAAGTTCAGGTTTGTATTCACCTTGACGTTCGACGAATCTAGTCGAATAAATTCAGAAAAAATTCAAGTTCGGAAAACTTCAAATTTCAAGGATTTTTTTCGCTTAAAATGGTGACTTAGAGGACAGACACTACTTTGTACCAGATGTATATGTAGATATTTAAAAAGGAACTATCTCCATCATCACCGAGCACCATTAACTTACCAATGCACACAATAAAGATAGAAAAAAGTATTTTGAAATTTAAACCTAATCGATATATCTTATTGACAAACTCTATGGTACTAAAGTAATTCATAGACCTATAACTCTCAGAAACATAAATGAAATAGATCGAATTTATTATGACACATAAATGAAATAGATCGAATTTATTATGACTCAAAGGTGCAAGAGAAAAAATCCATTTCATACCCATCTTGAGCAACTAGATTTGAGGACTGTAACAAAGTCTACAATATCAAACCAAAAAAGTAGTTAGAAGACTTTCATACATTCAGTTCCATGGAATGTATTGGGTGTTAGTGTTAGTATTTGTATCTTGCCATCAGTGATCAAAATGCTCTTTCCATATTATTTTAGGAGTCTCATGCAGTAATTTTTTATCATTCCACTAGGTCATGAAAAAAATTAGTCACTAATAGTAGCCCCAAGTCCAAAAATCATCACTCTTTCACAAATTTGATTACTTGTTGGCATATTTCCATACCTTTCTAATTGTACCTCCTCCATAAATTTAACGTCATCATGCCATTACATCATACATGAGGTCAAAGTTATCATGAAATCTAGTCTTTCAAGGTTCCATTAGATTTCTAGGGTTTTTCAAGGTTCCATTAGGTCCATTAGGATTTCCAAGGTCTCAATAAAAACAACATCTCCTACATAAAATACCAGCAATTAAAGGAGTAAGAATAAACAAGATTTCACTGGCAAAATAGTTTGTAATTTGAATTTTCAAGCAAAAATGTAATTTTATGGTTTTAACATGTAATAATTCTCATGGTTCCAAGTGTTGCAAGTTCAAAGTTCCATCAGCCAAAAGGAAACGTTTTAAAGTCATTATGTTTCCAAATCCACCAAGAAGATCAAATTCAAAGGTAAATTGTAAAAGATAAGTCAATTTTGAGAAAGAAAAAGTGGGTCCTAAGACCAATTTTGAAAATTTAAACAAGGTATAAAGGCCATCAACGAACAACAGAAGGCTCATTTTCACTCTCATCCATCGATATCTCCCTCACCTACACTCCATATACCTCCCTTGACCTTTTTCCAAGCCCATTCCTCTCATTTCCCCCACTTTCCTACAAACCCTAGCTTATTGCTACACTTTTGACATCTTCCTAGGTTAGGGTTGAGTTTTACCCTTTTGGACCCCTTCCCCTTGCTCATTTCTAGAAATTCCACTTCCATACACTCTCTAACGTCTATAAATATCCCCCAAAATTTCCCCAAGAATTTAGATAGCCCCTAACCCCTTCATTCCCCTCCATCTACAAGATAGTCCTAAATCCCCTATTTTGACTACACAAAACCCTAATTTCCTCTCCTACTAAGCTAGGGTTTTCTATGGAATTAGATACATCCGAGCAGAGGAGGCATAAGGGAGGTAATTTCAGAAACTATGTAGCCCTTACAACTCATAAACATAATGTATCCATCATTTTTTAAGAAGTCATTCCAAGGGACAAAACATTTTCCACAAATAGGGCCAGTTTTTCTTCAAACTGTGTTTCTAACCAAACAGAGATGAATTTGACAAAATTGAGAGAGGGTTTGGTCCATGATAGGCCAAGGAAGAAAAAAATATTTCATTTTTTAAATAGGTATCAGGTTTTTTGAGAAATTTCAAAAATAGAGTTGGTACAAGAGGTTTTATGCACTTCTAGAGTGACCTTGGTAAAATCAACATTTCTTCCTGATGGAGTGTCCAAAGGACTTTCTTGATAATTCAAATGACACCTAGACATAGACATTTTTTAGATGCGTTATCATGAGCTCAATTCAGATTTGAGGAAGGTCTCCATGTTGGCAATATGATGCAGAGTGTTGTCCTTGATGGCAACCCACTGAATGAAGATGAAGACATGCGACTGTTGACATGTGTTGTCCTTGATGGAAATCCACCTGATGAAGTTATTCTTGATGTGATGGGCTTGGTAAATGATGTTTGTTAGCAATATGATGATGAATGTTGTCCTTGAAAGGCAACCCTCTTGATGAAGATAATGGCAACTTACTGGATGAAGTTGTGCTTGATAGAATATGTCTTGATGAACTAAAACTGATGTATCTACAATGAGTACAAAAGGCAATGAAGAAAGAAATTCAGCATGTGCTAAATATATGATGAAAAGAGTATGTTTCAAGGAATACGCGGATCTGTCTAGGGGAAGTCGCGTATGCACGCGGAAAAGATCGTGCCAAGTCGCGTATGGGAAAAAAGTGCTCAAAAAGTGCAAAACCAGGGGTAACCACCATTGTATTAACCCATTGTATTGGGTAATGATTCGCCTAATTGACCCGTCCAGGAATACCATCGGATGTAATGTGGTTTTGGCTCATGGTATTGAAAAAGGGTAAACCTATATAAGGAGAAGAAATTCATTGTGCAAATCATGAGTGTGGGTGCAAGATGTCTGAGCTTGAATGAATACTTCTCTCTGAAGTATATCTAAATGGAAAGGGTTACACTTGAATGATAAATCTGAATGTATGATGCACCAATGATGAAGAAGGGGATCTAGATCTGAATTGCTCTTGTATTTGCTAGATCTGATTATGGAAGGCTTAGATCTATGATGAGGCGAGCATCTAGGCGAACATCTGTCTGAAGCAAAAGGGTAGATCTGAACTGAATATCTGATCTGATGAAGTATGCTGCTCTGTAATGATTGAAGATCTATACGCTACTTCGCCGCGGAAGAAGCGCGTATATACGCAGCTTCAGCGAAGAGAAAGCGCGTATGCGCAATAAAATATACACTGAGGTATACGCTGGTTTGTGTGGACGGAAGCGCATATATACGCGACATCAGTGAAGTAAAAGCGCGTATGCAAACTAGGGTTTGCTGAAGCAAGGGGTATGAAATATCTGATCTGTTCTGCTGTGTTTCTGCTATCTGATCTGTGTTGATATGTATCTGTTGGTGATGTATGTTTGTGCTTAAATGTATGGAAAGGGTCCAGTATGAAAATATGATGAAATGTGGCCTGCAAGTGGTGTTCTATTGAAGTTGTTGGATCCAGTGTGAAAATTGATGAAACGTGGTCCAAGGTGGTGCTGAAGGTTGTAGCCTTCGGTCAGGGGGTTGTAGCTCCCTTCCAGGTGAGGCTGGTAAACGAGATCGGGGGGTCGTAGCTCCCTTCCAGGAGAGGCTGGTAAACGAGTCAGGGGGTCGTAGCTCCCTTCCAGGAGAGGCTGGTAAACGAGCGCAGGTGGGTGCCTGCGTGCTGGTCAAGTCTGCGCCAGCACATATGTTGTAAGATGTTTTTCTCTATAATAAAATATTGAAGGCTGAGCAACTGCAGCGGTGGTTTTCTCCCGATTTGGGTTTCCACCTAAAAATCCTGGTGTTCATGTGTGATGCTTTGTGTGATGGTTTATTCTGTTCTTACTGCACATGTTTATTGTTTATAGAACATCTAATAAATGAATGATGGAATTATGTAAGTGAAGAACTAATGGCATAATTAGATCTCTGGGTATACGCGAGTTTCATGAAGGATATCCGCGTGTATACGCTAGTTGGCTTCAGCAAAGTAGCGTATGGGTTTTAGAGCATGAAAAAGTAAAAAGTTTGAATATGTTGTAAATACTGATTCACCCCCCCTCTCAGTATTTTTCCCAACAATTGGTTTCAGAGCGGGGGTCCTTCTGCAGAAGCTTGATCGCTTGAAGGAGATCCATCGCTATGGGAAAGAAGATGTCGCGGAAATCATGTAAAGAAGAAATTGAAGGAGATGAAACAGGTATTGATCATTGTTCTTGTATTTCACTTACCTGTATATGCAACGGTTATGACAGTGAGGAAGAATGTGAAGAAGATCTTAGACTTCTCATGGCATTTGAACAAAAGGAAGAAAAGGATAATTTTATGGATGCTCTTGAGGAAAATGATTTTCTTGAAGAAAACAATCAACTCAAACTACGCTTAGAAGAATATAAAATTCTCTTAGAAGAACAAAAGATGATCAGAGAGACCATTGAAAAGCAGTTTGAAGAAGCAAAGAAACACATTGAGAAATTAGAATGTGAAGTGGTAAGTCAAACAAAAGAAGTTGAGAAAGTAAAAACTTTGAATCTTAGATTTGCCAAAGGATCTGAAACCTTAGATGAGATTATCAAGGTACAACGTTCTCCTCTTATAAAGATAGGTCTTGGATATATCAGAGAATCTTCTCAAGCTTCAGCACCAAATTATCTAAAAGCAGCTAGACGTGGTTTACTACATTCAGCCTCTCAGCAAGGGAATAAAGGATCTTTACAGGTAAAGCATGACCATCTCAATTCAAGGAACACTAACAGGGATAGCTTTCAAAGAAGCTACAACCAATAGGTAAATTCTAATAGAAGATTTCATGATCACAGAAATTTCTACTTCAATGGACAATGTTTCTCATGTCACAATTTTGGTCATAAAGCTGTTCAATGTGTTGCATATAAAACCATCATGAAAAGAGAAGCAAGAAAGAAAAGGATGAATATTGAACCAAAGAAGAACACCTATAACAACTTTTCTCCCCTTCAAAACGAAGTTGAATGTACTTATTGCAATAACTTTGGTCATGAAGAATCTGAATGCAGGAGCAAGGTCCAGCCAAAAGAGCATGTTCCATCAAGCTCTAAAGTGTGGAAAAAGAAAGAAATACCGGTTGAAAATTGTGGGATAGCGTTATTTGCAGAAGGTGAAGAAAATCAATGGTACATTGATAGTGGGTGCTCAAGACACATGACAGGTGACAAAAGCAAACTCCTTACATATAATGCTCTAGAAAAGGAAAAGAAAGTTACATTTGGAAATGATACTCCTGCTGTAATTAAAGGAAAAGGGTCGGTATTTCTAAAAGAAAAGGTGAAGGCTAATGATGTCATGTATGTGGATGGATTAAGGCATAACTTGTTAAGTGTAAGTCAAATGTGTGATCAAGGAACATAAGTGGTCTTTAGTTCAAAAGAATGTGTGGTTCGTGATCTTGATACAGGTAAAATCATTATAAAAGGAAAAAGAAATCCAAGCAACCTGTATGTACTAAACGGCATAGATCAATGCTACTTGAGCAAGTCTTCAGAAAATTGGCTATGGCATAGAAGGCTGGGGCATCTGAGTTTCTCTCAAATCAACAAAGCAAGCAGACTTCAAGCTGTTCGTGACCTTCCCAATATTAATCTTCCAGAAAATGTCATATGCAAATCTTGTCAATTTGGTAAGCAGACCAAAGTACGATTTAATGCCAAGGAAGGATCATCAAGTAAGCCTCTTGAACTCATTCATACTGACATATGTGAACCTATGAGGAAAAAGACACCACGTGGGGAAGAATACTATATCTTATTTATTGATGATTACTCTAGAATGTGTTGGGTCGGGCTCATTAAACACAAAGATGAAGCATTTGAAAAATTTCAGAAATTCAAAGCATTAGTTGAAAATGAATTGGACCTAAAAATCAAGTGTCTTAGATCTGATCGAGGAGGAGAATATACATCAAATGAATTTCTTGAATTTTGTGAACAACATGGCATAAAAAGACAATTCTCTGTAGCTGGCACTCCACAAAAAAATGGCGTAGCAGAAAGAATGAATAGAACACTTCAATAAATGGCTAGAGCTATGATTGATGATTCTGGAACACCTCACACTTACTGGGGAGAAGCAACGCTTACAGCAGCAAACATTCTCAACAAAGCTCATGTTCGGGTAAACAGTGATAAAACTCCATATGAACTCTGGTATGGTAAATCTCCTTCCGTAAAGCATTTTAGAGTTTTTGGAAGCAAATGCTTTATCAAAAATAATGATGAAAAGCTTGGCAAGTTTGAACGTAGATCAGATAAAGGAATTTTTCTTGGATATTCATCTCCAAGCAAAGCGTACAAATGTTATAATGAAAGGCTTCAAAAGATTGTTGATTGTATTGATGTTGTTATTGATGAGTCTCCTGCAGCTCCTAAAGAAGAAAAACAAACAACAAAAGAAGATGATGATGACTTATGGCCTTCTACTTCAAATATAAATGATATAGACAGTGGATCCAATGAAGAACCTGAAAATGATCTTTCTGAAAAGGCTCCATCCAGATATGTTCAAAAGAATCATCTTGAATCTCAAATTTTGGGACACAAGGAATCAGGTGTACGAACAAGGAGAACTCTTGTGGGATCTTCTAGTAATCTGGCACTTCTATCCACAATTGAACCACTCAATGTCAATCAAGCTAGCCAAGATGAATGCTGGAACCAAGCCATGAATGAAGAGATTGATCAAATTGAAAAGAATGACACTTGGGATTTGGTACCAAGACCACATGATAAAAATTTCATTGGAACTAAATGGATCTTCAAGAACAAGTTAAATGAGAATGGGGATATTGTAAGAAACAAAGCTAGACTGGTTTGCAAAGGGTATACTCAACAAGAAGGTATAGAATTTGAAGAAACTTTTGCTCCTGTAGCTAGACTTGAAGCCATAAGAATGTTTCTTTCTTTTTCAAGTTATCAACAAATCAAAGTTTATCAAATGGATGTTAAATCTGCTTTTCTTAATGGTGATCTAGAAGAAGAAGTATATATAGAACAACAGGAAGGATTCATTTTGGGAAATGATGCAAATCTTGTTTGTAGACTTAAAAAGGCTCTATATGGTCTCAAACAAGCTCCAAGGGCTTGGTATTATCGTCTTGACAAATATCTTCATCAACAAGGATTTTCAAAGGGGTCTGCTGATAGCAACTTATACACAAAAGTTGAAAATGATAAACTATTGATTGTGTTTTTATATGTTGATGATATCATTTTTGGGAGTAATGAAGAATCTTTGAGTCAAAAATTTGCTTCTGTCATGCAGCAAGAATTTGAAATGTCCTTACTTGGAGAACTAACATTCTTTCTTGGCTTACAAGTGCATCAAACTGCAGATGGTATATTCCTATCACAAGCAAAATATCTTAAGCAAATTATGAAGAAGTATGGCATGGAAGAATGCAAACCTGTAAGTACACCAATGATAACCGGATGCAATCTCAGTTCTCATGATGATTCTCCCACGGTGAATCAACCAGAATACAAATCAATGATAGGAAGTCTACTTTATCTCACTGGGACTAGACCAGACATTATGCATGCAGTTGGGATTGTTGGACGATTCCAAGCTAATCCAAAAGAGTCTCACCTTCAGGCTGTTAAAAGAATATTCAAATATATACAAGGAACTCAAGACTTTGGTCTATGGTATCCAAAGAATGCTGATCTTACTCTTCATGCTTACACTGATGCAGATTGGGCTGGAAGTGTTGATGATCGAAAAAGCACTAGTGGTGGTGCATTCTATATGGGACCCCGGTTAGTATCTTGGTTCAGCAAGAAGCAGAATTCTATTGCCTTATCTACAGCAGAAGCAGAATATGTGGCTGCCGCATCTTGTTGCACTCAACTTCTTTGGATGATGCAAACCTTACAAGATTTTCAAATCAAATGTACACCTCTTGTCCCCATTAAGTGTGACAATACAAGTGCCATCAGTATTTCAAAGAATCCTATTATGCATTCGAAGACCAAGCACATTCCCATCAAGTATCACTTCTTACGTGAACAAGTGCTTGAGCAAAAGCTGAAGTTGGAGTATGTTCCCTCCAAAGAACAAGTTGCTGATATCTTTACCAAACCTCTGCCCAGGGAAGCGTTCGAGTATTTAAGACAGAAGCTGGGAGTGTTCTCTGCCAGTCAAAAGAACAAATCTGCTTGAATTTAGAAGATGGCATTGGATACGCGGGTTTCCTGAAACACAGTCGCGTATATACGCGAGTTCATGCACAGAAAACCGCGTATGTCTGATTGCTGACATTTTTCAGTTTGGAGTCAGCTCTCCTCAGCACAGCTGCAGTGCTTTTTGGTATCTCTGATACTGTCTGGTATCTCAGGTGGTGTTCCAGTTCTCATAATTTTATTTCTAGTGATTTGATGAAGATTTTTTGATGATTTGTTGGTGAAAGTGTTCAGGATGCACAAACTAAGGGGGAGCCTTAGTCATATTGAAAGGATGCTTGGATGCACAGATTCAGGGGGAGCATTAGCTTTGCTGAGTATAATGCATTGTTGGCATTATGGTGGTTCTGATATATGATCTCTCTTGAGGTCTTTCTGGTGTTGGTCTTAAAGTCATATTTGTAATTTGATGAAAAGGTCTTGTTGAGACCCATGATGTAAAATTGTAATATTTAGTCATGTAAGGACTTGTCAAATTTGTAAACCCACTTGGTTGGGTAGCTGAGTCAAATTTTGTAAACCCACTTGGTTGGGTAGCTGAGTTGCAATGTGTAAACCCACTTGGTTGGGTACTTGAGTCTTTTATGTAAAACCACTTGGTTGGATATTTGATGTAAGTATGAGTCTTTGGTGATAGGAATTTCATAGAGTCATGTACTTCATTAGAAGATATGTTTGAAGATTCAGCATGAACTCAGGGGGAGCTTGGTCACTTCAGTATATATCAGATCTGCAGAACGCTTCTTCCACATGCGGAGAAAAGGGGGAGAGTATGTTGGTTTTGATCCGCCCTTTGCCCTTGATGTCAAAGGGGGAGAGTGACATGGTGTTTGAATGAAGTCAAAAATGGAGAGAGTGACATGGTGTCATTGTATTCTTAATGTACTTATCTGTTGTGGTAACCAAACACCATCGTGGTTGCCATCAAGTCCAAAGGGGGAGATTGTTGGCAATATGATGCAGAGTGTTGTCCTTGATGGCAACCCACTGAATGAAGATGAAGACATGCGACTGTTGACATGTGTTTTCCTTGATGGCAATCCACCTGATGAAGTTATTCTTGACGCGATGGACTTGGTAAATGATGTTTGTTAGCAATATGATGATAAATGTTGTCCTTGAAAGGCAACCCTCTTGATGAAGATAATGGCAACTTACTGGATGAAGTTGTGCTAAAACTGATGTATCTACAGTGAGTACAGAAGGCAATGAAGAAAGAAATTCAGCATGTGCTAAATATATGATGAAAAGAGTATGTTTCAAGGAATACGCGGATCCGTCTAGGGGAAGTCGCGTATGCACGCAGGAATAAATGTTCCAAGTCGCGTATGTGTAAAAGCGCTCAAAAAGAGAAAAACAGGGGTAACCACCATGGTATTATTTTGGCTCATGGTATTGAAAAAAGGGGCCCGTGGTATTGAAAAAGGATAAACCTATATAAGGAGAAGAAATTCATTGTGCAAATCATGAGCGTGAGAGCAAGATGTCTGAGCTTGAATGAATACTTCTCTACGAAGTAGATCTGAATGGTCTCTCTGAAGTAGATCTGAATGGAAAGGGTTACACTTGAAGATAAATCTGAATGTATGATGCACCAATGATGAAGAAGGGGATCTAGATCTGAAATGCACTTGTATCTACTAGATCTGCCGATGGAAGGCTTAGATCTGAATTGAGGCGAACATCTGTCTGAAGTAAAAGGGTAAATCTGAACTGAATATCTGATCTGAAGAAGTATGCTGCTCTATAATGATTGAAGATATATACGCTACTTCGCCGCAGAGGAAGCGCGTATATACGCGTCTTCGCCAAAGAGAAAGCGCATATGCGCAATGAAATATGTACAGAGGTATACGTTGGTTTGTGTGAATGGAAGCGCGTATATACACGACATCAGTGAAGTGAAAGCGCGTATGCAAACTAGGGTTTGCTGAAGTCTGTGGTAAGAAATGTATGATCTGTTCTGCTGGTTTACTGATATCTGTCAGTGAGTTATATGTATCTGTTTCATGGTTGACTGTGCTTAAAAGTATGGAAAGGGTCGAGTTTGAAAATATGATGAAATGTGGCCTGCAAGTTGTGTTCTATTGAAGTCTTTGGATCCAGTGTGCAAATTGATGAAACGTGGTCCATAGAGGTGCTGAGGGTTGTAGCCTTCGGTCAGGGGGTTGTAGCTCCCTTCCAGGAGAGGCTGGTAAACGAGATCAGGGGGTCGTAGCTCCCTTCCAGGAGAGGCTGGTAAACGAGTCAGGGGGTTGGAGCTCCCTTCCAGGAGAGGCTGGTAAACGAGCGCAGGTGGGTGCCTGCGTGCTGGTAGAGTCTGCACCAGCACATATGTTATAAGATGTTTTCTCTATAATAAAATATTGAAGGCTGAGCAACTGCAGCGGTGGTTTTCTCCTGACTTGGGTTTCCACCTAAAAATCCTGGTGTTCTTGTGTGATGCTTTGTGTGATGGCTTATTCTGTTCTCACTGCACATGTTTACTGTTTATAGAACATCTAATAAATGAATGATGGAATTATGTAAGTGAAGAACTAATGGCATAATTAGATCTCTGGGTATACGCAATTTTCATGAAGGATATCCGCGTGTATACGCTAGTTGGCTTCAGAAAAGTAGCGTATGGGTTTTAGAGCATGAAAAAGTAAAAAGTTTGAATATGTTGTAAATACTGATTCGCCCCCTCTCGATGTTTTCCCGACAATTGGTTTCGGAAGCGGGGGTCATACTGCCAGGCTTGATCGCTTGAAGGAGATCCATCGGCCCTTCGGAAACAAGAACGAGGGGGGTTAGTAGCTCCCGTCCAGGAGAGGCTGGTAAACGAGTCGGGGGGTTGGAGCTCCCTTCCAGGAGAGGCTGGTAAACGAGCACAGGTGGGTGCCTGCGTGCTGGTCAAGTCTGCGCCAGCACATATGTTGTAATATGTTTTCTCTATAATAAAATATTGAAGGTTGAGCAACTGCAGCGGTGGTTTTCTCCCGATTTGGGTTTCCACCTAAAAATCCTGGTGTTCATGTGTGATGCTTTGTGTGATGGTTTATTCTGTTCTTACTGCACATGTTTACTGTTTATAGAACATCTAATAAATGAATGATGGAATTATGTAAGTGAAGAACTAATGGCATAATTAGATCTTTGGGTATACGCGAGTTTCATGAAGGATATCTGCATGTATACGCTAGTTGGGTTCAGCAAAGTAGCGTATGGGTTTTAGAGCATGAAAAATTAAAAAGTTTGAATATGCTGTAAATATTGATTCACCCCCCCTCTCAGTATTTTTCCCAACACTCCAAAAGTTTTCTGCAAGAGCACACTTCATTTTGGCACCCTCATTTTTCACTTTTTGACCAGTCTTGGGAGAATTGATGTTTGAGGGGCTATACTTGATCTATTTCAGTGCTCGATAAGTCCATTGTGTAGCCAAGAGAGATATATTTCCAACAAGATATCATGAGCCTAATTTTGACATCGGAAAATCACTCAAAAGTGGATTTGAAATTGGCACTGCTCACTTGGCACTCGGAGGGCATCCCTGGCACTGGGAGGGCACACCTAATCCTGCAACGCCCTTCGTGCTCCGCTCTTTTTTGAGCCACTTTTTCACCAAAATGACACCACAATTTTATTCCAAATGAAAAATACATCTAAGAAAAACACTTTTCCAGCCTTGGTTTCATGGTGTGGATATATCTCGTCATTATGGACCTCTATTGGATTCTGCTCCTTTGAAGGTTGTAAATACAAATTTCCCATACACCTTTGCTCTTGGTTCAAACTCTTTTTCTGAGTATTATGATCACCATCTTCAAATTGATGAACCTCGAGAGATCAAGACTGATCCTACAGCTTCTGTACATACTCCTACACCTTGTAAAATTCATGATGGATACAAACCACTCATATTACCTCATATACTCCATGCTTTCTCTGAAAGTCATTACCTATATATGTCAAGGTTTGATGGTGAATGTGACAACATCACTGCTGAGAGACATATCCAAAATTTTGAGACTTTCCTCGAACTTTTTGAATTTGACGAAGAGGATGTCAGTATCAGGCTATTTTCTCTTTCTTTGCAAGGAAAAGTCAAGAGTTGGTTTAAAAACTTGCCTCCTTCGAGCATCTCAGATTTCCCACAGTTTGTCAATTTTTTCCTCGACAAGTGAGTGGTTAAAGAAAATCCTTTCCTGATTTTAGAAAATTATAACCAACTGGAAAGACAGCTAGGGGATACAATACAATAGTTTTATGCCAGATTCAATCAAGTCTATTGTTCGATACCTGCTAATATAAGACCTCCTCCTCACTCATCTCTCTTACATTACCCAGATGAATTTGATCAAGAAATGGAGTTTTGGCTGAGAGAAAGGAACCTTGCAACACTTGAAGAGATTTTTAACAATGCAGTAGATGTAGAGGCTAATTTTTTGATCAAAAGGGAAAAGCTGAAGGAAGACGAGAGGGAGAACATTGCAGGTAAAGCTCGACATTTTGGTAAGTACCGTATAGGAAATGATGCAAAAGAGTACCATGAGAGATGAATTTTCCATTCAATATCACCATGTATCACTTATTGCAGAAGAAGAGGAAGTTGTTGGCCTTAAACACTTTCCTTCTATTCCTAGCTACCACAGATCAAAAAATGCATTTGTAGATCAATCTGAGGAGAAACAATTTGCTAATGTAATGTGTATGTTTGATGACATTTCTTATTTTAATGATTTGTTGAAGTATGATCAATATGATGAAAATTATGTTCTCCAAAGAGAAGCTAATATTGCGGACCAATTAGCATCTGGTTTGTGGGAGGAGGAAGTTCAATTTCAGTAGCTTGCATGCAGTGATCAACCAATGCATATAAGTTATGGAATTGATGAGGAAATTGAAGAAAATTTGGAAATAAGTGAAGGATATTTTCCTCGTTTTAATTCGTTTCAGTTCATCAGAGACAACTTTGATACAATCAGAAATCAAAATTCAATAAGTTTGAATATTAACAATCAAAAGGATAATGAAATTCTTGACCAGAGCCCCTTACCCTTGTGCTTCTCCTCATTTGCAAAAATAAGAGAAAACTATAAGCAAGCATATAAGTGGGTGATAAAAACTATAAATGATAAACCTTCTCCTAAAATGGTTGAGTAAATCATTTGCAAAATAAAATCCTCCTTAGATCCAGATTTGCAACCCCCGAATTCCATTGAACTTCAAAGTGTAGACGAAGGCTTGGAAGTTGATGCATATGATCAAATGATGCAAGATGATTCTGTACCATTATGTTTTGAAGCATTTATTTTTTTAAAGGAAATTTTTCATAATGTATCTAGAGAAAAGTATGACCAGTCAGTCTCATTAGAACCAATGGAAACTAATTTGCAACACTCTTTTCAAGTTTTTCATGACCATATAGTTGATGTGTTGGATGATATCTACAGTAAAAGTCCTTCTCCATTAGCTAACTGTGAGCTTGAAAAGAGTGTTGATATAAACTTGATCCGACAATCAGTTTCTTTGTCATTTTTAGTAGGAGTCTCATTACAAATCTCATCCGAACATTTGCAGCCATATCAGGAAATTAATGAAGAAGATTCTTGTTTTTTTGATGATCATAAGGAAAAATTGTATATTCACGAGCTTCGGGATCCTTTTGTCAACTTGTTGCAGTCATCAAGGGATGAAAGAATGTATGTTGGAAAAATTTTAAAATCAAGGTACGAAGACTACCTAAAACAGAGCAGTAATGAATTAGATGGGCTAGAAATCAATATGTATTCCTATGAAGATCCTTTTGCAACATTCTTGAGGTCATTCGGTGGGCTCATGCTTCGAAATTTCATTAATATTCAATCTTTTGACAAGTTTTCATGGGAGTTTCCTTTCAGTAGTTCTCTCTTCTTGCTCATAAGTAAGCACTTGCAGAGAATTCAACTAGAAGCTAGAATTCTTACATGGTTGCATTGGTTGTTCCATTTCACTTGATCAGGTGATGAATGGATTAGTTAGAGTAGGTTTTGTTGAATAAGCTCAATTCTGAGCATCTTTTTCAGTTAATTTTTAGGCATTTAATTTTGTCTTGAGTCAGTCTATTTCATTTGAGTTATCAGTTTTCATTCATGTTATTAGTTTGAGTTTTTTAACCTATTGGCCCAATGGATAAGGCACTGATATGAAAAATCCAGAGTTTTGTGGTTCTTGACACCTCTTTCAGAGCTATCGTCCACAATAAGGCCAATGTTAGTGTCAGTATTTGTATCCTGCTATCAGTGATCAAAATCCTCTTTTGATATCAATTTAGGAGTCCCACACAGAATTTTTTTATCATTCCACTAGGTCATGCGAAAAAATAGTCACTGACGGTAGCCCCAAGTCCAAAAATCATCACTCTTTCAAAAATTTGATTTCTTGCTAGCATATTTTCATAACTTGCTGACTGTACCTCATCCATAAAGTTAATGTCATCATGCCATTACATTAGACATGAGGTCAAAGTTATCATGGAATCTTGTCTTTCAATGTTCTAATGGATTTATAGGGTTTTTCAAGGTTCAATTAGGTACATTAGGGTTTCCAAGGTCTCAATAAAAGCACCATATCCTACATAAAATACTAGCAAGTGAAGGAGTAATAATAAACAACATTTCATCAGAAAAATAGCTTGTAATTTGAATTTTCAAGAAAAATGTAATTTTATGGTTTTAATATGTAACAATTCTCATGGTTCCAAGTGTTGAAAGTTCAAAGTTCCATGAGCCAAAATGAAGAGTTCAAAGTCATTATGTTTCCAAATCCACCAAGAAGATCAAATCAGAAGATCAAATTCAAAGGTAAATTGTAAAATACAAGTCAAGTTTGAGAAAGAAAAAGTGCGTCCTAAGACCAATTTTCAAAATTTAAACAAGGTATAAAGGCCATCAAAGACGAAGGGAAGGCTAATTTTCACTCTCATCCATCGATATATCACTCACCTACACTCCATATACCTCCCTTGTCATGTTCCCAAGCCCATTCCTCTCATTTCCCTCACTTTCCTACAAACCCTAGCTTATTGCTACACTTTTGACATCTTCTTAGGTCAGGGTTGTGTTTTTCCCTTTTGGGCCCCTTCCCCTCCCTCATTTCTAGAAATTCCACTTCCCTACACTCTATAACATATATCCCTATCCCACAAAATTTCCCAAAGAATTTATACAACCCCTAACCCCTTCATTCTCCTCCCTCTATAAGGTAGTCCTAAATCCCCTGTTTTGACTACACTAAACCCTAATTTCCTCTCCCACTGATCTAGGGTTTTTTATGGAATTAGAGACATATAAGCATAGGAAGCATAAGGGAGGTCATTTCAGAAATTATGAGGCCATTACAACTCATAAACATCATGTCTCCATCATTTTTTATGAAGTCATTCCAAGGGACAAATCATTTATGATATTCCCAAATGAGGAATGCAGCAATACAATGCATATTTGCAGGAAAATAACGTAGATCATCAAAGACAAAGAAGGAGGCACATATGGAGACCTTTCAAATGTATTTACAATAGAAAAATAGATGTACAAGATGGCCCATATGATTTATAACAGGAAATAGAAGTCTCTAATAGAAGAAAATCCTCAAAAATAGGTGTTGCAACCATATATAAAGACTGGAAATTTATTTACAACGTTATTTTATTAGGCTGCAACAGCTGTTGATTACACTTCAGATCCAGAGAAAATAATTTCATGAAAATTCAAATCTATAACATATCCATACACTATATAGGCTCCTCTTCAAAATCCCCTTGGGGTTTTCACCATTACACCATGTACAAGTTGTAGATCTGAGTTTTAAGAATGTAAATCTGCAGAAATATTCAGATATGGAACTAGATATTATCTGATATGAACAAGAGAGTGATATCCTCCAATGGATCTCCAAAGTAAAGTGCAAGTCCCCAACACTTGAAAACCAACTCTCCAGATGGTGTGCCAAAAGACCCTGCAACTGCACCTACAGGAATAACACAAATCTGGAAGTAAAACTACATTGTAGGGTTTAGAATGTGGTTGGCCACATGCCAAGATTAGAAAATTAAGCTCAAGACATCCAATACTCTCCTCACAATGGATTAGAAACCTCCTCCACTGAAAAGGAGCACTGAAATGTCCTAGATCTAAAAAGATCTAGCCTCCACTTGCTACAACTTGCAAAGATAACCAAACCATCAATAGGATCTACGTTGTATTTGAAATGAGAAGCTTGGCCTTCAGCCAGATAGTGGACAATACAATGCAAACTCTCCCAAGAGCGAATCAATGGGAAGAGGTGGGATTCCCGACCAGGAAAACCCAATGCTAAACAACATTAATTCTCAACTAAACAACAAGAGAATGATATATGTCTAAATAGACAATATATTCAGAAAATATCATATCATCAACAACCTTATCATGCTACCATCCTATTACTTTTATAAGCTAAGAGCTTGCAAACCCTAAACCACTTCCAATGAGATCACTCCTTTCACACAAAGCATCTCCATCTAAAACTGCGTTGTGCCTCATTGATGGAAACTCCTCCATGACAACGCTATAGATTTGGTCAAGGTTGACCCAGTCAAAATGTCCAGCGCCTTTTCACACCTAAGGGTGCTTGATTTAGCAGCCAAGATTCAGCCTTTTTACATTTTCCATTGATTTATTGATTGTTTAGGAGTATTATGGACCTCCTTTACACTTTTATTCTTTAAACAAAGAAATAAAACAAAAATGAATATTCCAATTAGCTTAGGACTAATTGGGAATATTACAGTCCTCCCCTCCAAAATGTTGCTTGTCCTCAGGCAACTGATAAGGTGAGTGCTACAACTATTATCCTCCTTCATTGGTGACACCAACATGTGATAAGCTTCATCCATAAGCTAAGTGTTCACCAATCCAGCCCTCCATGAATTTCTCCTCCAAAGTTATCATGAGATGTAAATAATCCATCCCATAAGGAGACAATAGCTCAACTAAAACAAACATGGTTTTCCCAATGCTCTCCCTAAAACATGTAGCATAAGGTACATGGATAATATCCATCCCATAGGGCACATACATACCTCCCATCCTCCCTCCATACATTCCCATAAGCAGTACAAGTACATCATCAATGTATGGGAGCAAAATAAAACGCATACAAACAAAAATTTGTGCATATGGAGGTGGGTCATAGTCCCACATGTAACCAGTGCAGTGCATCTCCTAACTGCATCATATCATGATGTGGTAAGTGGTTTCCCCACCACTTACTTGCTACCCATGTCATCTCACTATGGATGAAAGTGTGAGATATATTTGGTGTCTTAAGAATGCACCCATCATGAAACAAAATCTCCCTTTTCTCTCCAAGGGAGTGGCCATATTCAGAAATTTTTGTGGCCCAAAGTTGGCCATGAAGTTTATAACGTACAATAGTCCTTTTTGGAGTCATGGCCTGCATATACATGGTAAAATAATACATACAATCATAAAATAAAACAATATTTATATGAGTATGTACTTTACCAACAATCCTCCTTGTACAAATGGAGTGTTGCATAGATCTTTCTCCTCTCTCAAAATAAGGAAGAGATGGCTGAAACAACTCTCTCATAGAATAATGTTGCTGTCCCAACTCCACGTGGTTCATGCATTCTTGAAAACTATGATGTAGTTCTCCTTCAAAGCCTTCCCAATAAAATCTCCTCATGATGATGTTGTATACCTTCATGGAACATGTGTGGTTGAAACAGAACTCTTCATAGGCCCTTTATAGAAACTTCTCCTTGAGCTTGGAAGCACTAGACAAGAAGATACTACCATGATCATTTATGAATCTTTCTTGGACTGAATATCCCTCCTCATGTATTTTTTCATCAAGTATCATGCATGTGTGAATATCCTTGGAGTAATCCACCAACAGTTGGGATTTCCAATATGGATCTAAACTCCCCAATATTGACAGCGCTGATGATCTATCAACTGAAATGTCTGGCATGTGGCTTCTCTCCTCCATGACATCTCCCATGAAAAAGGTACATTCTATAAGGTCATTCCTTCCCTTCTTCTTCTCCCACAATGCATAATCTAAAATGAGAGTGGGTGATGATGATGTTGGGAGAAGATATCCCTCCTCCTTGAGCCTGCCCGAGAATCCCAACGTTGTATCATTTTCTTCCAGTGCTCCCATCCCTCTTGTATCTAAGCTTGGAGCATCATGTTGTGAGACATATACCACAAAATCTGAATCAGGTGGCCTCCCAGGTGCTTTGCCACTAGATAAAAGTGTCCCATGCAACAATATCATGAGCATGATAGATGGGAATATAAGGTCCTTGCTTCCACTGGGCAAATCCATATCTGTTTTTTTGTGTGGAAGTGCTATGTGATGGATATGTATGCATGCCCTTGATCATTTGAGTTTCACCACTCTTCTTTTCCACCCATTCCATTTGTAAATCCTCCCAATCAGTGGTGACTTTTCCCAATGTAATGAACCATTGAACACCCAATATCACATTGGTGTTAGGTATGTCAACCACAAAGAAGTGATAAATAAAATTATATGTTCCCATGGTGACTAAAAGTGATGGGACATAATGCATGCATTTCATTGTTCTATCTCCTGGGACCAAAATAGAGAATCCCTCAAAAAAATTAGTGGGTATTTCCCTCCTTTGCACTAGTTGGGCATCAATGAAATTGTGGGTAGCCCCACTATCAATCAACACAGAAACCTTATAATTCAATATGGAACCTTGAACTCTTAAGGTTAAGTACTTAGGTACTCCTCCAAAAGATGCAAGAGCCCCTCAAATAGGATAAAATGCTCCATTCCCATCTCCTGATGGTGTTGGTTCTCCTCCTGCAGTGTCAACGATGTGACCTCTTCTTGGTTCATCTTCTTCTTCCTCCTCATCAACTCAGAAGACCTCTATGTAATGTGATTTTCCAGCAGCACATCTATTTCCACATGCCCCTGATTATTGGCAAATGAAGCAAAGCTTCCTTCTTCTTAGATCTTTCCAAACATCATCATCAAGAGGTTTCTTGTATGAGCTCTCCTTTGAAGGAGCACATTTTTCTTCCTTTCCCTTTGAAGGAAAAGAGGGCTTGTGCTAGAAAGTTTCCTTTGCTTTTGGCAAGGCATCTTGAAGGTCTCTAGTACTTTCAATAGCATCATGTAGGGTAGTGGGCTTGGTATATTTAACCAACCCATGAAGAATTTCATCTAGACCATCGATGAACATGTACACCCTTCTTGCTGCAGACAAATCAGGAACCATAATAGAAAGTCTTAAAAATTCAGAGATGTAAGTTTTTGTATTACCTGATTTTTTCAAATTTGCAAGGCTCATGAATGGTGCCTCTGGATCTCTTCTATCAAATATTTCCACCAGCCTTCTAGTGAAATCTGAATAAGCAATCACATTGGCATGACCCAATGTAGACAAGCCATGGAACCACCAGTCATGCGCTTCACCTTCAAGGTGTAGCGTTGCAATCTTGAGAACCTACATCTCTGGAACCTTGTTCAACTGAAAGTAGATGCCAAGTTTTTCTACCCAATATTTGGCAGAACACTTGGATGACCCATCAAAGTTACATAAAAATAATTTTCCCATAGTGTGGTGTCGATCATGATTCTGAATGAATCCACCACCTTTATGATGATGCCTTTGTCTTCTATTGTCCTTGATGTGACAAAAATCCTAAAAAATCAAGTGATATTTGAATCTCTGATTTTGAGACTCATATTCTTCAAAATAGTCTTCAAGGGATTCATGCTCTTGAAACCCTTCATTTCCCACAGCCAAAAATGTAGGCATGGTAGAGCGTTGGGAAACTTGTGGCTGATGCACTGGATGATCATTTTAGTGATGAGACATGCCAGAGCCTTCTTCAAGATGGAATAATTTAGGGGATTCTTTGATTCTTTCCATTCTCATCTCTTTGATATCTCTAGCAAGATCTTGCATGGCTCTAAGAAGGATCTTAGGAAAATCCTTTTCTTCATCTTCACCTCCAGATAAAGGGGCTTTACTCTTGTCTTCATTGTCATTTGTGTAATCAAATTTCTTTTGTATTCTCTTTAGATACCTCTTCTCTCTGTCAGTAAGAGGCCCTTCTTCTTCAAAATACATATTGGCTTCTTAGAAAGCATAGGATGTGCCAATATGATGCTTTGATACCACTGTAATATTCACAAATTGGGAATGCAACAATACAATGCAGATTTGCAGGAAAATAACATAGATCATCAAAGACAAAGCAGGAGGCCCATAGGGAGACCTTTCAAATGTATTTACAACAGAAAAATAGATGTACAAGATGACCCATAAGATGTATAACAAGAAATATAAGTCTCCAATAGAAGAAAATCCTCAAAAAGAGGTGTTGCAACCATATATAAAGACTGGAAGTTGCTTTACAGTGTTATTTTATTAGGCTGCAACAACTGTTTATTACACTTCAGATCTAGAGCAATTAAGTGCATGAAAAATCAGATCTATAACAGATCCATACACTATATAGGCTCCTCTTCAAAATCCCCTTGCGGTTTTCAACATTACACCATGTACAAGTTGTAGATCTTAGTTTTAAGGCTGCAGATCTGTAGAAATATTCAGATCTGGAATTGGATCTAATCCGATATGAACAAGAGAATGATCTCCTCCAATGGATCTCCAAAGTGAAGGGTAGATCCCCAACACTTTAAAACCAACTCTCCAGATGGTGTGCAAAATGACCCTGCAACTGCACCTATAGGAATAATGCAAATCTAGAAGTAAAAAAACATTGTAGGGGTTTATAATGTGGTTGGTCACATGCCAAGATCAGAATATGAAGCTTAATACATCCAGTACTCTCCTCCCAATGGATTAGAAACATCCTCCACTGAAAAGGAGCACTAAAATGGCCTAGATATGAAAATATCTAACCTCCACTTGATGCAGCATGCAAAGACAACCAAACCTTGACAAGATCTATGTTGTAGTTGAAAGAAAAAGCTTTGCCTTCAGCTAGATAGTGGAAAATACAATGCAAACTCTCCCAAGATCTACTCAATTGGAAGAGTTAGGATTCATGACCAAGAACAACCAATGCTAAACAACATTAATTCTCAACTAGACAACAAGAGAATGATATATGTCCAAACAGAAAATATATTCAGAAAATATCATATCATCAACAACCTTCTCATGTTACCATCCTCTTCCTTTTAAGTTAAGAGCTTGCAAACCCTAAACCACTTCCAATGAGACCACTCCTTTCACAAAAAGCATCTCCATATAAAACAGTGTTGTGCCTCATTAATGGCCACTCCTCTATGATAGCGTTGTATATTTGGTCAAGGTTGACCCAGTCAAAATGTCCAACCCCTTTTCACACCTAAGGGTGCTTGATTTAGCAGTGAAGATTCAACCTTTTTACATTTGGCATTGATTTATTCATTGTTTAGCAGTATTATGGACCTCCTTTACACTTTTATTCTTTAAACAAAGAAAATAAAAAAAATGAATATTCCAATTACCTTAGGACTAATCGGGAATATTACATCATTTTCCACACATAGGGCCAGTTTTTCTTCAAACTATGTTTCTGAACAAATGGTGGTGAATTTGACAAAAGTGAGAGATTTTTGTGTCCATCATAGGCCAAGGAAGAAAAATATCCTTAATTTTTTATGCATGTTTCATTTTTTTGGAGAAATGTCAAAACTACAGTTGCTACAAGAGGTTTTCTGCACTTCTGGAGTCACCTTGGGAAAATCAATATTTATTCCCCATGGAGTGTTGAAATGACTTGCCTGATACTTCAAATGACAACTAGAGAGAGGTGTCTTTACAATGAGCTATCTTGAGCTCAATTCAGATTTGAGGAATGTCTCCAAAAGTGTGTTGCAAGAGCACACTTCATTTTTTCACCCTCATTCTGCACTTTTGACTAGTCTTGGGTGAATTTATTTGTGAGAGGCTATACTTGATCATTTTTAGTGCTTGATAGGTCCATTTTGTAGCCATGAGAGAGATATTTCCAACAAGCTATCATGAGCCTAATTTTGACTTCGGTGAGGCACTCCAAAGTTGATTTGAAGTCGACGCTGCACACCTGGCACTAGGAGGGTGCACCTAAGCGCAAAACACCCTTGGCGTTGCAATCTTTTTTGAGCCACTTTTTGACCAAAAGGCCACCACCATTGGATTCCAAATGACAAATACATCTAATAAAACCACTCTTGCAACCTTGGTTTCGTGGTGTTGAACATGAATGACTACATATATCTCATCATTAGGAATACCTCTGAAGGAGAGCAAAGAAATACTTCTTTATAACATGTAGGCATGTCCTTAGACATTGGATTATACTACCTGTAGTGAATGGCTCCATAGGAATATTCCTTTTAACTAAGAGTGCAGGGGAATTGCCTTTGAACATGAATGAAAGTGGTGATTCAAGCCAAATGGAGTTAAGCCCCATGAATTCAAATAATTTGACTTACGTTTGGAGAGTTATCGAAGAATTCACCTCAAGTACTTATGGGAATTTGTATAAAGAAATAATGTTCCTTTCTGTTTCTATAGAAAAAAGGATGGGTATTGTTTATTTAGGATTCTCACACAAAGATTATATGTTGACCTAGAAAATATTGGAAAATTATTGTAGAGGCCCTTCTAAGTTTTAAAATATATCAGGTTGTAATATGGAAGCTAGATTCAGAGTTCCATCTGTAGCAGTGGAAGAAGATAATATTAAATACAGTGAATCCTTAATTGAGTTTCCAAAACTCTTAGCCAATAGACAAAGAATGGCTAGCATCTTAATTAACTAGTTTTAACCTTGGGATTTCAAATAAAAGAGATATATCTTAACCAAGGATCAATACACTTGTTGTTCAAGCTTTATTTACATACTATGTTCATGGTTGTATTGAGTTTTATGTGCAAATATTCATTAAAACATTGTTGTAGCATAACATACCTTGCTTATTTCTCAGGTTCAAGGAAAATTGTAAGTATCTCAACCATAATGTTGTAGTTAGATTTTTAAATTGATTTTATTGACTATATCAAAAAATTATAGGAAAAAACAACATTTCTAGCCATTACAACTTTATATTTATTGTTGGAATATTTTATGGGTTTTCCACCAAGAGGGATTTGACCCCATAATTTCAACAAAGTAACTCCCAACTTGTTGGAAACAACCTTTTTTTGTTGGTGTAAGGCTTATGATTGATAAAAAAAGGGGTCTATTTTCCATCTCCTAGCCCCCCACACCTAGATGTTTGATCTAGAGTGTGGAGGCACTATTGGGTGGTTGATTTCAAGGGAATTTCTACTTTTTTCTTCATTTTTCTATAGATTTCACAGTATGTAGTCACAGGGAATCAAATAATTTAACAAAGAAGCCCCTATAACAAAAGTTCTAAGTAGATAAAAACATGTATATTTTGTTAGGATATTATTTTTATACTCATCTATGCTATTTGCACATCATATATCTTTATATGTGAGTGTTATTTCATGTTGAAAAATAATTATTTATTGAAAATTTTACACAATAAACTAGTATAACAACAATAATTAATTCCTATAACTTCACCCAAGTCCACATAGAGAGTCACTAATCATTTTGATTGGGTGAGGCCTAAGTCATAAGGTCTGTCGAATCTGAACATTAGTTTCAGAATTCGCAAACCTTAAGAGAAATTTGAGGTTCATCGAACCTCAAAAGTTAATCTAATCGAAATATAACTAAAAAAAATGATGTTAGATGGAAAGTTTGATTTGGGATTTATTTTGAATAAAAAATTTTAAAAATGGAAGGATCCACGGCATCTAGGAAACCATGAGGAGCAAGTGCATTGTAATCACTCCTCCATTTACAATCTAATTTAAAAAGAAAATGCAGAGACACCCAGTCAACAGTCTGTACTACTGACTGGGCATGCCCATTTGGTAGATTGATGGGTCAAAGGGTATATTATTTGGCAAATTAGGTGGTTCCAAGTGGCACAATCTCAATGGTTTTTTGTGGAAAATTTTGATTAGGTTAAGGGTGGCCAACCACGGGCTGCCACATGGCCCAGCTAGGGGCCACCATGTGGCCCAACCAGGGACAGCCCGAGGGCAACCAAAATTATGGTTGAGGTCTGAGGGAACCGATAAGAGTCAAACCCATGAACTCCCAATGCACAGTACAGACCCTTTACCACTCTGCCACATGCATTACTTAATATATATGGGGCCAGAAACTGTATTTATGTTTTATGTCGATGGGGGTTTGGGCTAAGGCCTATCCCCTGGTCACCCTTGTGCCATGGGACCATGGGCAGGGGGGCCGAGGGCTAGGCCCTAGCCACCCCATTGTAACAATAATGGCAACATAAACCACCGCCACAAGCCTTGTGACTGGACTCCTCTTCACGCCACTAGACTGCGAAGTTTAACCACCTGTACAAAACCTTAACTGCCCTACTAAGTCGACATGTGAGCACTAAGGCTCAAACCACTGAAAATTAGTAAACTATCCAACGGATATTATATATAAAAGAATTAAATTCACCAATACCATATGGTTTTTAAATTCAGATTTTAGGCGCCCATATATAATTTATATATATATATATATTCTGTTTATTTAACCATGGCGAAATTTTTGGACTGGTCCATATTTTGAGGAAGTTGTGGAGCGGTTAGCAAGAAAACTAGGGAGGATCATAAATTCTCCACTTTTCGACCAATTTTGGATCAGAAAGAGGATAGACAAGAATTTTTTGGCATTCTGGAGTTTATGGAAGAGGTTTTGAAGCCATTTGAGCATTGTATATGCATGTAATCATTATTCTGAGCATAATGAAAGAGGGCCAAGCCATTGGAATCACGATCAAGGAAACATATCCCAGGGGGGGTGAACTCCTTCATCTTTTGTTTTTTTTTTGTTATTATTTTAGTCCATTTGCTTGTTGTTTATGTATATTTCAAAGTTTATCTACATGCTTTATGTGTTTAAAATTTAACTTAAAATATCTTACAAACTCATTTTAAACACTTGTAATTTGAAAACCCTCATGAAAATTTTTATGAAGATCTCATATAGATAAAGTTTGGTATCAAAGCTTAGGTTTTCTTTATTGCTATGAGGATTTAATTGTTTGCAAGTGTATGTGACGCTTACAAGGTTCAAGCTCAAGAGAGGAGAAGGAAACATTATGGTTGCAAGTGCTCAAATTAGGTCAAGGGAAATAAGAGCAAGTTTTCCTCAAGCTCCACCACTAATTATTCCTCAAATTGTAGCTAAAGCTTCAACAAGCATGTGTCATGAGGCAGGAACTCCTAACATGTCAGACGATGAAAATACTTTAGAAAATATTTCTTTTACACGACTGAAATGGTCAAGGTTATCTATGAAGAGAGGAATTCATTAGGGGAATTTTGAGGTCTAAAATGGGCCTCCTAAGGAAATAATAAAATAATAGCTAAACCAATATAATAATATTTATGAATTTTCAATTAACGTTTTACACCACAATCCATGTAACCATAGTTAAATTCAATTCAAAAGTTGCACCAAAATAAAATTAATAAAAAAATTGTATTGATATGACTATAAATAAGAATGAGATTTTCAAGAAAAAGTCATTATCATTGAACAACTAATGCATTTGTCCTTTGTACTTAAATAACTTAAAATAAAATATAAATATAAATTTATAAATTCTTAATTATATTATATGCTATTAATTAAAATTTATATTATTTAAATTGTATAATAACATGTAATTAATATACTATATAAAAATAATATAATATAATAAATGCATAGGGATATGCATTGTTTTTTTCAAGAAATATGAAATGACAATAATATATTTTTATTCAAAAAGTGTGAAATGACATTTATTATGAGTACTTTACTTTGACTTTAAAAGTACTTAGAGCACTACCATGGTTAACCATGAGTTTTTATCCACCATTGAGAATGTGACAAGTAAGTACCTTTAACTCAAGTAATGCCACCTCAACCATTAGGGATGATGTCATCTCCTAAAATGTGATTGGTTCTCATAAAGTGAATTTTTATTGTACATTTTCCTTAGGAGGCCCATTTTAGACCTCAAAATTCCCCTAATGCAAGATTGCAGGGTGGAAGTTCCAAGCCTTCAAAAGGAGAGGGTTGTTCTAGAGGAAAAGGAGGAGATGATGACAAGCCTTCAAAGGGAAATGGTGACAAATGACCCTCTTCTCCACCATCATCTTCACCTCCATCCTCACCCTCGTATTCTTCCTCTTCCACAACCATTGCTACTCAAACACATCCACATAGCCCAAGGGTGCATGGTAAAACTCCCTTATTAGAACTTCATATAAAATTTGAGATTCCTATGTATAATGGTGAAGTGAATGCTGAAAGACTTAAAAATTGGGTTCGTCAACTTGAATTTTATTACGAGATCCAAAACATAAAAGATGATGAAACTAAAATTCAGTTGGCTTCATTGAGGTTGGAAAGAGCTAATTTGATTTGGTGGGAATCCAAAACACAAGAGGATATGAAAAAGTATGGTAAGTTCTCCACCTCTTGCATAGAATTTATTGATGCACTTAGAAGAAAATCTTATCCATTAGCTTATATGAAAAAGGATATTATGGATTACCAGAATTTTAGACAACTAAAGGGTCAAAGTGTTCAAATATACACTCAATAATTTAGAAGAAGATGCTTGGTATTAGGTGTAGATTTTAATTCACAAGACACATTGTTGAAATATATTGGGGATTTACACAATTATTTAGGACATTCTATCCTTATGTTTAATCCTACAATTTTAGATCAAGTTTGTGTCCAGGAAACTCATCTTGAAGCAAGAGGGAAACACATTCCACAAGAGGGTAGAAATAATCCATTCACAACTGGAGACAAGGGTAAGAACAAGTTCAAAGGGAAGGGAAAGAATAAGGAATATGTCAGAAAAGAAAGAGAAAAACTAACATGCAAAAATGGTTCCAAATAGGATCATGATGAAGCTCCTTGTTGGAATCTTCATCCTAAGATGAAACCAAAGAATTTTAACAAAGGGAAGCGAAAGACAGCTGCAAACACACAACATGCCTTAGGCTCTTATTCGAGAGATGAAACAAAGATCAAAAAAATTGGAGTGAAAGGAAAGGACATAGGAAGAACTTTTATTGAAATTTTCCATATTCGGGTTATTTGAAAGCACACCAAAATTCATACACTTTTTTATAGTGGTTCACAAGAAAATAAAATTAGATACCATTCCTCATGCAAGACCATATCCTTTAGGTTGGATATGCCAGAATGCAAACTTACAAATTATGAGAAAATTCAACTTTAAATTTGCAATTACAACAAACATTCTTGATGAAGTTGAACTTGATGTAGTACCACTTGATATTTCCGAAATTGTTTTGGGAAGCTCATATTTGGATGATAGAAAATCTATTTTCCATCGCCATGAAAACAAGTATCACTTATTCAAATATGACATAGAGTAAATTGTTAGAGCACATCAACAGAAGCTAAATCTTTCACTTGTAAATGTTGGACAAATGAAGAGACTCATTAACTCTAGTAAGAATTTTGAGCTTCTAATGGTCAAGCTAAAGAATGATGTTGAAAATGAAGCTTTTCAAGGTTGTGATTCAATATTAAAATCTCGATTTGGTTGAGGTTGTTAACTAATATGATGAGATGTTTCAGGATCCAAAAGGATTGCCTCCCAAGAGGGGAATCCAACATGAAATACAATTACAACAATATTTTCCTCTTCTTAACATTGGCATATATATGATGTCAGTGATGGAAAGTGCAGAAATTAAAAAGAAAACTCAAGAGTTGTTGGTGCCAAAGAAGATTGGGAACATGGCACATGTGTGTGGACTTTTGTGCATTGAACAAAATTACGATAAAGAACCATTACCCACTTCCTAGAATTGATGATTTACTTGATCAATTGAAAGATGCACATTGAAAAGTATTTTACTAAGTTGGAATTAAGGAGTGGCTATCATCAAATTGGAATTGTTGAAGGTGACATATGGAATACAACATTCAAAACAATTCAAGGTCAGTTTGAATGGATTTTGATGCCTTTTTTTCTTTGTAATGCTCCCACTACCATTATGCATGTGATGAATGATGTATTGAGGCCATTTCTAGACGAGTTTATGATAGTCTACTTAGATGACATCTTTACTTTTAGTAAATGTTTTGAATAAAATTTCATGCATGTCAAAAAATTACTTGATTTATTGAAGAAAGAACAGTTGTTTTTAAATATGTCAAAGTGTGAGTTTGGAAAAATGTTTTTAGTGTGTTTCGGTCACATTTTTGGAGGAGGTGAATTGAAAATAGATCCCTCCAAGGTTGATGTCATTTTGAATTGGCCAAAGCCCAAAATAGTGTCAGAGGTCAGAATATTTCTGGGAGCCGCCCAATATTGCAGGAAGTTTATTGCTAACTTCTCTTCTATTGCGGCTCCATCGCATGCATTGACAAGTGTGATGTAGGTCTTCCAGTAGGGAGGTAAACAACAAAATTAATTTAATGCATTGAAATAAAAGATCAGTTCAACCCCAGTACTTGCACTTCTAGACTTGAGATAGTCCTTTGAGATTCAGACTAATGCTAGTGATTAGGCAATGGAGGTGATCCTCATGCAACATGGTAAACCTATATGTTTTCATTTAGAAAATTTTAATGTTGCAGTGATTAATTATCCTACATATGAAAAGGAGTTGTATGCATTGATGCAAAGTGTGAAAAAGTGGAAACACTACTTGATGGGTAAGGAAACAATCATTCACACTGATCATGAACCATTTCAATAATTTCATTCGTTGACAAAGTTCCAACAATCAAGGCACTTCTGATGGATGGTTTTTATTCAACAATTCCACTTGGTGATAAGGTATAAGAAAGGTATCTACAATAAAGTTGTTGACATGCTTTCTAGGCCTAGTGTTAGTGTTGATACTATTCTTAAGCATAATTATGTTTTGCATTAGAGATATGTTGAAAAATATTCTTTAGATAGTGATTTTCAAGATGGATATGCGACTTTAAGTCAAGGGAACCAAGTAGAGGAATTGGATTATCACATGCATGTTAACTTGTTGTACCATCTTGGTAATATTTGTATTCCACAGGGAGAAAGAGTCAACATTATAATATTGGAACATACTTCTCTTATTTCTATTCATTTCGATGTAAGTAAGATGGTGGCACATCTATAGAGGCATATTTATTCGTCTCATATGCTCGAAAGTGTGTCAATTTTTATTAGAGGTTGTTCATTATGTGATGTTAGTAAGCCTAGGAATAGAAATTTAGGATTGTACACTCCACTTCCAGTACCTTCTCGTCCATGGGGGAGTGTTTCTCTGGACTTTGTTGGAGGCTTTCCTCTGTCATAGGGGAATCATGATTATATTTTTGTAGTTGTGGATAGGTTCAGAAAAATTTGCATTTTGATGCCATGTAAAAAAAAATTACAACTGTAAAAATTGCTCAATTATTCTTTCAGAATGTATGGGTGCATTTTGGATTTCCCACATCCATTGTTAGTGATCGAGATTCCCACTTTGTTGGGAAATTTTGGACAAGCTTGTGGGGATTTATTGACACCAAATTAAAAAAGAGTATAGCATTTCATCCACAAACAAATGTTCAAACAAAGGTGGTGAATATGACAGTGATACACCTTCTTCGTGGTTATTGCAACAAGCATCCTAATTTGTGGGATGAAAACTATTAGGTCCCTGTATTACTAGTGTAGTCCCTTATTGTTGTAGTGTAGCCCCATTATTGTTATTGGTGTACCCCTGTAGACCCCATATTGTTATGATTGTGCCCCATAAAACCACATTCTTGTTATTTTTGGCCCTTAGATTATTATTGTTAGGTCAGATAGGATTATATTGTGACCCCATGGAATCCTATATATAGAAAGGAGGTTTTTTCATTTAAATCATCCAATAATTGTTCATTTATGTAATTTAAAGGAGGTTTCCCCCTCAAAGTGGCTAATTTCTAAGACGTTGATCTCTCTTTTATTCTATTTTTGGAGATGGTTTCATAACATTTGGTATCACAGCTTTGGATTCTAGGGTTTCGCTGCTTCAAATAGGTCATCGTGGCATTTTCGCTATAACTTTTTTCTACAAAGGTTCAAATTTAAAAAAAAAAAACCCCATTTGCAAAGAAATCCTGAGGAAGTTCATGTAGAAATTTAAGATCTTGGTACACAATATTTTCAGATATATGATCTATGGAAGTTATGGTTTTTGTAGGCTCTTGAATTTCATCACAAAGAGGTGACCTTTGAAAAATATTCATAACTCCCTCTCTCTTATCAGATGGGAATTATGTAAAAAGTGCGTGAAATTACACGGACTGTAGTTTTTGTGTATCAATTTCAGAGTTGGAGGAAAAAGTGACACGTGGCATGTCGTACAAGTTTTCTCCAATGAACCAATCCATAATTAGGCCATTGTGGGAGATTGGGAATAAATTTCTCTTGAAGAATCCAAATCAGGTTAGACATGCGGCATTGTAAATAAGACTCAGAGGGTTATTACAGGACTAAAGCTAAAATCTCGGGGATCCGAAATTACAAAAATACATCAATTTCGATATCAAGCTCCTCAAAAGCAAGAAAAAGATGTGTATTTATTTTCAAATTGCATAAGTCTTGTTTGAAAAATCATTTTGAAGTGATTCCAAGGGAATATTGAAGCATAGATATAAGTATTGGGTTCTAAAATTCCCCCTAAAAATAATTCAACACCCATTATTTCCTCAAAAGGTTCTATTATTAATTGTGAAGAGGAAGAAGTGAAACATGATATATACAATTTACAAGAGAAAGTGCACCAAATTTCGCTCTCGCAAAGAGCAACAAAAAAGGAAATGGAAGTTTTGAAGAAAGTCGTGGAAGCCAAGATTGATGGTTTGAAGAAAGGAATGGAAGCTAAGATGGATTGCATGGAAGCTAATATGGTTGGAATGTAAGCTAACATGGAATACATGAAGAATGATATAAAAGCAAACATGGAAGGTTTTAAGGAAGGTTTGTAAAATTTGATACAAGAAATGATTTCTAATGGCAAGAAGGTAGTATAGGAAACTCATGATGAGAGAAAAATAAATGTTAATTGTGATTTCATAAACTCTAATGTTGGATTGAATACCCACCATATTCCAAAGATGGATATGATAAAGTTTGATGGCAAGGATCTCGTGACATTGATACTACAGATGGAGCAATATTTGATCTCCATAATGTGCAAAGCACACAAAAGGTACGCATTGCAACTTTACATTTAGAAAAAAATACATTTGTTTGGTATTGATGGATTTTCTCTCATAAAAAAATTGTCACTTGGTCAATTTTTACAGAGGAAATGATAGCACATTATGAGGATACAAAGAGTAACACCTTCTTTAGCCAATTGATAAATCTCAAACAAACGGGTTCAATGGTGGAGCACATTGAGGACTTCCAAAAATTCAATATAAGGGTAAATGATATTCCATAGGAACACACGATTGATGTCTTCATAGGGACTTTAAAGAATAACATCCAAAGTGAGGTTTTCCTTTGGGAACCTGACTCATTGGAGAACGCATTCAGGTTGGCAAGAAAAATTGAAAGTAAATTTATGGCGACTAGGAAGCATACCACTAACATCTATAAAGATGGAAGTGTTGCTACTCCTAGACTTCCACAACCTACAAGGTTTACACCATAAAAATTGAAAGAAAACAAATATTAGAAGGGCTTTTCGACAGTTGTGATAGAAAATACACTAATGTTCATAAGCGTTTTGAGAAGAAATTATTTTACATAGATTGTGAAGAGGAGGAATAAAATGAACAAGAAACTTCAAAAGAAGAGGATATACACCAGGATCCAACCCTAGAGAAAGAAGAAATGAGTCTATCCATATCCTGTAATGCAATGGTAGGAATTACCACTCCTCAAACTCTCAAGATAGAAGGACATATCAAGAAGAAAAAGGTAATAGTGTTGATCTATTCAGGTAGTACCCATAAGTTTATTCATTTTAAGGAAGCCAAGGAATTCAATTGCTTACTATACCCAACACTAGAAGTTCCAACATCAAAATCAATTATTTCTCCAAATCTCCAAAAATTCTTGGACAATCATTCTAAGGTGTTTGAAACTCCCAAAGTACTCCCATATATTATTTATCATGATGATGTTATTCATTTTATTCCAAGAAGTGTTCCTCGGAACATCAGGCCTTACAGATATTCTTATGTCCAAAAGAGCGAAATTGAACGTATGATTACAAAAATGTTAGAGGCTACTATAATTCAATATAGTCAAAGTTCTTTCTCCACTCCAATAGTATTGGTGCACAAGAAGGATGGATCATGGTGCATGTGTCCATATTATAGGGAGCTCAATAACATCACTATTAAAGATAAATTTCTCATTCTTGTGATTGATAAATTGTTGGATGAATTACATGGAGCAATTTATTTTACCAAGTTGGATCTTCGTTCACAACAACATCAAATTAGAATGAAGATTGAAGATATTCCGAAAACAACATTTCAAACTCATGAGGGTCATTATGAATTTTTGGTCATGCATTTTGGCCTTACCAATGCACCTTCTACATTTCAAGGGTTGATGAATTCCATTTTTAAACCCTTCCTTAGAAAATTTGTGTTAGTATTTTTTGATGATATACTAATCTACAGCATGTCTTGGAAGGATCATGTTCAACATATTGACAGGATGATCAAACTATTGGAGGAGAATCAACTATATGAAAAAACCTCCAAATTTTTCTTTGGAGTACAAGAGGTGGAATATCTAGGTCATATTGTATCTTAGGAGGGTGTTAAGGTAGACCCTAACAAAATTAAATCCATTAAGGAATGAAAATTCCTTACAACCATAATGCAGATATGAGGATTTCTCAGGTTAACAAGGTACTATAGAAAATTTGTTAAGGATTATGGGAGAATAGCAACACCTCTTACAACATTACTAAAGAATGATGCATTTTCATGGAATCTTGAAGCAACTAAGGCCTTTGAATGGAGGCAATGTGCCTAGAACCAGTCTTAGCTACGCCAGAATTCACAAAAACCTTTATTGTGGAATGTGATGCCTTAAGAAATGGAATTGGTGGTGTTTTAATGCAAAAAGGAAGACCCATTTCTTTTAAAAGTCGTCCAATCAAAGGAAAGTATTTAGAGAAAGCTATTTATGAGAATGAAATGTTGGCAATGCTACATGCACTAAAGAAATGGCGACCTTACCTAATGGGAAGACACTTCAAGGTAAAAATAGATCATGATAGTCTTAAATACTTTTTGGAAAAAAATTATCTTTAGAAGAGAAGAAAAAATGGGTCACAAAAATGTTGGGTTATGAATTTGAAATCATGAGGAGGTGGAAGCATTGTGCCTTTGTGCAATTTCTATTATCCAACCAGATTGGATAACCGAAGCAAGGGAGGAATGGAAGAATGATGAAGAAGTGTGGACACTCATATATCTGATAGATTTAGTTGGAAAAATGATTCCTTATGGTACAAAGATCACTTATATCTTTGTAAGAATTCCCAACTAAAACAAAATATTCTTTTGGAGTTGCACACCTTTCCCATTGGAGGACACTCAGTATTTTTGAAAACTTACCACAGGGTGAAGAAAGAATTTTTTGGGATGTTCTTAAATCTGATATTCAAAATTTTGTGGCAGAATGTTTGGTTTTCCAGCAAAATAAAGTTGAGACAATTAAGACCCTATGTCTACTACAACCTTAACCCATTCCAATTCAACGTTGGGATGACATTTCAATGTATTTTATCACAGGTTTACCTAATTTCAAAGTAAAGAGTGTCATCGTGGTGGTAGTTGATAGAATTACCAAGTATGCACACTTTGGTGCATTATCTCATCCATTTAAAGCAAGTACAGTTGCTATTGCATTTATGGAAACAATTCAAAAGCTACATGGAAACCCAAAGATTATTGTAAGTGACAGAGATCCCATTTTCATGGGAAATTTTTGGATGGAAATATTTTCTTGTTTGGGTACTCAACTAGCCCATAACTCATCTTATTACCCTTAATCCGATGCGTAAACTAAGATAGTGAACAAATGTTTGGAAGGATATCTTCGATGTTTTATATATGATAAACATACACAATGGGTCAAGTGGTTACCCATTAGGGGAATTCAGAGGTCTAAATTGGGCCTCCTAAGGAAATTATAAAATAATAATGGAAATAATAAAATAATGTTTGATAACATCATCAAATTTTAGAGGGGAAAAAGGAAAAACTACTTTTTCAACTCATATTTTCAACTGATCTCCCAAAGTTTTTACTTAAATTTTGAGCAAGAGTACTCGTTGGATGAAAAATTTAATTTCTCATCCAAGGAGTACCCATGTTGCATACTTTTGATGGGTCATGCTACACGAAAAATTAGAAATACATGAAAAACGTGATCGTAATCACGTTTTTTTATGTATTTCTCATTTTTCGTGTAAGAGGGTTCATCTAAAGTATGCAACATGGGTACTCATTGGATGAGGAATTAAAATTTGCATGCAACAAGTACTCTCACTATAAATTTGAGTAAAACCTTTGGGAGATAAGTTGAAAATATGAGTTGAAAAAGTAGTTTTATTATTTTATTATTTTTTAATCTTTTTACCCTTTTACTTAAAAAATGGTGAATCATCCCCCATGTTTAACATCATCATCTTGAATCCTATTGGTTCTTGTAAAGTTTATTTTTGTTGTGAATTTTTCATAGAAGGCCCATTTTAGACCTCAAAATTCCCCTAATGCTCTCGCTAAATGGTGGTATAATACTTCTTACATACTGCAGAAAAAATGACCCCATTTATGGCACTTTATGGATATCATCCACCATCCATTACATCATCTTTAACAGAAAATTCAAAGGTTCAACCAGTGGAATATCACATCGAGCATCAACAAAAAGTTCTCCAACTCTTAAATGATAACCTAAATTTGGCACAAAATCGAATGAAACAAAAGGCATATCAACATCTCAGTGAGAGAAGTTTTGATGTAAGAGACTGCGTATTTTTATAGCTACAACCATACAAACAAATGTCACTCAAGCAAGCTAAGAAGGATAATAAATTATCACCAAATTACTATGGTCCTTACAAGGTGTTGGAAACTATTGGTACCATGGCATAAAAATTGGAGCTTCCTACTTCTTCTCGAGTGCACTAGTCTTCCATGTTTCATGCTTAAAGAAGGTTATAGGTGACAAACTTCCAGTTCAAATAATATTTCCAACACTTGATGAGGAAGGAAAACTTATATTAGGACCTGAACCAGTCACAGAAATAAGAACTTGAAAGCTACGAAATCAATCAATTTCAGAGTATCTCATCAAGTGGAAGAACTTACCCACTAAATATTCCACATGCGAGGATAAGAATTTTATACAAAGGCATCCAGAGCTACTCAAGCAATGAGGAAGACACTTTTTTGAAGGAGAGGGGCATGTTAATTCCCTATATTACTAGTGTAGTCCTTTTTTTTTGTAGTGTATCCCCCTTATTGTTATTGATGTACCCCTGTAGTCCCCATATTGTTATTATTCTGACTCATAAAACCCCACTATTTCTATTGATGGCCCTTAGATTATTATTGTTAGGTCGGATAGGATTATATTATGACCCCATGGACTCATATATATAAAAATGAGGTTTTTTCATTTGAGTCATCCAAGAATTGTTCATTTATGTAATGTAAAGGAGGTTCCCCCTCGGAGTGGCTGATTTATAAGGCGTTGATCGCTCTTTTCTTCTATTTTTGGAGTTGGTTTCATAACAAAAACTTGTACTACATTAAACATGCTTACAATCTAGCAAAGCACTCTTCAACTCAAACATCGCCATTTGAGGCGTGTTGGGATACTTGCCTAAATCTCCTTTGGATTTTATTTTTGGAAAGGATGTTTCTATTGATTGTCATAGTGACATAGAAAAAGCTAAGAGTTTCATTGAACAAACCCAATTGGTGCATTAAGCAGTCCAAGAACAATTGGAAAAGAGCCAAGTAAAGTAAAAGACAAGGCACGATAAGCCTCATGTATATCACAAATTCCAAGTCGACGATGAAGTTTGACTTCACATTAGCAAAGAAAGGCTTCAAGGAGAAGGTAAAAAACAGAAACCAGTTCGATATGGTCCATTCATAATTTTAGAAAAGATTGGTGATAATGCCTTTAGGTTGGATTTTCCTTCATATATGAAAATTCATGTTGTTGTTAATGTTGAGAACGCAAGGTTTTATGAGTCACCTTTGACTGAAAATCAAGGAGAATATGTTCAGATACCTTCCATTGAGGATATTTCTCCTGAATACCTTGATGAGCTACAACAAGACACCATTCTTGATAGAAGAACAAGGTCTTCAAAATGAGGAAATGTGGAGTAACTTCGTCTGGGGCTCAAAGGCACAAATTCAAGCAAGGCCAAATGGATAGATATTGGAAAGGTGAGGGAGTTGTACCCTCATATGTTGAAAAAATGAAAGTGATATTTTTATGTCCCAAAGCTTCCAGTGGGGAGGAGTGATCAGGTGCTTATAATTATGCTAAAAATGAAAGTTGTCATAATGGTGTGGAACTTGAATGACTGCGTAGATCTCGTCGTTTTGAATCCAACACAACTCATTTCATAGAAAATTGACACCATATGCTATGATAAATGTGTTCTATCTACTTTATCAAACAAGAAAATTAAAAAAATGATTCAGGGAAAACCCAATCAGCAGTCCATACTTCTGAATGGGCATGTCTAGTTGGCAAGTTGACAAGTCAAAGCATATTTTCTCTGGTGAATTAGGTAGTGTCAAGTGGTACAATCTCAGTGGTTTTTTGTGGTGAATATTGATTAGGTTGAGGGTGACCAACCATGCGTTGCCACGTGGCCCATCTAAGGGTCGCCACATGACAGCCTGGGGGCCACTAAAATTATGGTTGAGGTCTGAGTGGAGCGGGCGGGAGTCAAACTCACGACCTCCCAATTCACAATACAAAGCCTTTACCACTATGCCACATATATTACTTAATATATATGGGATAAAAAATTGTATTTAAGTTTGATTTCAGTGGAGGTTAGGACTAAGGCATGGCCCCTAGCCACTCCCGTGCCACAAGACCGCAAGCAGGGGGGCTAAGGGCTAGTCCTTGATCGCCCCATTTTAACGATAGCCACAACATAAACCACCACCAACACAAGCCTTGTGACCAGAATCCTCTAACTGCCACCAGACCGTAGATTTTAGTCACCTGTACAAAACCTAAATCACCCTGCTAAGATGCCATGTGATCAGTAAGGCTCAAACCACTCGCGGTAGTTAATCGTCCAACGCATATTATATATACAAAATTTTAAATGTGCCAATACCATATGGTTTTTAAATTTGGATTTTAGGTGCCATTTTTTGTTTTAACTTTTTGACAATTTCACCCAGAATTCTGTGAAATCATCGCTCAGTTAGTTGAATTAAGGGCGAAATTGTAGGACCGGTCCAGATTTTGAGGAAATTGTGGAGCGATTAGCAGGAAAACTAGGGAGGCTCATAAATTCTCCAGTTTTGGACCAATTTCAGATTAGAAAGAGGCTACACAAGAATTTTTGGGTATTATGGAGATGATGGAATAGGTTTTGAAGCCATTTGAGCACTTTATATGCAGCTAATCACTATTTTGAGCATAAGAAAAGAGGGCCAATCCATTGCAAGTTGGACCAAGGAGACGTAGCCCAAGAGGGGTGAACTCCATCATCTTTTGTTTTGTGGTTATTATTATGGTGAATTTTTATATTGTTTCTATATATTTCAAAGTTTATTTACATGCTTTATGTGTTTAAAATTTAACATAAAATCTCTTAAAAACTCATTTTAAACACTTGTAATTTGAAAACCCTAAAGCAAAAATTGATTAAGATCTCATACAGATCAGTTCTAAATAACATGATTTGGAACAACAAATTTCATCTAGATAGCTCATATAATGGGTTCACTAATGGATTGGAAGAAATGGATAGTAGTGGTTGAGGCAGAATGCAGTCTTCCTTGCAATCCAACTTTGAATTCGCGCAAAGGGGAGGAGTCTATATTATCAACTCAGAATATGGCAACATGCTCGTACATAGGTTAAAGGTTTGGGGAAGAAAAAGGTGAACACATGGAAGCAGCTGAATAGGATAATGTTGTTATTGCATAATTTACCACCTCTATGTACTTGATGAGTTATGCATTGTCCTTGGGCAGCCCTTCCATTCCGACTTGATCATATTTCTATAAAAAACAAAAAAAATCCATACGCGACTCTGCCCAGATTTATCCTCATGCAGATGCGGGTCCATACATTGTTGACCCGCGTATGCTATTTTAAATATTAAAAATATATATATACATTCCCTATTAAAGAGGTGGGGTTTATGATTTTTCCTATAACTTAACTACCTCGACCCGTGGCCTAACTATTCCCCGACTGAAAAACTAATTTGAGGAAGTATAAATACACCTCAAGAGAATGGCCTAAGGGAGAGGAGAGAGAGAATGATATTGATATTATAGCCTGCTATATCCCTGATTAAGTTTGATATTTCCATGTGCCTCCTACACTTCTGGGGTCCAGGAAACTCTTGTTTCCTTGTGATGATCACTTCCCTTATATGTGACATCCTTTGTGCACCCTTTATGGAAGCAGTTTTGCGAGGCTAAGGCTGGATGGATCCAGAGGACGGTTTTGCCGAGAAGCCTTGGTGGATTTCAGGTGAATTCTCCACTTTTTTCTGTACATGTTATCAATACAAGAAGTACCATCATGTTCTTGATGTTAATGTGTTATATGTCTCTTATACATTTTGAATAATATTTTTTATTTCATGTCACCTTTATGAGATTATATATGCTAAAATGTTGACATCTAGGATATACATGTTGTGAAACTAGTTTTTTTACTCATTTTGGATTAATTTGCAGGATCTGGAGCATGAGGACTCATAGAGGGTTTTCACCCTGTGGGATCGACATCAAATGAAGGACTTTCAGGTAAGCTTGTCTATCTTCCTTTTTCTAATCCAAGCATTAAAACTCATATTTAGAGTTCTTTTTTTGGATACATGCCCTCCACTCTATTATGTCTTTCAACCCGGGCCTTAGGGTAGCTTTTCCCATAACAGAACTGGCGACTCCACTGGGGATTATATCCATGTAATTCCTAGTTTGGGTTGTTCTTCTCTGTTTCTTGGGTTTCCTAGCAGTTTGGTCATTTTTTCAATTTAGTAGGTTCATTTCCCAACCAATAAGAGGTTCTGATATTCTGAATTAGACCTCAGTTTTTATTTTTTTTATCCCATTTCATTTTCTATAAGCTACCTCATTTGTACACAGTCGTGTATACCTATTGTTTTCTCCAAAAGACCCTGCATATGCCTAGTGAATTTTGAAAATTTGAATTTTGAGGCCTTGTTTACCTTCCCTATATGTGGTTGGTCATCCCTGTGGAGCCTATTAGGTGTATGGATTGTGATTATTGTGGTTGTATGTCAGTTTCTCTCTTTTTCTTGTGAAAACCAAGACATAGTAGGGTTTTGCCTATTTTTTGAAGTCCTGGTTGCAACTGTAGCACCAAGACCTTTTTCGGGAGTTCTTGGCTATTCTGACCTTTTAGAACAATGAGCTTTGGCTTATTTTCTGTGTTTGCCCTATGCACTGCTTCATTTCTTGGTTTTTTCCCCTTTGATTTTCTTTTTTTTCTTGTTTCCTAAGATTAGCTTTCTAGTGAATCTTGAAGTGACCTTTTCTTGGTTTCTTAAATCTGTGTTTGTTGGGATTTTTTGCTACTGTTATGAATCAGTTTCTTGATTCAATTACTTCATCTTGTCCGTTTTAGTCCCACTACGAAAGTGGCATAGTTGGCTTATGCGTTTTGAAGACCTCTTGTTGGCTCATTTTTGTGATTTTGCAGCTTTGGTAGTATTGTGTTTATCTCATTGAAGTTTTTCCTAGTTTCCTTAAAAGTGAAAAGGCAAAAACATCTTTGCTTTTCCATTGAATTTTCTTTGGTTTCTTTTTCATGTTTTTTTCAACTATTTGAGGCAAGTTTCTAGTTTCTTGTTTTGGTTCATTTTGCTTGGTTGCAAAAGAAGTCTTTGTTTGATTTCCTTCTCTTTTGTATTGAGTTTTTTTGGCATTATTGTATGCAAAGGAGTTATGGTTGGTACTTTCCTTGCTTCTCTTCCAAAGTGACTGAACCAATCTTGTTTAGAAACTCTTTTTGCTTCCTTAGTGAGTAGTCCTAGAATTTCCATATCATTGGTAGTTTTTTCATTAGTTGCACTGAAGAATATTAGTCTTTTTCATAGTTTTCTGAAGTGTGTGAAGAGTAATAATTTGAAAAAAAAATATGTTGTTGTTATTAATAGCTTAATAGAACCCATTTAGAAATATCTTTTCATCGAAAGAAAAATATTTCATTTTCATGTAGTAAGTTTTCATTGATTTCTTTTGCGTTGAAAAACATCATCAGTTTCACCTCCATCTACTTGTGACTTAAGTAACTGCTATTTAAAATCAAGCAATAATTAAAACGAACTAGAATTTTGGTATTGTCATTATTATACACCAACTAGTCTAGGTTTTAGGGCCTTGGATTAGGCGAGTGGAGAGTTAACTCTCCAAGGACACTCAAAACTGTTAAACGTAGAAAGTTGATTAAATGAGTGAAATCCAATTCCATTAAGTGGTATGAGAAATCTCTCCACCAGAGAGTCAAGCGCAAGGGAGAGTTATTGTAGAGAAGAGAGATGTCCGCTCTCCTATTTTCTAAATCTTGACCTAAGACCATTCCGCTCGGCTGCCGACACGAATTGGTGCCCTTAGTTGCCTCTCCTAGGGACCACATAGGTGACTGTGGGGGGGGGGAATACCCATGGTACCAGAGACAGACGTTACATCACTTTCATTTGTACTTCTGGAGAGTGCCCTTGCAAGCTCGGGTACTTGCACCAACAAAGGATTTTGTCAGGCGGTCAGTGTAACTATTTATGTTACCTTCACTTGTAGGCCTGGGGCGTAATTACCCAAGACTATTTTGGGGAGGTCCGGTCCTCATCACCCAGAGCAGAAATACCTAAAGGCTGCTTGATTGATGCATCTTAGGAACTTTCTATAGAGTGTGCTCTTTTCTCCTACATTGCCATATCTTCTTAATTTTTTGAGTCTAAATAATATCATAATTATTAAAAGTGCCTAACCAATCACCCCGTCAATCTAGGAGGCTTCGTGGGCTTTCTCCTGTGAATGTTGAGCCTTCTTCAAGAAGGCGTAGGACCAATTCAGTAGGTGATTTTAATCCAATAGTTTCGAACGCAACGAAGAGTGATCCTCCTTTTAGGGTTGTTGTTTATACAGCTGGTCCTAGTACTAGTGGTATTATAGAGAGGAGTACTCCACTCATCTCTAGAGTCTTTTTTCTAGCAGAAGAAGTTGAAGTCAAAGAGGTTCCTCAACCTCTTGTTACTCCTTGATCTCCACTTCCTGCCAATTTTCTAAACGTTCTTTTACACGTTGGGCCTGAGTCTCAGAGACCAGTGAACCCCTATCCTTCTTATCCCTTTCTTTCGATGGCCACGACTGGGAACACAACTTTAGCTATGAGCATTGTAAGTGTGCACACTCCTCTTTCAGTTGAAGGAGGAGGTACTATTGCCATCTTGACAATCACTTCTAGTGCTGATATGTTTGGCTCTGCCTCTATTCCCTCTACGAGTGGAATCACCCAATAATATGATTCTCATTCTGGCCCCTTCTCTTTTGTAATTCCTTCTAGTGTGATTCCTTCTATCTCCTTTACCATTGCTTCAGTTGTCTCCATGCCTATGCCTCAATGGCTAGTGGATCAGCTTCATTCCAGGGTTTCCCCTTCGGGAGTGGGCATATTCCTCATTCAAACCCCTCCTTGGGATCTTTACCTTTCAGCTCTCAAAATCAAGGGTTCAATCCTTTAATTGGAGGTCAGAGCTCTAATTCTTTTACAGGCTGGAACCCTACTTTCATAGGGTTAGGAGCTGGGAGTTAGTTTTTCTATGGTCAGCAAGATAATGTTCCTTTCCCTTCTCTAGGTACTTCTCAAGTCTTTTCTCTATTAACTAATGACTGGAACCCTTACCAAGGGTTTTCTTCTTCATTTAACACATCGATTGGAGGGAATATCCCTGTTTATATTAACCCTATAATGGGAGGGGGTCCTTCTCTAAATATTGGGTCATAAGGTTTCTCCTATGGCTCTAAATTTTCTACGAACAATTTATGGCAACCTTGTGCCTCAAAACATATAGGGTATTATTTTCAAAATGTTGGGAATCCTTCCCATGGGGGATGTAATTCTCAAGATCCTCCGTGCTTACCTTTCCTGGAAACTTTAAACTGGCCTGATATATCAAAATTGACGAATGATCCTATTCACTATAGTCCGAGTTGGCCTCTGGTCCCTACTAAAATTCCCGTAGACATCCCAAAGTTTTAAGGGAAGGCCGGTGAGGATCCGACTGACCATGTTACCACCTTCCACCTATGGTGTTCATCAAACTCCCTTACCGACAATTTGATTAGGTTGAGTATTTTTCAATGAACCCTAAACGGGAATGTTGTGAAGTGGTACATTGAGCTGATAGGGGGTTGTTTTTCTACTTTTGGTGAGTTGGATACCATGTTCTTGAACCATTTTCAATTTCCTCTCTGTTATGATGTTAGGACCGATCTCTTGGCCAATTTTCAGTAAGAGTAGGAAACTCACATTTAGGATCATATCCAGGAATGGAGGAGAAGGAAGAGGCTCATAAAATCCCATATTCCAAATGATTTCCTTCTCAAATGGTTTCTTAAGTCATTACAGCCAAAAATCTCGAAGGATGTATCCCTTTCAAGGGTATTTTCTTAAGACCGGGTTATTTTTAGGGCTCAACAGTGAGAGTTGATTTATTCTCAATCTGGGGAATAATATTTTTCCGAATGCTCCTCACTCCAAGCTATATTTAGCCAAAACAAAGCTAGGTCCTCATGCTGACAGAATTATTGATATAATTAATAATAGTATCGATAACCTGCTAAATCAATTGCACCAATTATCTATATAATCTGCTCCTTCTGGTCAAGTTACGTTGTTGGTATCAACTGATTCTCATCCCTTGACTATTAGTGATGTTCAAGATTCTAAACCCAAAGGAAATCAGCAAATCGATGGGAAGAAGGAGGGACATAATAATAAGAATAAATAAAAGGATGGGAAGGGAAAATTTAAACAAATCCAACGATCATGTTGGAGAGGGTAAGAGGGACAAGAATAAGAAGGTTAATTTTCAGGCAAGTTATGCAATGGAGACCATCTTATTCACCTCTACCCAAAAATTCAGGATGCTCAGCACGTGTTAGCTTAGCAAGGTTCTTCTAGTTCTGAGGTTGTGCTAACAAACCCTTTTCCCCAAGGGCAACAACTTGTTGCTGGCACAAATGTTAATGCGAGTGCTCCCGCTGGGGGCAACGAGGAAGGGGAAGGTCCTTCAAACGTATATAGGATGAGTGCCTGCATTGATATAGCTACAAGATCTCATGACTATGGCAAAGCTGAGTCTTTGAAAGATAAAGGTGCTCCTAATTCTAAGCCACTTCATATCGAGAGGCCTGCAGTGGATCCTACAACTCGGATGTCAAAAGGATCTACAAAGTGTACGACGATTAATCTTAATGTCAAGGCTACCCAAAAATACTCGATTGAAAAATATCTGGCTCAAATCCCTTGTGCCATGTATGCATTAGAGGTACTCCAGTCGTGTCTGGCACAAAGGAGTGCATTTCTCTCTTCCATTGGGGCTATTGATCTAAAAAACTCTCTTGCGGTTATATTTGATACATAAAATTTCAAGAAGAGACTTCCTCATCACATGGATTTTCATATTAAGTTTACATATCATAAGGCTAATATATTTTGAATAGTATTCGATGTGGGTGCTTCCATGTGTGTGATGTCTATCTCATGTTGGAAGGCTATTGGATCTCCTGCAACTGTTTCATTAGCTACTCTTTTGACTATGTTTGATGAACATTCTTACAGGCCACATGGCATTGTTCCAGCTTTACGCACCTATGTTGGGGGTAAAACTATCAATATCGAGGTCGAGATAGTTGATGCAAATTTAGACTACAACCTTTTTTTGGGGTGGAATTGAATTTACGAGATAAATGCTATTGCTTCGTCATTATTTCACATCTTGTGTTTTCCCCACGAAGGGAGGATTGTCACTGTTGATCATATGGACTATTCTCCTATAGATATGAATGCAACAACTAACTCGACTGTACCCTTGGTGAATGATGCCAAGCAAGCTGTTGAGAATTTTTGGGTTGGAATGTATACATCATTGGTGGGTACTATTTCTCTTCCACCTCCTTCAGTTCATATTCATGTTATCTCATGCTCCAGGGTTCCTACTCGAAGAGAGTTCTTTCGAACTCATTATTTTTTGGATCCTTGTACCTTTCCTTCTCCTACCTCCACATTAGAGGAAGGTAATGTTGGTGGAATGGAATTTCCTATGTCTCCAGCTGATATTGCTTATCAATATATTGTTGAATCTATAGACTCCATTTCAGTTTCTCTTTCACTGGAGGAACGCGATGGAGATTTGTCTCCGACTTGGACTCTTAGTTCATCTTCTGTTTAGGATTTCCTTGATACCACTCTTCCATCTGAAGAGGTCATCCTTGAAGCCATGACTGTTGTGGAAAGACCGTGGGATGATTTGTATCATCGGTCCTATTTTCTACCAGACTTGGGAGAAGTTGAAACAAGATTGTCTAGCCCTCTGTCTTCTGGTCATGTTCACCCATTCCTGAACCCTTTAACTCCAGCACAAGTTTTTGTTGAAGGGAACATGGCTATCATTTCTGAGACAACCCCGGTGAACATCTCCAGATATCCCAACATTATAGAGAATATTTTCATTGGTGCTGAATGCTCCCCTGAAGAAATTCAAACTTACACCGATCTTTATCAAGAATTTTGGGATGTGTTTTCTTGGTCTTATGAGAAAATGCCTAGTATAAATCCATCTATTATCCAGCATGAGCTCAAGGCTTATGAAAACACTAAGCCTATATGGCAGAAGCTTCATTCATTCAACTCTAGGAAGGCATCATCTATCAAGGTCGAGGTTTAGAAGCTGCTTAAGGCAGGTTTCATATACCCCGTTCTGTTAACTCAGTGGGTTTTGAATCCAGTTCATGTGGATAAGAATTAAGGAATGATCCGAGTTTTCATTGATTTCACGGATTTGAATAAAGCATTTCGTAAAGACTATTACCCCACACCATTTATAGATCATATTATCGATCAATGTGCGGAGAACGAAATTTTCTCCTTCATGGATAGTTTCTTGGGCTACAATAAAATCACTATCTGTCCCGAAGATCAACAAACAACTGTGTTTATATTCCCCTGGGGTACATTTTCTTACAAAAAGATGCCTTTTGGCCTTAAAAATTCTAGAGCTACTTTTCAGCAGGCTATTTCATATTCCTTCCACGACATCAAGCATATTATCAAAGCATATTTGGATGATTTATTTTCTCGTTCTCGAAAAAGAACTGATCATCATTCACACATTCGTCAATTTTTTGAGTGATGTCTTTATTATAGAATTCAGTTGAACCCTAATAAGTTCATTTTCGCTATCACATCTGGTCGGTCGTTGGGATTCATTTGGTCTATGTAAGGGATTCAGGTAGATCCCTTCAAGGTTGAGGCAATACTTTAGTTTCCTCCCCCATATTTAATTCGTAAACTTCAAAGTCTACAAGGTAAAGCCAATTTTTTACAGAGATTTATCATGAATTATGCCAACGTTACAAAGGGATTTATGAGGTTTTTAAAGAAAGGAGTTCCATTTTTCTAGGATGACTTTGATCAATGCTCATTTGATGCTTTGAAAAAGGCATTGACGTTTGCTCCATTATTGAGTACACCTGATTATAGCAGAGATTTCCTTTTGTATCTCACTATAGCAGAATCTACCATAGGTATGTTTTGGTTCAGGAAGTTACGAGCATGTTGTTTACTACCTTAGTCAAGGCTTGGTGGGTCCTGAACTCCAGTATTATCCCATTGAGAAATTATCTTTGGTAGCTGTCCATGATGGCTAGTGGCTTAGATATGATACCCTTCTTCGCAAAACTTTTGTTTTGGAAGAATTCAATCCATTTTAGTTTGTTCTCAGTAAGCGAGTGATTGGGGGAAAACACAATCGATGGATTATTATTTTGCAAGAGTTTGATCTCGAATTTCTATCTGCCAAGTCTAAAAAGTCTTTGGTATTTGTGCACTTGATCTCTAAGTTTCCCTATGGTGATTAAATAATTAATGAAGAGACGTTCCCCGATGAAAATATTTTACTCATTTCCTCACAGGATCCTTAGTATGGAGATCTCATTGTTTATCTCTAGACTGTGAAGTTTCCCTTAGATTTTTTGAAAGATGAGCGTCGAAATTTGCATCACTTAGCTAAAAATTATCTTATTATCGGTGACACTTTATATTGTCGCAGGGTCAATTTGATCCTTAAACATTTCTTGACTCTCGAAGAAGCTGAGGTTGTGCTGGATGATTTCCACAATGGAGCTTGTGGTGGTCATTTATCTAGGCTTGATACAATCGAAAATATATTGCGTGCAAGATATTTTTGGCCCTCGATTTTCAAAGATTGTGTTGAGGTAGTCAAAAAGTGTCATCCTTGTCAGGTCTATACTCAGAAGATGTGCGCTCATCCAGCTCCACTTTTTCCTATCATCACTGTCAGCCCGTTCACAAAGTGGGGTATTGATTATACTACTTGGAACCCACCTTCAGCAAAGGGTCATAAGTACATTATCATAGCAGTAGACTACTTTATGAAGTGAACTGAGGCTATGCCTACTTTTGCAAATGATGGTGAGACAACAACCCTATTTCTATTCAACCAGGTCATTTGTCATTTTGGTATCCCCAAAGAGATTCTCACTGACCATGGTAGTCATTTTCACAACATTATGATGACTGAATTGTCTCTCAAATTGGGTTTTCGGTAGGAGAATTCATCTCCTTATTATCCTTAGGCCAATGGCTAGGTTGAAGCCCTGAACAAGTCCTTGAAGACTATCCTTGAACGGACAATTGATAAAGCCAGATCTAATTGGCATGTCATGTTATACCCTGCACTTTGGGCATACCGGATGTCTATGAAGACTGCAACCAATTTCACTATGTTTCAACTAGTTTATGGGATGGAATCTATATTTCCCGTTGAATGCAAAATTTCTTCCCTTAATCTATTCGTTTAAATTCTTCCTGACACTTCTAGTCTAGAAGAACACCTTGTCCATCTAGAACGTATCGATGAGCATTGTCGAGATGAAGCTACGATGAATGAGGCTCATAAGAAATGAGTGAAGGTTCAGTACAATAAGGTGGTCAAATCTAGTGTTTTCTCTTAAGATGACCTTGTATTGGTCTATGCCCAAGAAAAGGATGCCTTGGGGGAAGGCAAGTTCAAATCCATGTGGTATGGCTTGTTTATTGTTAAAAAGACATTGAAAAAGGGAGCTTATGCCTTGGTTGATTTTGATGGAAACGAGCTGGTTGAGACCAAAATTGGGCTCTATCTAAAAACGTATTATGCCTAGGCCTAGCATTTTCTTTGTTGTATATATTATATTTTTGTACATCTTTATTCGTCAATTTTAGATGTGACTTTGATGGTTTTGATATGCTTTGGCAGGTGTCTTTGGATGAAATGAGTCATTTTGGATTTATCAATGGTGCTAGTAGACATACCCGAAATCTTGCTTCTGAGGCTTGGGTAATTCACTATCCATCTGGTCAATGGTTAGTCCCAAGGGGTGTATGCATTGGTCCTAATTCAAAAAATATCCCTTGGTGTTTATTTATTAGTAGTTTACTTAGATTCACGACTGGTGGTTTCCCAATTAAACAACACCTATCATGTCAGAGACCCATTTTGCATCGATTATTTTTTAGAGTGCATTTGTTACAACGTTCATTCACAATCCTCGATTAGATAATTGGTTAGTAGACTCATTATCTAATCAAGAACTTGATCAGCACATTAATCATTCAATACTTTAAAAATATCAAAAAAAAATCATTCATCAGTGTACATTTGGGTCAATCACATCATATAAAATCGCTATGTATATCTATGTATATCAGAGTGTGTTCAAAATATACTAAAATTGGATCATCATGTCCTACAAAATTAGGTCTTATGCTCGGTCATGTTTATCATAAAAAAATATTACAATCATCCGATCAATAAAATCTATCACTGCGGGCCCTACTCAGAGTTGGTACTGCAAAAGGCCACTATAGCCATAGCTGCATGAAGGAATAGCCCAACCCAGTCATGTGGTACTCCAACCATGCATCTGTACATAGCCTCTGGAAGATCCTTTATGGCTGCCATAGGAACTTGGCAAATTAGACTCTCCAATTTCCTCTGAATCACATGGAGGGTTCTCCTTGGGTCTTCATCGGCATCTCCAACCTCTCTTTTGCAGTGCCTATGCCTTGGTAAGCCCTTGGGTCTTACTAGTCCTATGTATGCATCATGATCATATAATTTTGTAAGTCATATTGTCCTATCAAAAACATTTTTCATTTTTTTTCATATAATTTGAAAAAATCATAAAAATCATATAGTCAAAAAATCATTGTGCAATCTTACCAATTGCACCCCATGCTACACCATGTGGAAGTGCCAAATCTAGATCTGCTGTAAAATCCATCCCAACATAGGGATAGTCCTCTACCGAGATGACTTGTTCTCCCCACCAAAGGAAAAACTCGCCATCCAATGTAGTCCAGGGAACCTCACTTCCCCCTAGCCTCTTCATCAAGTCTGCCCATCTAGATATCCGCGGATCACGTGGGCTATTGATAGTTGAGATAATCTTGGGATGAAGCCCTAGGACTCTCTCAAAGAAGAATTTCAGCAAAATGGTTCCATATCCAAAATGTTTTGTTTTGACTTTCCGGATAGAAGTCAATTGCTTCTTCAGATTTTCTAATAATGTTGTGCACCAATCATAGAGTTTGGTCAAGCACTCCACTGCTAGACTTGTGTGAGTTCGTGAGGCCTGGTGAAGAGATGGTGATCCTACTACTCTACCAATAGTGAAAAAGAGGATTTGCATGTACAAATCCCATACATATCTAACTGGGATCTATGTCCCCACCTTCTTTGCACCGTCAACATAGTAAAAATGGACATATTCCTCTACATTAAGCCCTCTAGTGGGCTTACCATGCAAATAAACCGTTTCTCCCCTCCGGGAAAGTCCAATTATGAAATAGATGTCTTCCAGTTCAATTATTAACGACATCTGGTCTATCAAGAAGTAGCCTTCGTCCGTATCCTAATAATTAACCAACCTCTCGAGAAATCGAGTGTTTGTTTTCATATTTGGCATTTTGAAAATTTTCAACAATCTGCATATTAGAAGGATATCCAATTATTGTTCATCTTGCATGACCTCATTGTCTATAGCACTGTGCTCTCTTTCCCTCCAGTTGATTGTCATCCTGAATCATTTCATCAATTGACCAATTAGAAATCAATTTTTGAATTCCACTCTGTGCATACACATTCTCATTCGAACACAGTTGCATCTATACGCAAGTTCCTCATGACGAACCCGCGTATATGCAGAGGATTAAAAAAAAACATATATTACTACGGTAAAAAATCCCAAAATTTGCTTGAAATGAAAATAAAATTGACAAAGAAGCTGAGTATGAGCCTTACCTAATTCATTTGGATCAATTCAGTGGACATTTGATCCATTTACAAGAAGGGGGTGTTTTTTGCTCCAGAGCTATTTATCCACTTCTTCACATCGTAAATGACCAAATGTGAGTCCAAAATGCTTATTTATGCCCAGAATTTGAAATTTTTTCACAAATTTGGTTTGCGTATATTTTTCGAATTTGTTTAAATCTGTTTAACCTTTTGGCTTGTAAGTGTTTGGAAAATTTATTTTCAAGTCCATTCTACTGATTTTGAGATATTTGCAAATTTTGCTTCAATCCATGACTGCTGACCCGTCATGGCATGTATTTGATTCTGAACTGGGATAAAGGTTAGGGAATTCACTTTCCGTTGCACTTATTTAAGGGCTATTTATCTTAGGTCTTCCCTGCATAAACCTATATATCAAAGTGAATTTCATAAAATTCTTAGTGAATAACTAAATTATGCTTAGGGCATAGGAAGATTCAAATTATTTTTAAGGTCAGTTGGCGTATATGCTTTTAAAATTACTTGTTAACTACAATTTTGGTTTACTAGATAGGGTTTAAATCAATTTATTCTTCTCAAATAACTTACAATAATCAATCGTCTCTAATACTAATAACACAAAACATCCCTGAACATGCAAATCAATTTAATCTTAATTGTCAAGGGTCTCGTTTCAATGATAAGGTGGGAGTGTTTCACACCCCACCAAAGTTCAAATCCCCCATATAGACGTTTTGCATCATGAGGGTCATATCACTGATGCAAGTGGGTTGTTTGAGGTGTTTGGGGTCAAGTGCTAAGTCTTGAATGTGGCAGAATAAACACTTCCATTTACAAAATATCGGGCAAAGGGATTCTTTCTGAGCGTTATAAGCCTACTACAATTCATTGTCATTCTCTGAGAGTGGGGAAGAGAAATGACATACTCTTAGAGTGGAGAAGGGCATAGGAAGGCATTAATAAATTAGAACCAATGACTAAAACATATATACTCCTCATATGCAATTTAAAATATTTATCATATAAAAATTTAGCAGGAAAAAAACATAAAAATGAAGAGGTGGGAGATAAATACCTTCCAGGTTTGTTTGCAGGCGGTAAAGGATAAATCCCATAATTTGATTCGAGTACTGCTGCTTGCTGAGAATAATTAATTTTCATTAAGAGTGAGTGAAAGAGAAAGAATGAGCCCTGAATCTCCCTCCAACATATTTTTGACAGAACCTGTGGCTAAGTATACCACTTTCACTCCGTCATTGCACACACACACCTAAAATGAGTTGTCCGAAGACAACCTGAATGGACCCCCTGTGTAAAATGGCTACAGAGTAGGAACACACTTGAAATTCTTCTTCAAGTTCGAACATTTGGCCATGGCTATGCACTGTTTCAATTTCCCAAAGACTTCAAAAATCTTACCTAGGGCTTATCCTTATGTTGTTGTTCAAGTAGCTAGGGATTATTTTTTTTTCCTGTAAAATGGGGTATGACACTACTGGAACTCAATCTCCAATGAATGAAACTGGATCTATTCATATATGAATAAACTCGGTTAGCCAACATATTCACTAGCGTGATAACTTGTTCTTTCACCCTAGATTATTCCTCCACTAACTAATATTGAGCCTCAATCTCCAATGAATGAAACTAGGTCTACTTGTAATAGATAAACTCGGTCAGCTAGCATATTCACTGAGCCAATAACTTGTTTTTTCCTCCACTACCTACGCTTCTTATGCTACTTGATCAATTGGATCTGGTAGGTATAAAATACAAATTGGTTGGGATGTTTCGTTTGACTCTGTCATTGATGCTTTAACTCGAGCTTTGAGTTGTCAACCTGGAACTGAGTAGCGAGGTGACGACTTTGGATATATACGTTCCTAAACTAGATATGGAACTAGAATTTCATTTGTTGTTGGTGGATAAATATATTCAACCATAATTGGTTCCACCCCTACCTTTTTTTCATTGCACGGTATGTTTTTGGATGCATTCCATAACACAGGGGTTTTGTCTGTTTTTTAATATATATTTTGTTTATTTCTTTCAATATTTTAATTGAAATAACATTAGTTGATCATTAATAATATTAGTGTAAATAAATAAAAATAATTATTACTAGAAATTTTTTCAAAATATGCAAAGAGGTGTCGATAGGATTTTTAAATTGAAAATTTGTACTTGGGTTTTCATAATTAAGAAAATAATAATTGATATATTAAATTTTAGTTTTTTAGTGTTTTTTTTTGGTCTATTAGTGTTATGGTAAATTTTATTGAGGGGGATTGATATTTCTTCTTTTGAAATTTATATATAATGTCAAGGAGCCCAAAGTTAATTAGTGGCTTATGTCTTGACTTGTTGTTTATGAGTTTGAGTAAATCCCAATGTAGTTAATAGCTAGTCAGAGTTAAAACTAAGTTAAATTTTCTAAGAATGGACTAAATAAATTGACTGAAGAGTAAAAGGACCTATTATCCAACAACTACTAATCCAATGCTAATTCTATCCATTCCAAAGTGTAAGGCACTTAAGAATCAAGAATTATACTCAATACTTTGCTACTGCTAATTTACTATATGAGAATTTTTGAATCCATCAATACTTACAAAACTGAAATCCCATATCACAAATCGATGAATTTGTGTTATAATATATTAATCCCAACAACTTCTACTCTCTGTCCCATTGTAATTATCATATCATCATCAAGATAAATGTACTCAAGAAAGCCTTTGGTACGGGGAAAATCCACCATTGCATATCTTTCTTTATCCATAGTGGGATTGATATCTTTGAATATCTTAAGCCATGCATCCAAATCCCTCTTAGGGTTAAGAGGAACCATAGTAGAGGATTCAAATCTGATATCCATCTTGGTTGAACTAGATATGCTAAACACACCCCTGTTTACGAACATGCCTTCAATGGGTGAGATACCATCTGAATTGACTTAGAAATGGATTAGCACATAGTAAGCATATTTGGGCTCTATACCCACGTGGTTATACATATCTTTCAGCTGAATTTCAATGTCGATTGGCTTGAAGGCACTGAAAGAAACCGTACCCATATTAACTGTATTCTCCATTGTTTGATGAGCTTCTCTAGGCTGGCCAGTGCCTTTGAAGTACCCACTGATTAATTGGAAGCAACCATTATAGAGATGAGGATCAAGTCTGATATTGGGATTGGGGTTTATTTTCCCTAAAGATGATATGAGAGCCGAGGATTACTCACATGTGGTTCCATTAGAGGTTGTAATTGTAGATAACAGTTGGTCCTTCAGCTTAGGAGGCGCAAAGGAGCAACATCTTGCAACAAGAATTGTGTAGGCCCTTCCCTGAATTGGTTCTTGAAATGGGAATTGATGAGGCTATCTGAGTTATTTTAACAAGATTAGAGGCTTTCCATGCCAGAGTCGGATGAATAGATTGATGTCCATGGGTATGGACAATAACTGAAAAACGCTGGTGAGATTAAGGTTATTTAGCTCAATGGGCAGTGGGAAATTTGCATCATGGTTGAAAAGGAAATATAATTGCGCATTATATGTATGAACTGAAATTATTAATTGAACCTAATTACATATGGGTGTAGTAATCATAATCTACCATTTTCCGTCCTAGTATTTCACCATATGAGAAAAGTAATCACATCACGTTAAACTGTGGGTCAAGGAAAGTTTTTCTCCACATTAATTAGAACTCGAGAAAAACACGTTAGATCAATTACGACAGAATTTTTAGTTTACCAAATTTTAGTCATCCTTGATTGAATCAGATTTTGAATCAGTTATTTTTTTTCTTCTTCACGAATCGATTTTGAAAGCTACAATTATAGGTGAATCATGTTGCTCCAATTTCGACAGTTACTATTATAGGTAAATAGTGTCGCTCCAACACATGTAACATAGAAATTAATGGAGAAAGTTAAGTTAGGATAGGATTGAGATTCTAATTCTAGATCTCAGATCCTAATATTCAGGGAGTGGTTCAAACCACCTATTTGTGAGAAAGCCTATATGTACTAGGTTGTTCTCTTGATTGTATGTATCAGTGTGTGTGAGTGTTTGTACACTCTCCAGGTTCTCACCTGGAGAGTTATTTGATCAATAGCTAATTTTATCATGGTATCGAAGCTTCAGGTCGAAGCTAAATAGATCTGTGGGAGAGTGAATGCTGCGTGAGGCCAAGAGCCCAAGTGAAGGCCGTGAAGGTGAATTTCGTGGCTCGTTGGTGCAGAGTTGTGTTCTCTGTTGCGATATGTGTGAGGCAGGCCGTGAGGCTGTGTGGACGCCGTGAAGGCATTTTATCAAGGCCGTGAGGCTGTGTGGAGACCGTGAAGGCGTTTTATCAAGGTCGTGATGGTGAATTACGTGGTCATGAAGGACTGAGCAGCCTGTGACTGAGCTGTGCATGGAGGCACACTGGAGGGAGCTACCACGAACTTACGTTTTCTCATGTGTTGTGATCCTGAATGCTGGATCCGTGAAGGACATCGTTGTATCCGGTGTCCATCGAGAGGAGGAGCACTCCGCGCTGTGGAGACACCGAGCCATTCGTGCAACACTGCCAGAGAAAAGGGAACGTTGTGTGGTGGATTGGTGCAGAGTCTGGAATCTGCTGCGAGGACGTGCGGATTAGATCTAATCTCAGAATTAGATCTCGTGGTCATCTGCAGTGGAGCGCATCCTGCCTTGTTTGATTTCTAGCAGGCCGTTTGGAAGCGTTGCAAGATAGCTCATTTGAGATCTGAATCCAGATCTGAGGAGACGAGCTGTGTATTATTGTCAAGGAGGAAGAGTGTTCGCCATTGGTTTCCAGTAAAGGAGTTGAGGCCAGTGAAGGCTGTGTGGAGCCGTGGAAGACTGCGGGTAATCAACACCTTTCATTGCGGGTAATCAAGACTGCGTGGATCATGACGGTGGACTGTCACGAGTTTTTGATTTCTACAGGATCTGCTCGCAGCGGAAGAGTGGATCTGCCCAGCGGCCAGCAGAGCCACGGTCTGCAGCCTGCAGAGCCACGATCTGCAGCCTGCAGAGCCAATTTTATCAGTGGTGTGGATGTGCACAACTGCTTGGTGTGAATCGATGAGTGTTAGTGTGGTGTGTGTGAGAGCTTCGAGCTAAAGGAGAGCAAGCGGGAGATCTGCTCCACAGGTTGCGTAAGAGAAATAGAAGTCATCGAGGGAGATCCGCTCGACATCTTGCATAAAAGTCAACGTCAGCAAGCGAAATTTGCTTGGCAGGCAGCCTGAGGCTTGGCAGGCGTCGTGAGGAAATTCACTTGGCAGGCAGCATGAGGAGAGCTACTCAATATCAATGTGTTGAATATTTAACCGGAGGTTGAATCCCTGAACAAAGTTCGACGACGTAGGAGTGAAAGAGGAAACGAGGATCCACATTTTTTTTTTTTTCTGAGATCCGTCATTGAAGTTGTCAGTAGTTGCAACAATTTCTTGAAATAATGTCATTGACTTAATTTTTGTCATCAATGTTGGTTGAATCATGGTGTAAGGTGTGTTGGTAGAGGCTAAATTTACGAAACTGAATTCTTTTTTGTGCAATGCCTCCCTCCTCTTACTAAATCTGCGGTGGTCGTGGTCAAAACTGAACGTTTTTTAAGTGCTCATGGTGATTGTGGAGAACTCACCGCATGAAGGAGACATTGGAGGCCATTGTGATTCTGATATGTCATTGCATATTGAATCTGCCATTCTACATCTCAGAGTCGAAGCTCGAGACCTTAAAACAAAGTTTTATTTTCCAGCGTTTCGATTGTTGTGGATTGCGTGGGGTGAGAGAGGCCCGAACCCTGCCTTTCTATCTTTTATAAGTCTGTGTTTTATACAGTAGTCTCTTGTATTCGGTCCAGAGCAGTCTATGGAAGGAATTTTTTTAATGATGCAGAGATCGTGTAGATTGATATTCAAGTAGCCTACAATGATTAAGCAGAGGTGGGAAGCGCACTACTTTGGGAGGTGATTGTAGTGGGTGTAGCCTGACAATAGGTTCAAACTGTGTGTTGTTTCCTTTTCACATTCAAGTAGTATTTCTTGTCAAAAGCGTTCGGAGTCTGGACATCCAAGTATTGTGTTGGCATTATATAGGCTGCATTCTGTTGTGTTAACGATCTGTTCTGCAATGAGATATATTTTGCAGCAACTGTGGCTGCCGATTGAATGCGTTGAGGCTCTAGGAATGAGAGCCGACGCTGCCATTGAGGCTCTTGTGTTGTCTCAGCGCTCAGACAGGAGGAGCGTAAGGAGCCGTGGTGCCTGTGTGGGTTATCGTTGCAGTGGAAGAAGTGTTCTTGCAAGGGAGAAAATAGGAGAAAATGGGTCGTCAAAGTAAATTGAAAGAGTCTCGAAGAAAATTCAGGAAAAAGCATCAACGGAGAAGTGCAAAATATTGTGTTGCAGAATTTTGTGATTTGTTTCAGGTTGACAGTGATGGACCAACTGCTGATCAAGGTGTTGATTTGGAATTTGGTGAGATTATTAAATTGTTAATGCCAGATTTACCATTTTTTTCAGGTATGAATTATGAAAGCTGGACAACTGAAATAAAAACAGTACTATGGAAGTTAAATTTATTGGATTATATTGAAGATGTTATTAACGATAGTGGAGATACAGTAGCATTAAGTCTTATAACATCTGCAGTAGATGACAATATCATATTCAGCATAATATATGAATATGGAGAGATTCCTAGTACAAAGTTTTTATGGGATGTTTTAGAAATGAAACACTGTTTGAATAAGGGCAATGATGCTACAGATATTGCTCTTGATAATGATCCCATATTTGATTGTGAAACTGAAGATGCAGTGATGGGTGATAAATGTGTATCTGTAATTGAAACTTGTAATGATGAAAACACATCCATTATTGTAGAACCTAAAAGTTTTCTTGATGCAGAAATCAAGTTTGATGAGACTTATATATCCAATGATGAGTGGACCAATTTGATGATTGAAAAACATCAAATTGATGAATTACTATTTGGTGAGAAGGAAGGCCTATCTTCACATACAGATCAAATGCAGAACATGCTTGTAGCAACAGAACTGGATGAAGGCATAATTATGTCAGCAGAAAAGGATGAAGTAGGGAGAAATGGTGAAATGAAAGCTCTTATGAAGGAGCAGGAAGATGAAAATATTGGTAGGCAAGAATCAGCAATAAATTTTGAAGAAGAATTGAATTTTCTTGAAGCATGGCTTGAAACACCATGTCTTTATGAAATTAACACAAAAATTGTTGTAATCAATGGTGAATATATCATCGCTGATGTTCAGATGATTGACACCGGAAATAGTGAGAAGGAACAGTCTCCTATTGAGCCTGTCGTGATTCTGAGAAGGATGAGAACAAGAAATCAAGGTTTCCTTCACAGGGGAAGAAATGAGGCAAAGATACATCACTATCTCATGGCAAAGAAAGTGAAGATGAAGCCTCATCCACAAATGAACAAGCATGGATCTCATGCAAAGAAGACTAAGATGAAAACTCTGAAAACTCTATTACCAAGTTTTTTATGTTTTTTTACCATTGTAAGCCTAGCTGAGACTAGACCAGCAGGAATATGTTATTTCTTTTTTAGTACCCTTTCTCCATTAAGGGGGAGTGTTAGAAATTAATGGAGAAAGTTAAGTTAGGATAGGATTGAGATTCTAATTCTAGATCTCAGATCCTAATATTCGGGGAGTGGTTCAAACCACCTATTTGTGAGAAAGCCTATATGTACTAGGCTGTTCTCTTGATTGTATGTATCAGTGTGTGTGAGTGTCTGTAAACTCTCCAGGTTCTCACCTGGAGAGTTATTTGATCAATAGCTAATTTTATTAGTAATCACATTTTCTTTAAACAAAATTCCCATTTACAACGTTGCTCCAACACATTGAATATAGAACTTGTAATCACATAATTGTTTTGGAATCTCAACCCTCTTCTTTGATCCTCCGAAAATGCAATTCTCTGTACCGTTGACAAAATTAACAAGGACAACACAATTAATGCACAAGTCAATCATGCAATGGCTTCTCAGGAATATTGTATTTTGCACACAACTTCCTCCTATACCCACAAGAATAAATGCACCCACAAGATGTAAATTTTTACAGAATATACCAAACTATTGGAGCCATGAAGCAGTGAATCATGTCCCAGCCCAACTTCTATGAAATTTTACCAAAGACAATGCATGAGAAAAAACACCCAAGCAAGCATATCGCCATGTCTGATTAGCAGTGATAGAGCCCTGACAAATTCTTTCCTTCCCTATAATATTATCCTCTTTCAAACATTTCAGGACATCTTCACAGGTGAAGTCCAGCCTCCAGAATGTCGTTAGATTCTAGGATCTTGAAGCATTTCTCTTCTTCAAATCCCTAGCTTTGATGATGGCAACAGAGGAAAATACCAGTGAGAATAATAGAAAAACTATGACAAGTTCCAGCTTTACAGCTAAAGAGGTCGAAGAACCCTTGACATGAGTGCGTAGTGAGTTGGACTGAATTGTGCAATGGCCCAGATACAACCCACACAATCCAGGGTTTCCAACGAAGGAAGTTTCATTGAAGAAATTCAACACTAGCATATTATTGTAGGAGAAATACACAAAATTCAACCTCAGCATCTGCTTTAATTCTATAGGAATACTTCGAGAGAAATGATTTCCAACTTCAAGTAAATGTTATTCTTGAAGTGTCATTTTTAAATGTTTTATTTATATTCCCTTTTTAGGAGATATGTTTTTGTAATAGACTTTTAACAAAGATACTAAACTCATTCCAGGTAAGCTGATTTTTCAATACATTATACTCCACAACCGATCCAAACCATGTTTGATGTGAACACGAAGACTCCAAAAACATGTTAAAATTGCTCAACGATTTTCTAGAATTCCATAAAAATTTAGAAAATCCATATATTAAAATAAGCATGTGTGCTCATTCATCTCTAAATAGATTGGTTCATTCAAGAGAAAAATATAAGATCCATATATTAAAATAGTCATGTGAGGTCATCCATCGCTACATGCATTGGTTCATTCAAGGGATCTTGTGGTATTGCAATCCTGGTTCATTCAAGGGAACTTGTGGCATTAAAAACCACAAATGACCTGCACATTATGACAACTTAAAGACTCCACGGCTCTAAGATCATCCCAAGTACACAATCCTTAAAACATTTTCATTTGAATTACTTGACTGGGGTTTGAGTTCAATATATAATGGCTTATATTTTACCATAAAAACATGTAATACTAAAACAAAATTTGTAGATAAATTCTAAATATCATGTAGAAATTAAAAAAAAAAAATGTTTTCCATGGAAAATTCATATATTGGTAAGGATAAACTCCCTGCCATTATTGGAAAGGATAACTCTGTTTATGTTTTTCAAATATGAGGCATTTGTTATGATACAATTATGTGCTCAAAGGCACCTTAAACTATGAAAGTATCAAGTGAGTAACATAATCATCTATGTGGTTTCTTAATCAAAAATCAATATTGCACCTTGAATTAAAAGCAACTTTGTTGAATCTGCTTACCAGAAATTTTAGCTGGTCACTGTTACAAAGAACCTTCTTGTGCCAAGGAAGCCATAAAATTGTTTTACAATGGAGAATTCTTATTCTCTGCATGCATGCACAAAGAACTTTAAAAATAAAATAAGTACATCTGAAACAACATATTCATTGAATTTATTCACAAATTTCGTTGAATCCTTTTGACTGTAAAACACTCCCAGTATCCATGCTATCATGTAAGTAAATTTGTTATTGTTTAGGTTAATATTATTAATATTAAACCTAAATATGGTATTGTAGGTTTTTGGTCTGAAACCCCAAGGTTATAAGAAATCTAATCATTTTACAGGTTGACATGGTCTAAGATGGGTAAGATCCATCTATGACTTTGACGGCTTAGATTCCTATGGTAATGATTTCTTAGCCAAATGCTAGTCCCACAAATAATGGAAAAAGTAGAAAACAAAAAAAATTCAAGTCTTCAGTCCCTTTAAAATAGAGTACTTAATGTCTATAAATTATTATGTTAATATTTGAATCACTTAGAAACTGCAATACATAATATAGGAAAATCTTTAGGTTGATTGTAAGTCCATACAAATATAACATTTAATTGACACAATTTAATAGTCATTGTAAGCTTGTTGCGCGGAAAGGCACAATCTACAATGCAGTATGACCCGGGTATGTCACGTTCTCAAAAAATATTATATTTTACTTTTTCTAATGTCGGCCATAAATTTTATTTTTTCTAATGTTGGCCATAAAGGATCTAGGCATTAACCTAATTTTGAATTTTATATAACTTGAATATTTAGATTATATATAGCTTTTTTAACTTATTAATGGGCTGAGATTAACTATTAAAATACAACTATGTATTATTTATATAATTTGAATTGATAGTAAATTATCTCACCCATTTAATAATTGCTTTATTATATACATGAATTTGAATGGATCATAAATTTACCTTTAACAAAAAAATTTACTACATTTAATTTCCAAATTAAGTAAAATTTTAAACATCTTTACTCTTTACTAAAGTCAATACCATTTCCTAAATCAAAGGAAAATAGTTAATTCAACACAAACAATCCAAATTTAAAATCTTTTAATATTTCTTTTAATTAAATATTTGTAAAATGAATCTTTAAAAAGAAATAATAAAAATATAAATAAACATGAGGTATGGTAAATAAATAAAATGTATTTTTATACTTACTCTAGAGCTATGGTAAATAAATAAAAAATATATATAAACTAGATATATGGTAAATAAATAAAAAAATCTTTTTATATTTACTCCATAAACCTTTTTATATTTAAAAAAACTTTAAAAAGAGGTTTTATTTAGATGAATCCTATGGGACGAATACCATGGGACAAATTAATATTGATACCACGGGCTAAATACCATGAGCCAAATATCATATTTATAAAATAAGTATGGTAAATAAATAAATATAAAAGAGGTATAAAGAGGTATGATAAATAAATAAATATAAATAGGTATAAAGAGGTATGGTAAATAAATAAATATAAAAGAGGTATAAATAGGTAAGGTAAATAAAGAACAATATATCAAATAGGATTATAAATAAAAACCTAATTATATAACAAGCCTATGGGCCAAAAGAGGTATGGTAAATAAATACAAATATAAATAAACCATAGGTATGGTAAGTAAATAAAACCTCTTTTCGGGTGAAAATGTGAAGCTGGGTTACACTTTTTTCCCTTTTTTGAGAAAAAAATTTCATTTTTTTCGGTTCTTCAACTTTTTGCAAACTATAACAATTTTTCTGTGTAGAATTTCATTTTGCGATAAAAATAAAAGTTGTGAGAAATTTTCTTAGCTTTCTATTACTTATTTTTTGAAATTTTTTTATGCATATTTGATATGTCAACTTAGCGTTTCTTTGAGTGTGTGTTTCTTAACAATCAAAGGATTCATAAGAAGTCATGTTATGACGCAATGTTGTATTCATTGAAAATTTGTGTTTTTGAGAAAACAAAATGTGTTACAACAATCTAGACAAAGCCTACTTTGGTTTCGTCATATTTACAAAGCGAATGGATGCATATCATAATTACTAGAATTTTTTGAACTGGTCCAATACGAAAAACTGCGTATTTTGGATATGTTTCGTGACGCAAGAAATTTCTTAACATGTAAGTTATAAACTAAAAATCTAAAAGCTACCCATTAGAGACGACGGACCAATGTAATGCCTCATAATTTTTTCAATTTTTTTTACAATGTATTTTGGGAGATACAAAATTTTGACTTCACTGAATCACATTGACCCTCAGAAATTGTTTGCACCCATTTTATTAGAAAAATAATTAAAATTAGTAAACGTTTATGAAATTTCATAAAAGTTATATTTCCTAAAAGTAGATTCAATTCTGAAAATGCTTGTCTTGGTTCCGACAGTTAATTAACAACTTATCATGGAGTTTAATCAGTCCAAATTTGCAGAAACGTATTCAGAGCCTGGTTTTTGCGTAACTGGTGACGTGTTAGTTCGGTCGAACTATGTTTTGGGTCGACGGCTCGCTAAGTCTAATGACTTAATAGTTCAGCCGAACTTTTAATCAAAAGTTCGGCTGAACTATTGTATAACTTTCTGTCGGCCGGAAAGTTTTGCGGAGCCCCTACTAAAATACATTTCGCAGCAATATAAATTGCCGCGAAATCATTCACAATTTTCACACATTTCGCAATAAACAATTTGTGACTATGGTACATGTAGGTCATGAATGCATATTTTGTTCACTATTTTCATTAGTTCATCACATATTCATCAAAAAGGCTTTCTACCCTCTTGCACTAGTTGCAATAAAACAAAGATTAGAACATGCATTCATATAAATCATCCATGAACCATCGAACAATGAATTAGATTTAGATCAAGAACACATCATATAATTAGAGATATACCATGCATGTAACCAAAATTTAGGGAGAATGAATCCATGTCAAACCAATAATATAAAAAACATGGAATCAACATATATTCTCATTGATCATTAATAAATAATTAACATATGCATAGTACCAACTAAGTGAGGGACTTCCTCGTACCACCCAACCATATATTGGGATGAACCAAATTTGTCTTTCATCCAATCAACCCCCTGCAATATTCCAAGCATGAATGTGGTATCACATGGGATAAACCAAAACAAAACCAACCAGGGAATCAAGAGGTTAAACCACCACCACCCTCAACCATAGTGATTTCACCTAAATCGATCAAGAAATCACCAAAACCAAACAAATCTTGGATGCAACAGAATTTCTTCACCATACCCAGGGGAAATTTTCTGTCTCCACCCACCTATCAAGATATTCCCAAGGAAAAACATCTACATCCTCTACCCTTTGTATTTTTCCTGAGACCACCTCAACAGGATCCAAAATCTATCAGCAATCCAAAACTCAACCAAAGGGAAGCCACTACATCCTCGATATCTAGGAAATTGCAAAGGAAATTTTGTACACCATTGTTAATCCAGGGAAATACCATGTCAATGAAAAGAAACTGACAAATAAACCAAATGCATTAACCATTCATTCAAATCCTCGTATGATAAACATACATGGATCCTATTACCTACAAAATCCTCCAGTAGGTTGCCCTTTTCTCTGTTATTTTCTACCCTTTGATAGTTGTTGTTCAATCCTTCTTATTGGCTACCACTCGAATTTCTCTTGCACTCCCTTGCTTGTTCCTTTATTTCTTCTATCTTCCTTGTGTCCAAGTTCTCTCTCCATTTTGCTCTCAACTTTCTCTTCTCCAAAGGTGGATCTTCAATGAATGAATGAATGTTCTTTGTCCTTTCTTCCTTTCATTTTATTTTCCTTTTTTATTCATTTTCCCTTGCATGTGTATTCTTATCTCTTCATCTTCCTTTTCTATTATTTTCCTTTATTTCTTGTATTAATTACCATTTATTTACTTTTCCCTCTTTCCAATTCCAATTCCAATTCCAATGCCAATTTCCATAGCCAATAAATAATTTTCCATAAGTGATCCCCATTGCAATATCCCCCCCCCCAACCCACATTCAGCTTGGAATACATGTTCTATGACCTTGGATTTTATTTTTTTCTTTACGATGCCCATTTACTCTATGGAAATTTAACCCGGGGTTGTTACAGTAAGAGACCCACAAAAAAAGGAATTCTTGTGCATTTCCCATTGGAAGAGGAAGGAATTGGAAAAAGGAAGGCTGTAGTGAAAGGTTATATGCTACTAAAATTTGTGGAATGCAATTTCGGATGAGTTTCCTAATGGAGATAAGAAGATAGTGGGGTGTGAGAAAATGAGTTGGCTAAGGGGGGATTAGTGGTTGCGAATAATTCATTGGTCAACTTCTATGGAGAGATGCATGTTCATAGGAACCAGAGCCTGGAATTCCATTCAACACAGTATTTGAATGGCCATAACATGCATATTACTTCCACTATCATAAGTCATGCATTCCCAAAGCTAGAATGAAGGAATGTAAACTTAATATTTAATTTTTTCATGTAAAGTGGAGGTTTATTTAAACAAGTCAATAATATATTTCAAATTTCATGTCTTTGGGTAATTTAAATAAAAACAAATGGTGAGTGAATGCCTTATGGTATGCACTGTTATTATCAGTGGATTTGACATTAAAGGAGCTTTAAGAATCTTGCGGTATTTTCATTTCAATTATAGATTCCATGAATATCTTGGAATTTGATGGTTAGGAGAGAGGTAAATTGTTTTACCTCTCCTTATCATCAAATTCAAAGATATTCCATGAATCTTCAAATGACATAAGTTCAAAAAATTATTGCAATAAAATGTGTGACATATGTTGTGGTGTATAACGTGTTATTGGATACATACATTAGAGAGTGCACCTAAAATAGAAAGAGTCTAGATACCATTATGCAAAGAGTTATGATGATGAAGAGCAATAATACACTAAGGTGGTCATGTGCATATGGCCTTGAGACACCTTTTTGTTTTGAGAAATAAAAGTGAATATGAAGACAGAGATAGCTAAGATATCTATGAACATGTTAAAGTGACATGATTATGTAGATTTGTTAATGGAATTATAGGAAATATCATGGAATTGATGTACATATTGAGATTATCGACCTCAATATGAAGTTATTTTGTTAGAGTTTATTGATGTAACAAATGCCATGGAAGTATGGAGATCCAAGATGATCACTGAAGTTAAGATGAAGATGGAACCAATATGCTAAAGATGAATAATATGGAGATGTATAGTAATTGATTGACTCTGGACAAATGCAATGTTCTTGTCATTTTGTTATGTATCTTTTGCTTGTGTATATAATGTTGCAATATTTGGTTATGTAAACATCATTCCTGAGTATGCATGGTAAGAAGTGTTCTAGTTGGAAGGGTGTTCTAGCTGCAAGTTTTTTCTCCATGAACTATTTATTAAGTGGTGCACTAGAATTCCTTTCTTTGGCATGTGAAAAGAAAAATTTAATATTGAGATGGATACATTTGTCTCCAGACTGGTTACCTAGATAATTGACGAGTACAATGGATGGCACCCATATATTTTTTTCAATGTAAATAGGCCCATAGGATGGTTAGTGAATTAGTCTTCATGGTCAAATTAATGCTAGTCCCTATAGTACAACATGTTTCCAGTCGAGTTGAGATATAAATTGGACATTTTCTTTCTAGTTGGTATGTAATAACAATTCTATAGTGAAAGGAGGAGCATGGAAACTTTCTAAGATATCAACGAGTCATCTTGTTCTCGCTTGAGAAAACCAAGTGTTGGTTGCGGGCTAAATTTTTGGAGTGGAATGATGAGTTTGCAACATGGATGACATAAAGGTTTTGAATATAACATATATATCTTTGGACATGATGTGATAGTACTTGTGGTAGAGTCAACAAAGGAAATGTTTTTTTGAAGCACTATGGTAGTAATGGACATTGTTTGGAGGGGTTGCAATAGAGATTGGGTGATGGACAACAAATGTAAAACTGTGTAAGTTTGTTGACCAAAAAAAATAGACTAATTATGATATTGTTATTGTTATGTGAGCCACACATATTGCAGCAAGTATATATGTTATATTTTAAGTTGATTTAGTGGCCCCAGATAATATATGTACCTGGTATCTCCATGAGTGGAGTTTTCCATTGCATATACTTGAGTCAATCATGATGTAAGTCTAATCAGACATGTGTATGCCTGTGCAGTTCATGGTGATATGAAAACCACTTTGTAAGTGTAAGTTTTTGGTAAAGATGAAATCACTTGTTGTAATGGTTTGCGGTAAGAAAAAACCACTTGGTTTGATGTGATGAAGTTTGTGAGAGAAAGGGAACATCTAGAAAGGGATTCATGTAGAGTGTTTTAGTTCATTTCAAGTGTGATGTATCATCGATAACATGGTCGAGGGTAAGCTAACAAAACCCAGAGCATGGTTGAGGGTAAGCCAACAAAACCTAGAGAATGGATATGGGTAAGCCAAGAAAATCAAGAAGATGATGATGGTTGAATGAACCATGTACATGAAGGACATCCTAGTAGACCAACAGTTATAGTAGTTAGGTACCCATGCATTTTAGTGAATGATTTTTTCTTTATATGGATGTGAAAAATTTGATAATATTTGAAGATGCTAGATTGAGACTATAGATATTTTTTTTTATTGAGATTAACAAAAATAGTCTTTAAAGGAAAGTGTTGGGGTTATAACTCCTACTTGTCTTAGTTATGATGCTTTCTAAGTAAAGAAATCTACTCTTAATCTTTAGAAAGTTGTAAGATCTAGTTAGATTGAGAGATATCTATATTAATGATCAAAATAGTTTTTCATCTTAAAAAGGCATATATTTATATTATAATATTATTTCATTAATAGAAATGTAATTATGATATATATAGATAATTGAAAACTTTTTAAAAATATGTAAACGGTTAAAAAACAACGATTTATGACTCAAAATAATCTTTATGTAAAGCAAATAAGTTGATATACCTTTTTATTAATCGAATTATCGTTAAAAACATATGCTACTTTATATATATATATATATATATATATGTAAGATAATATAGCCTAAACCTAGAAGGGAATCAATTTAAAACTTTTATCAAATACATCTATATATTTCTTTTGTAAGCTGTACAAGATTTCTATGTTTTGATAAATACATTGATTTTTAAAATATTCTAAATCTTACGAATAATGAAATTTAAAATTTTAATACGGTAACTTAGCTATTATACTTGATTTTTAAATTTCAATACATTTATTTTTTAAAATATTAGTAATTTTATAGATAATCAAATTTTAAAATTTAATAAATACACTAATTTGTTTTTGTCGAAATATACACGGCAACTTAGTTATTATAGGGGAGAGGGGTCAGTCATTGGACACCTCAGCAATGAGTGGCCCCCATGCCACGTAGGACCAATCCCAAGCATGTACGACAATTTTCAGCCATGTGGGAAATCGTGTGTCGAGTACTGTCCACCGGTCAAACCGGTCACAAACCTTTTGAACCAGTCGTCTTCCGCCATTTAACAGAAGCTTCTCGAGGAAGCCTATTTTTTTGCTTCGGGTCTGCTTGTTGTTCATTTCTGGCTCCGACTATTGCGCAGTCTAGCATCCGTGGTTGACGCCTCCACCACCGCCCTTTGTGCGCTTCATCCCTCCTTATGGCTCCTATGCCCTCCTGGCTCGAGCTCTCCTGGTCCTGGTTCGACTGCGACGGCATACATATCTATCATTCCCTCGGCTCTGTGGTTTTTATGTCTTAGTTCTGTGTTTGTTAACCCTCAACTCTGTGGTGGTTTAACCTCGGCACTGTGGTGGATATACCTCGGCTCTATGTTGTTATACCTCGGCTCTTTGGTGGCTATGCTTGGCTCTATGTTACTTACTCTCAGCTATGTCGTTATTATACCTCGGCTATGTCATTGTTATACTCAGATCTGTGGTGGTTTTAAACGTCTCTATGGTGGTTATACTAAGATCTGTGGTGGTCATACCTCGGCTCTGTCATCGTCATACCTCGGATCTGTGCTGGTCATACCTCGACTCTGTGCTGGTTTGACTCGGCTCTATGGTGGTTATGCTCGGCTCTGTGGTGGTCATACTTCGGCTCTGTCGTGGTCATACCTCGGCTCTATGGTGGTTTTATTCAGCTCTATGGTGGTTTTACACGACTCGGCCTTGTGGTGGTTTTAACTCGACTCTGTGGTGGTTTTACTCGGCTCTCTAGTGGGCATACCTCAGCTCTGTGGTGGTGGTGGTCATACCTCAGCTCCGTGGTGTTTTTACCTCGGCTCTGTGGTGGTTTTACCTGCGTTCGGCGCTACGTGGGTTACAGGTCTATATGCTCCGAATTGTGTTTTCAGGTGCGTTTTTCAGCTCTGGATGCTATGAATTGTGCTTTTAGGTGCATTTCCCTATTGGTTTTAGTTTTTTTTTAGTGTTTTTGCATTTTTTTTAACGTTTGTGCTCTGTGAATGATTGGGTTTTTGCATTGTTTGCCGGTCAATGCAGAGGCCAAGGACAATGTAGTTGGTTGGCAAGGCAAGGAGGACAATGCAGTTGGAAAGGAGGAAGGCCAGGAGGGAGAGGAATTCGAGGAGAGTGGTCTTAAGGTAGGACTCTGTCCTACCAGTCATATGTATGTGTTTGTAAACACATTTAACCTGAAGGATATGTTATCTGTTCAGCTTCTTTACTATATTTTACTGTGTTTTTAATCACTTGGGTTTTCTGTAAATTGTCTGTCTTGTTTTCTAAATAAATTGAGATACAGGGTTTTGGGTTTCTGGTTTTCTGTAAATGTTTAAAGTAAAATGGTAATTTTCTGATTGTTTGTGTTAATTAAAAGAATTTGTGTAAATTGAGATTCTGGGTTTAGGGTTTATGGTTTTCTGTAAATGTTTAAAGTAAATTGGTAATTTTGTGATTTTATGTGTTAATTAAAAGAATTTTTATCAATTGAGATTCTGGGTTTAGGGTTTATGGTTTTCTGTAAATGTTTAAAGTAAATTTTCTGGTTTTTTGTGTTAATTAAAAGAATGTGTAAATTGAGATTTTATGGTTTTCTGTAAATGTTTAAAGTAAATTGTCTGGTTTTTCTGTAAATGTTTAAATATTTTTATCCACCACAGAGTTGAGAGCCGAGGTATAACTGTCTTATATTCTGTACATGTTTTCTCATACTGTGTTAGTAATGTTGAGGTTTATGGTAGGGTTTCTGTGTTAATTTGAAGGAATCTCTGTAAATTGAGATACAAGGTTTAGGGTTTATGTCATTTTCTCATATTGTGTTAGTAATGTTTAGGTTTAGGGGAGGGTTTTTTTGTCTTAACTAGAAGGAATATATGTAATTTCAGATACAAGGTTTAGGGTTTTTTTCATTTTCTCATACTATGTTAGTAATGTTGAGGTTTAGGGTAGGGTTTTTGTGTTAATTAAAAGCAATATTTGTAAATTGAGATATAGGGTTTAGGGTTTATGGTGTTCTTTACATTGATATTTTGATGTTTAAATATTTCTGTCAGCACCACAGAGCCGAGGTATAACAACCATAGAGCTAAGTATGTTAATAATGTTTTATATTTTGTACATGTTTTCAATTAATTTCATGACATTTTCTCATACTTTGTTGTTAATAATGTTGTCTAAATTCTCATACCGTGTTATTAATAATGGTGGCATTTTCTCATACTGTCATAAATTGATATATAGGGTTTAGGGTTTACGTCATTTTCTCATACTTTGTTAGTAATATTGAGGTTTAGGGTAGGGTTTTTGTGTTAATAAAAGAAATTTGCGTAAATTGAGATATAGGGTTTAGGGTTTATGGTTTTCTGTGAATTGATATTTTGATGTTTAAATATTGGTATAACCACCGCAGAACCGAGGCATAACGACCACAGAACTGATTATGTTAATAATGTTTTATATTCTGTACATGTTTTCAATTAATTTCATGACATTTTCTCATACCGTGTTGTTAATAATGTTGTCTAAATTTTCATATTGTGTTGTTAATAATGTTGAATTCAATTATGAATTCAATTTCTTTGTTCACACCCTCCGTTGATTGTTCAAGGTATCATTGGTTTGCAGTTATGATTTTTATAATCCACTTCTTTTTAATCAATTAAGAGGTAGGATCATTCAATCGGGGTTGTTCTCATTGCAAGACACATTTTCAGAGTGGGGCAATGGGCCAAAATCCAAGTTGGAATTTGGTGTCATGGACCTTTTTTACTTATGAATTCAGTTTCTTTGTTCAGAGTATCCTCCTTTATTCAGTGATTTTTATTGATGAAGTTAGCAAGTAATTTTAACAACCTAAAACTTTGCACCTAGCTACCTACTCCACCTTAGCAGTGGTAGAATAACTACCCTGAGGGATAGTAACAACGAAGGTGGTCATCATGCCTAGATTTATCTATTTTTTGATTCCAAACCCGCTTGCAAGAGGAAGCAAACAACTTCTATATGAAATTATAAATTGAAACAAAACTTTACCCACTTACAAATATATAAATCATTCAATCTATGAAATTATATTGTTAACTAAGGTGTGATTATTGTTTAGTGTTAGAATGTCCCCAAAACGTTTTATACAAATTCTCTGGTAATAACATTGATCATTGTATTCACTTAATCTTGTTGAGTGAGCTGAGGAAGAAAGCTTTATTGTTTAGTGTAAGACTATCCCCCAAACGTTTTCTACAAATTCTCTGGTAATAATATTTCTCATTATATTCACTTAATCATGTTGAGTGAGCCGAGGAAGAAAGCTTTATTGTTTAGTGTAAGAATGTCCCCCAAATGTTTTCTACAAATTCTCTGGTAACAATATTGATCATTATATTCACTTAATCATGTTAAGTGAGCTGATGAAGAATCTTGCGAAAAAAAGTACAGAAAAGAAAATTGGATAATTGACAGGTCTCTAAAGTTCAAGAGGGTATGCTTGCCAAAACAATATGCGTAAAGCTAAAAACCTTCAAGGAAATGCCATTTATTTCCTTATATTTTGATTCCAAGGACTTGAATCTGCCTTCTATGGAGGCAGAGCAACATTCATATGCTACTTTTTATGAACTTTTGAACCTAGCAATAGAAAAGAAATAAAAAATTTCTAAGAGGATAAGGGAAATTATTATCAGGAATCGAGAGATATGTATATGTTGCTTTGAGCGAGACATAGATTCTGTCTTTATTAGAGATTCATACCAAGACTCAGAGTTGGTTGGGAAGGACCCACTAATCATTTTGCACGTGTATCATACAATTTCAGCATCTATTCTTAGACTATCAAAACCCATTTTGGATACGATCAGGAACAGTTGGACAGGTCTTCAAATACTTAGAAGATTGTGATAGGGTACATATCATTGTTTATCACTTAAAGCTTACCTATGTACAGTCTAAGAGAAATGTATTGATATTCATCTACTTTCTCAAAAATAGGACTGCAATACATCGATGGTGACTGTGTCAACAAAGGAATTGTGGGATTGATGAAGGGCTACCTGTGGTTTAGTAGTGCCATGTTCTCATGACTGTGGCATGTCATTATGGTAGTTGCATCAATTATTGTTGCAACTACATCCTCCCTAACGTCAATAATTGCCTCAAAGCAAGTTGTTCAACCCAGTGCTCCACCTGTTATTAATGCATCCATTATTGCAGAAACAAATATTCCATCTATTATCACTACATCTACAATGAATACATCTACCTATGCTTAGTCTAAGAGAAATGTATTGAGGTTTAGGTAGGATCATTCAATCAGGGTTGTTCTCATTACAAGACACATTTTCAAAGTGGGGCAATGGGCGAAAATCCAAGTTGGAATTTGGTGTCATAGACCTTTTTTTCTTATGAATTTAGTTTCTTTGTTCAGAGTATCCTCCTTTATTCAGCGATTTTTATTGATGAAGTTAGCAAGTAATTTTCACCTCCTGCATTGAAGCCCCCACCTGGCATGGAGAATGAGAATGGGTTGATAATTTGAAACTTTTAGGGGAGAGGGGTTAGTCATTGGACACCTCAAAAATGACTGGTCCCCATGCCACATAGGACCGATTGACAGCATGTACGAAACTTGTCAACCATATGGGCAAGCGTGTGATTGATGATTGGTATTATGCCTTTGCAAGTGAGCAAGTTAGACACTGAGGCTAAGGCTATAACTCCAACAGATTAACAAACTTGTAGGAATTAGAAACTGTTTGATATATAGGAATTAGAAAGTGTTTGATATATAACTTCATAAAAAATCTGATATAGGCTAAGGCTATAACTTCAACAGATTAACAAACTTGTAGGATTTAGAAACTGTTTGATATGTAGAAATTATAAATTGTTTGATATATAACTTCATAAAAATTATGATATAGGCTAAGGCTATAACTTCAACAAATTAACAAACTTGTAGGATTCAGACATTGTTTTATACATACTAATTTGAAATTGTTTGTAGCTTAACACTGTTTTATACATACTAATTTGAAACTGTTTGTAGCTTCCCAAACATCCATGGATGCTATCATTAGCAAACCTATTTGATCCTTACCAAAATCACAGTGTCTTGTAATTACAAAAATTAAGTCATGGCACCCCTATGCTTGATGGCTTCCATTTTCTGCATTGCTGAAAATTGTTGACTCGACTTCCTTACCCAAGTCTGGTGGACTGCCCAACATTGGATGATTAGGATGTGCCTGAATGTTGGCATATGGTTGACTCCAATTTTCTCTGTGTAGCCATGGTGGGACTGAGTATCCCAAGTGTCCACTTGTGTTACTAACCCCAGCACTGACTGCTGGTGTCATATAAACACAGTTAGGATTCAAACCTACACTGGTAGGGGTATAAGAGGTGGGCCTAACCCCTGCCTGATAGCTGGGGACTTGGATGTTAATCAGGTCTTGGAATGATGGTTTCTGATTGGAAATGTGGTCCAGCATGTTAGACATCAACCTATTTGCCTCAAACTGGCTTGAACCATGGTCTTCTCTGCTTGTCACCCCTCCTCCTTTTTCCAACTCTTGGTGAAACTTTCTTGCCTCTTTCTCTTGCCTTGCCAAATTCTTTTGATGTTCCTTATCTTCCCTTGATTTTTTTCTTTCCAACCTTTCCTTTTCTCGAGCTTATGTTGTTGCAATCCTTGCAGCCCTCTTTTCAGTGGCTAACTCCTTCTTTCTCTTTTTAGCTTCCTGAATTTCATTCTTATTACGTTTAGACTCAAACATTAAATTCATATAATCTTCAGATGTGAGAAATTGTGAACTCCTCCCTAAACGAAGATAATATGATGTAGAGTTCCTTGATGAGGCCTTCACTCTCTCTACTGGTAGCTTTAGGAATGCACCAAGTAATCTTTGCTTTTCTATTGCCCCATGCTCCTCCAGACCTGGAACTTGGATTTCATCTTTTGGGACCACTGATTGGTCCCCATTGTTGTCTTCTTCAGGTACTTCATGCTAAATAGGCTCCTCTTCCAGTGATCCATTGTCCACAAAATAATGAACAAGTTCGGTGTTCAACCCTGATGGTTGTGAAGGCATGTCCATGCTTTCATCCTCATTGTTGGTAGATACATTATTTCTAGTGATATTCATCACGACCTTTGCCAGCCATGATGGTGCACTTACTTGAGTTGGCATGGTCAATTTCTCATTGTCAACTGCATCAGTGGGTGTCACAGCCTCATTGATATTTTTAGTTGGTTCATGACTGAATTGTGTCTCACTGACATGCTCAGCATCATCACCACCATAGAACAACCCTTCAGAAAGGGACATTATACCTTCAGCAGCAGCTACATATTCTTGGGCACCAACATGCTCTTCCACTTCAAATCCTTGGCTACAACTAGTATCATGCATAAGAGCATCAAAATTGAGTGGCCATATATCAGTCCTCCTAAATCCGGCCTTGATATTAGAAGGTGTGAGAGCCCTTTTAAATGCTTTACTTGCAAGCTCAACTAGCTCAAACCTCTTTACTTCCACCCCTGGATTCTTTGCCATCCATGAAGCTCGCTCGACCCTGAAATAGTTCTTGAAAGGCCCAAACACACTCACATCAAGGGGCTGCAATCTGTGAGTGGTATGAGCCGGCAATGTTAACATGTCAATGCCCAACTTATTGTCCTCCTCAATTGTCTGCACAGCCATGTGGCTTTCATGGACATCTAAAATCAGTAAGTGTCTGTTTTCAGGTGAGACACCACTGGGTACAGAAGCAGCAAAGTGGCAAAGCCAATTCAGGAACAATTCCTTTGTCATCCATGCATGTGGATGTGTAGCCATGCATTCCCCTAGTTCACAATTCTGTATATAATTTTTTAATTAAGTTTTACCTTTAAATAGATAAAATCTTGGTATTGATGAACCAATTGCATTGACACAGGAAAGAATTGTGATCCACTCTATGCTCTTAGGCAATATCTTAGGCACATTTCTACTCCCTCTCTTGGAAATTACCCGCATACCACAATTTATTCCTGCCTATAAGCCTGTTTCATCACAGTTCCATATATGGTCTGGGGCATATGAGTGTTGTTCATATGCAGCAGAAAGACTGTTATAGAACTTGGAAACAATTGTAGGGCCTGGTCTCTATCAAGGCCCTCCGCTGTATGTAACACAAGGTATGGATGCCTCTTTTTAAACCCACTCCACCATGAATTACTAGGAAAACCATCTTTAAAGGGGTTTGGCCTCCCTTGATAGATTTGAGCTATAGTGGATTTAAGTTGTATAAGCTCTAACCCATGTCCCAATTGGGACATCTTCTTACACCACTCGACCACCTCATCCTCCTCCTCTTCAATCATAATTGTAACAGGCCCTCTACGCTTTGTATTAGTCAACCCATTTATCCAATAATGTATGTCAGAGGCAGCAATACCATGTTTTTTTGCAACAGCACGGATTGAATATCCCTTAAACTCGATTTCATCAATTGCATCGAACATGTCTTGCTTTGTCCAACCTCTAATGGAACTGATTTTCTTTTTTGAACTTGCGCCTTGTACTGTGGTTGAAGGTGGCTTTGTGGCTGATGGTGGGCTGGTATGATCTGCTACCACAGGGTCCTTTTCAACTGCATTGTTGGGAGCATTGGGAGCATTGAAATCCTCATCTGATGAACTGCTCTACAGTTGGGCCCCCCTTCTCCCTCGCCTCCTGTTCCTTATCCGATCTGCAATAGAAAATCTTGGCATGGCTACAACAACCTGCAATTTCCAACATCGTTAAGAAATTTGTTAAGTATTACAACACAACTGTATAGAGTAAACTATAATTATGTATGAATTCAAATATTACTGTAACAACGTGAAATATTCAGGGCTTTGTTGTGAATTAATTGACATTGAAGTGGAACAGACCTGGTTTACTTGAACAGTTGAATTTGAATTACATTGTTATTGTGAATTAATTTTTCATTATATTGTATTTCAATTATGTATTACTTGTAATATCAGCATGAGAAAGATATGTGATACCTACATGGCTGTTAGCTACATGGACTTGTCTAAAATCAGTAAGTGTTTTTTTTAACATGGACTTATCTTTGGACATGGACTGTGTGTTGGAGCTATTTATGGCTGTTAGCTACATGGACTTGTCTAAAATCAGTAAGTGCATGTTTTAACATGGACTTATCTTTGGACATGGATTGTGTGTTGGAACTATTTATTGAAGATTTTATTCAATATAAATTCAATATCCAATTTAGTTAATAAGCACAACAAAAGGAGGAGGCAACTACATTTATACTGTAGGAAACTAGATTTTAAGCTTAAAAATTGATATTGTTTTCTATTGCCTCATATGCTTCCAAGCTTGAATGAGGCAACTACATTTATACTGTAGACAACTAGATTTTAAACTTAAAAATTGATATTGTATTCTATTGCCTCCTATGCCTCTAAAGCCTGAACGCTGACAACTACATTTTCTCCACACAAATTGATGTATTATGCCAATCTGCCTAAGCTTTCAACGCCCAACTCAAAATCCTTTGTTTTTCTTAGGAAAACCCTCTGCCGATTTTCTCCCCATTTTTGTTAAAACAACGATGGGTTATACGGTGGGTTCAATGGCACACATGCACTTTTCCTATGTAGTTAGTAGGTTTCCCTTCTTATAAATTTGGAAGGGCACTGTTCTTAGGGGACTGTGTGTTGGAACAATTTCTTGAAATATTTTACTCATAAACATAACTCTACGTGATTTTCTTATAAACTTAACATAGTTTCTCAACTATAGAACAACAAAATACATGTATGTCTCCAGCAACGCTCTAGCAACTAATGAAGAGAATGAATGTAACAATGTGCACACACTCAGTCAAGAATGTAACACTAAGCACACTCTGTCTAGATGAAGAGAATGAATGTAACACTCTGCACACACTTTGTCTAAAATATAACACTGAGCACACTCTGTCTGTATCTCTGGAACATTGTCTGAAAAAGATTGTATGTCTGCAAAATGGAAACTCACTTTCTGAAAACGATTGTATGTCTGCTAAATGAATGGAACACTGTCTGAAAAATCTGAATGTATCTCAGTAGTAGCTTAAGAGTATAATGAATGCTTCAGATGCAGTAAGAGTTGATGTTTTATAGTTTTATGATCTAGAATTTAATTTGTAGGGAAGATTGGCATGGATTTCCATCTCCCAAATTTAATTCTGTGGTGTGGATTGATTTGTACATGATCCAATGGCTGATAAGCTTTCATGGTTGATCCTTGTGCTTTCCTTAATTTAATTCCTGAATTGAAATTCTTTCATGAATTTAATTCCTGAATTGAAAGGGTTGTTGTGTTTAATTCTTGAAATGAAAGGTTTGGGTGAACTATTTCTTGAATTGAATGGTGTCATTTAATGCATTCAATAGGATGAATGGTTAAACAGACATGTACATATGGCTGACACACATTTCACCTATTTTTGTGCAGGTGTTTGTTGGAAATGTTTTCATTGATGGCAAAGGAAATGACAAAGGAGGAGCACTTGAAACAACAACAAGGCAAAGAAAGCATGAGACATGAGTGTGGGAACATATTATAGAAGGAACATTCGAGGTTCTATGGAAAAAAGGAAACATGTATTGACAGCTGAAATTGTCTATGAAAGTATAAAAAGAATGTTGAAAAGTTACCTCTTATGCACAGACCATACCAGTAGAGGTCATTAAAGGAGTTATGTAAAATGATTTGTAATTTGTAAGGAGTTTGAATAGCATCCAAACTGGAGGGTAGTAGCCTTTGTATTGAATGTCTAGCCAACCATGAAATTGTAAGTGATTACTTTTGAGATGGATCACCTATATATATATATATCTGTTTATGGAGAATTTTTTATAAGTTCCATGCGTGACTTCATGTCTTCTTGGTCGAATTACATGGGAATAGTTGAATTCTGAGATTTAGTATGGATTCTGCGTTCTTGGTTGAATTAGTAATTCTGTGCAAGGTCTATATTTTTGCGTTTAATAGAAAGTGCTCATAGTCTGTGTAGAGGAGGACTGTAAAATATCCCTCTCGCCTTTGATAAACTGTGTGTGAAGGGTCGTGAAATGCCTTGCATAAAAGAAGGAATTCGGTGTTGTTGAGTAATTGTAACAAGGATGAATTCCAGTGGTCGAACCAGAAGCAATTGAATATGTTGGAATTAATATCCCAATGACTCGACCTTGGAGTGAGAAAGAAAGGTCTGCATGAGGGCTGTTAAATCCTGTGTGGAAGTGTATTCCCGAAACCCTTGAGCCTGGGCTTCCCGTAGACAGATTGACACACATTTATTTTGTAAGAAGGTGAAGTCAGTGGTTGGAGAATCATGGTGGAGCCACAGAGTCACTTTAACTCTGTCAAAATGTTGGGAGATGGCGCAGATTAATGGAGTTGTACTAGACGGAACCGGATCACTAAAAGACACGAACGAAATCGTTAACAAAGCATTAAACTTAGCAATGGAACTGTAATGATAAACAAAACATTGAAGCAGAGTTTAATTATAATGATACATTGAAGAGTGAGTGGAACCTTGAAGGCAGAACCTGAGCGTAAAGGAGAAGAGTGGAACCTTGAAGGCGAAACCTTGCGGGAGTGAACAGTGAAGGCGGTTTCCGGGTTTCATCGCACCACCTTCGTCGGGCAAGCGGCATTCAAAATTTCAGAGCGATTCCATACGATATCTGACACGTGTCCCCGAGCGAATTTGCAAAACCGCTCTCACTGCGTGCCATCGTGCGTTATTGTTCGTGCAACTTCGCCGAGCGATATCCGTCTGATCAAATGAGGCAGCGCGACACGATAACAACCATCAGATCGAGACGACCGTTAACGCTGGGGCCTAGTCCATCGTGCAACTATTGAATATTAACCCTCGTGCATCTTAACCATGCGATATCAATTGGATCATCAAAGCCGATGCGACGTGTTGTCCGTCGTTGGATGTGAAGGCCTATCAGCGTTGGGGCCCATGCATACGAATGCGTTGATCATTGTTAAGATTTGACGATTTATTAACCATTGGGGTCATAGTTATAAGGTTCAAAGATTTAGTTATGAGGTGTGAAGGAAGCCCCCGAAATGAAATAATAATTGTCGGGTTTATTTAAATATCAAAGGTCTTGGGTCACATAAGGGCTGTCTATTATATCATTTGGTATTAAGCCCGCCAACGCATTCCTTAATCTAATTCTATGAATTCGATAATTGAACTTGAAGGAAGGATCAAGAAGGCTCCCTTATTGAATAAATAGAACGAACCAAGATATTGAACTATTTGAATTATGGGTTGGTTGGGCAAAGAAATTTGAATGTATTTTACACAGAGGTTGAAATTTATTATAAAGGTCGAAGGTTGACCCGAATTCTTGCAAGCGTATTGACAAAGATTCAACATGTAAAGGTTGCAACTACAAAAATTAATCGTATTGAAATTTCCCAACAGTTATATTAAAAGACAGTTATATGTACAACAGTTATACAACTGCAATGAAGAAGAGAGCCTACAAGAACAAAAGAGAGAGAAACAAAAGTAGAAAAGACAAATCCAGTCAAGCCAAAATCCAGAAAAGAAGCTGAGTGAAATTGAAGTGTGTAACTGAAAATGTGAATGTAAATGTTGTAATTAAACTTTTATTGTTTGTGATGCATTGGAAAGTCTCTGGAAGAAAACAAAATCCCATTGTAATATTAAAAGTAGTACCTACAGTTATATTTTTCTGAGTGAGATGAAAAGAAATGAGGAGGTAGAAGACCAAGGGGTATGACTATCCATTTTGAATTTCTAGAGGAAAACAAACAGTCATCAGGAAATATCTATAAGTAATATCATCTTGATATGCATAAATGGGGTTAGAGAGTGAGTGAAGAAAATGTAGAAATGAAGCAGTGAGGCAGAGAAGAAAGAGGAGCTGAGCATAGAAGAAGGAGGAGCTGAGCAAAGAAGAAGGAGAATTTGATAGAGAATCTGAGAAGATTCAGAGATGATACAGGGCAGATATGAGAATAGATGAACAACAGAGCAGATGGAACAAAACAGAGCTGATATCCAAGGTAAATCAGCAAGTGTTTCTCTTTTGAAAGAGTAAGGAAGTTGGAGCTTCCCTATCAAGTTGTAGCTTGATAGATGTCAGTTGTAGCTGACTGAGGTAGGAGCCTCCTGTAGGTTGGTGCCTGCAGAAAATAGATGGGAGTTGGAGCTTCCTTGCAAGTTGTAGCTTGCAGAATTGAGGTTGGAGCCTCCTGTAGGTTGGTGCCTGCAGAAAATCAGTGGTGAGAGGGAGTTGGAACTTGCCTTTGCATCACAACAATAATAAGATGTGGTTTTCTCCCTTTATGGGTTTCCACTTATATCTGGTGTCTCTGTGCATGATGTTTATGTGTTTATCTGGATTATATCATCTGCTTAATACTTGCTGCTCTCATATTAACTCTAATGTTACATTATATTATTGCTTGCTGCTCACATTCTAAGAATACTCACAAGATTAAGTTAAACATAAAATGAAGGTGTAAACAAGTGTTAATGAAAAAATTTTAAAATTCCATGAATGTGTTAAACTGATTCACCCCCCCCCCCGCCCCCCCTCTCAGTTTAACTAAGGGTTCAACAATTGGTATCAGAGTAGGTTTCTTTGGTGTAAGCTTAATAGCTAGAAGGAGATCTGGTTGAGTCATGGACTATCAAAATGTACCTGTGCTAAATACAATAAACTTTCCTGAATGGAGAGATAAGGTTAAGACAGGTTTAATGGCTGATGAACCTGAGGTATGGAAGCTTGTTTGTGATGGTTACTGCACAGACTCCCCCACAGTGAAAGAACAATAGAGGAATGCCAAGGCAAAATGTGTGATATATAACAATCTTCATAACAAGGATCTTGAGTTAATAATGGATTTAACTTCAGCAAAAGAAATCTGGGACAGAGTGCATTTCATGTATGGAGTAGACACTGAGGATTGCATTTTCAAGAAGGAGAAGAGAATTAAGAAAAAGAGAAATTCATGTCAAAAAGAAGATGTTCAATCAAATGAGGTACTTGCTAGTGTGAATGGTAGTAAGAGCCATGAAGAAATTGCAGCTGAAGAAAAATCCAAACTTGACACAGCTCTGACTGAAATAGAAAGATTGAAGAATAAAAAAAAAGACCTTAAGAGATTGGTACAAATATGTGATGAGAGAGAATATGAAGATAGGAAAGAAATTATTGGCCTGAAGACACAGCTTGAAGAGGAAAAGAAAGTAGAAGACACTCTGCTGCAACAAATGAGAGAGAAAAATTTGGAATGTGAAAAATTGGAAGAAGAAGTAGTGAACCTGAGAAAGAAATTAGAAAAGGCCCAAAGAGACTTATTAATGAATACTCCTCAAATGAAAAGCTCTGAACAACTGGACCAAATTCTAAATGCTCAAAGGTCTCCTCTCATAAAGGCTGGGATAGGATATGAAGGAGAAACAAGTAAGTCCAAGGCAGAAGATAACAAGAAAATCATCTTTGTAAAAGCTGTAAAGGACAGTGAAGCAGCTCAACAGATTACTACAAAAATAGAAGCCAGCAAGAACATGATTTGTGAAGAAAAAAATAGAATCAAGCAACAACATGGTAAGACAGAGAATTAGAAGATGAAACAATCAACTGCTAAAGGCTCATAGGCTCCTAAGGATGAATTGAACAAATTCAGAAGATTTCAAAGGAGGTTTCTTCCTCCTATGAAAAATAGCACATGTTTCCCTTGTCATAAACCAGGACATAATGTAGCATATTGTAAGACAAAGCCAATCCAGTCCAACCAGCAAAGGATGCAGCAAAAGAGAAGAATCCTTCAAGCAAGCAAATGGAAAAGACAATCTTTCACCAGGTACACAAATCATTTCCATGGCTACTGTTATGCATGCAATAATTTTGGACATAAAATTGTTGATTGTAAAATGTATTCAAGAAGGGGAACAAATTATTATACATCAGCTCAAATGTACTTTGACAAAATAAGATGTTATGTATGCCTCAAGCTTGGCCACAAAGAAAAGGACTGTAAACTGCCATATATACTAAAGAACTCTAGAAAGATGATGGAAACAAGGAAAATCAAACAAAACTATGAATTTAAGAGAAGTGCAGACATTGTGAAGAACCCCAATAAAGTATGGAAGGAAAAGAGAAAGGGGGAGCCTATTATCTCAATAACATAATGAATCCTCCATAGTCTCAGGGGGAGCTGCTCTAGGAAGAAAAGCAAAAATCCATCCAGTGAAAAATATGAAGCAACATCCCAGGGGGAGAGTAGTTCATATATAGACCCCATGAAAGTAGTCTAAGAAGAGCACCTTAGAATGAGAACAGATATAAGATCAGGAAGGGAAAAGAAAAAATCCTCTAACAAAGAACTATAGAGGAAGAAGATTATTTAGCTGACAGATTGATGAAAGAAGAGAAGGTAGCAAGCAACCATGGTAGTAGAGAGAACATCAGCCATGAACTTGCAAAACTAACAGTGAATCACATTAAGAAGGATGAGTAAGAGGAGTGCCTATCATCATTATGTAATTACACCATTCATCTATGAAAAGTCCCCTTGGAGGAGTGCAGTTAAGTAAGTGATAAATCTATGAGTGATCTGCCCATGAAGATTCCAAGTAGACAAATTGAATATGCCTCCCCAAAGATCTTTATATTAGAATAGTTGAATTGATTATAAAGCAGCAATGATTCTGGAACAGTTCTAGAAAGATACGTGTAATGGCTTTCCTTTGACCAGAATGACAGAATAAGAAAATGGTTAATAATTATAAGATCAGTTTCAGGATATTGATGACTATTGGTGTGAACAGTGGAAAGCTCAATAGTAGAATTTATGAAGGATGTCTTAATTATGGGTAAATGTGCAAGCTAAAGTGAAATCTCTGCATATTTTATCAAGGTAATATCATTTGGTACTTGGTGCAAGCAGAATGCTTATCAACTGAATATCAAGTGTTATCAGGGGAGCAGTAGTATGGTACAGGTCCTCAGGATCAAAGGATTATAGCAAAAGAACCTCAAGGTAATATTCCCAGTATTATCTGCATTCAACATGAAAAGGTCAGTAGCAGAGAAAAAATAACATTATCTTGCTTACACTTGAAGTAGTATATTGAGCACTGAAGCAATATCTTTTTGTATATATAATTTCATGCCTTCCTGAAGTTGGTACATGTATATCTTCAAGGCCTCTTTCTTAAGATCAGTTACAAAATTGTGTGAAACTTGTTTGCTAAGTTTTCAATAAAACATCTTGAATATTCTCTTGTGGAAGCTCATTCTGATAGAATAGTCAAAGTATCTGAAGAATAAAGGACTAGCTGTGATTACCATCTCAAGCTCAAAAGTTTTTCAATCCTACTTTAGCACAAAGGATTTACTGGTAATCCACCTTTAAAGAGAGATTAAATATTGACATACATACCCCATTATGTCATAAATAAAACTGCATGGTTAATGAGTGAAATTGACCAATACATTGAAGGGTTTATTTTGAAAATACAATGTGCAAGCAGTAAAAGTCATCCGGCCTCTCATATTGAAAGACATTGCCTAATCTCACAATAATTTGTAAACTCTGGCTTGATTCATTGTTCACATCAACAACAAGAACCTCTCAGTCTTTAAAAGTAATATCCTTGTCAGCATCCTAGCCCATATCATCACCAACAGGCAGGAAAGGTGTACCACAAAAATAAAAGATATATTGACATCATTATCATAATTGAACAGGTGTGGTACTGCAAGTGTGTATTGCAGAAGAAGACATATTCCATCTACAACCTTCCTCAACAGATATTTTTTATGAAAATAAGACTAGAGATTGAAGTGTATTTGAAGCCTTCTCAGTATTTTAGTTTTGATCCCATCATACATCTCTGATTAGATAAGGCTGGTACAATGTGTTCTATGAAGTGTCATTATCTTCACTTTCAGCTCTATACAAGTGAAAGAAGTCCATGCCTTTGGATTTTATTAACTTATAGTGTACAGTCAAGTTCAATAATAAAAGTGTTCTCTCAACAACTCTTATACACTAGTTTGGAGCAGCAGGGTACAAAGTCAGAAGAAGAAGACCTAAACACATCTCAGAAAGAGGAAATGAAGAGATAGAAAGCACACTAGGAAATGTGCAACCCTTTGCCATTGATGTCAAAGGGGGAGGAAACGAAAGTAACATAAGATAGGGTCTTCTAAAAGAAGCCAGACAGAGGAAGACTTGGAGGAAGCATTGAATTATTGGTGGATGGGTTGTCATCAATGCCAAAGGGGGAGACTGTTGGAAATGTTGTCATTTATGGCAAAGGAAATGACAAAGGAGGAGCACTTGAAACAGCAACAAGGCAAAGAGAGCATGAGACATGAGTGTGGGAACATATTATAGAAGGAACATTCGAGGTTCTGTGGCAAAAAGGAAACATGTATTGACAACTGAAATTGTCTATGAAAGTATAAAAAGAGCGTTGAAAAGTTACCTCTTATGCACAGACCATACCAGTAGAGGTCATTAAAGGATTTATGTAAAATGATTTGTAATTTTTAAGGAGTTTGAATAGCATCCAGACTGGAGGGTAGTGGCCTTTGTATTGAATATCTAGCCAACCATGAAATTGTAAGTGATTACTTTTGAGATGGATCACCTATATATATATATATATCTATTTATGGAGAATTTTTTATAAGTTCCATGTGTCACTTCATGTCTTCTTGGTCGAATTACATGGGAATAGTTGAATTCTGAGAGTTAGTATGGATTCTGCGTTTTTGGTTGAATTAGTAATTCTATGCAAGGTCTATATTTCTGTGTTTAATAGCAAGTGCTTGTAGTCTGTGTAGAGGAGGACTGTAAAATATCCCTCTCGCCCTTGAGAAACTATGTGTGAAGGGTCGTGGAAATGCCTTGCATACAAGAAGGAATTCGGTGTTGTTGAGTAATTGTAACAAGGATGAATGCCAGTGGTTGAACCAGAAGAAATTGAATATGTTGGAATTAATATCATAATGACTCGACCTTGGAGTGAGAAAGAAAGGTCCGTGTGAGGGCTGTTAAATCCTGTGTGGAAGTGTATTCCCGGAACCCTTGAGCCTGTGCTTCCCGTAGATAGATTGACACGCATTTATTTTGTAAGAAGGTGAAGTCGGTGGTTGGAGAATCATGGTGGAGCCACAGAGTCACTTTAACTCTGTCGAAATGTTGGGAGATGGCGCAGATTAATGGAGTTGTACTAGACGGAACCGGATCACTAAAAGACACGAACGAAATCGTGAACAAAGAATTAAACTTAGCAATGGAACTGTAATGATAAAAGAAACATTGAAGCGGAGTTTAATTATAATAATACATTGAAGAGTGAGCGGAACCTTGAAGGCGGAACCTGAGCGTAATGGAGAAGAGTGGAACCTTGAAGGCGAAACCTTGCGGGAGTGAACAGTCAAGGCAGTTTCCGGGTTTCATCGCACCGCCTTCGTTGGGTAAGCGGTATTCAAAATTTCAGAGCGATTCCATATGATATCTGACACGTGTCCCCAAGCGAATTTGCAAAACCGCTCTCATTGCGCACCATTACGTGTTATTGTTCGTGCAACTTCGCCGAGCAATATCCGTCCGATCAAATGAGGCAGCGCGACACGATAACAACCGTCGGATGGAGACGACCGTTAACGCTGGGGCCCAGTCCATCGCGCAAATATTGAATATTAACCCTCGTGCATCTTAGCCGTGCGATATCCGTTGGATCGTCAAAGCCGATGTGACGTGTTGTCCGTCGTTGGATGTGAAGGCCTGTCAGTGTTGGGGCCCATGCATACGAATGCGTTGATCATTGTTAAGATTTGCGGCTTTATTAACCATTGGGGTCATAGTTATAAGGTTCGAACATTTAGTTATGAGGTGTGAAGGAAGCCCCCGAAATGAAATAATAATTGTCAGGTTTATTTAAATATCAAAGGTCTTGGGTCGCATAAGGGTTGTCTATTATATCAGTTGGTACTAAACCCGTCAACGCATTCCTTAATCTAATTCTACGAATTCGATAATTGAACCTGAAGGAAGGATCAAGAAGGCTCCCTTATTGAATAAATAGAACGAACCAAGATATTGAACTATTCGAATTATGGGTTGGTTGGGCAAAGAACTTTGAATGTATTTTACATAGAGGTTGAAATTTATTATAATGGTTGAAGGTTGACCCGAATTCTTACAAGTGTATTGACAAAGATTCAACATGTAAAGGTTTCCACTGCAAAAATTAAACGTATTGAAATTGCCCAGCAGTTATATTAAAAGACAGTTATATGTACAACAGTTATACAACTGCAATGAAGAAGAGAGCCTACAAGAACGAAAGAGAGAGAAACAACAGTAGAAAAGACAAATCCAGTCAAGCCAAATTCCAGAAAAGAAGCTGAGTGAAATTGAAGCGTGTAACTGAAAATGTGAATGTAAATTTTGTAATTAAACTTTTATTGTTTGTGATTCATTGGCAAGTCTCCGAAAGAAAACAAAATCCCACTGTAATATTAAAATTAGTACCTACAGTTATATTTTTCTGAGTGAGCTGAAAAGAAATGAGGAGGCAGAAGACCAAGGGGTATGACTATCCATTTCGAATTCCTAGAGGAAAACAACAGTCATCAGGAAATATCTATAAGTAATATCATCTTGATATGCATAAAGGGGGTTAGAGATTGAGTGAAGAAAATGCAGAAATGAAGCAGTGACGCAGAGAAGGAGGAGCTGAGCAGAGAAGAAGGAGAAGCTGATAGAGAATCTGAGAAGATGCAGAGATGATACAGGGTAGATATGATAATAGATGAACAACAGAGCAGATGGAACAGAACAGAGCTGATATCCAAGGTAAATCAGCAAGTGTTTCTCTTATGAGAGAGTAAGGAAGTTGGAGCTTCCCTATCAAGTTGTAACTTGATAGATGTCAGTTGTAGCTGACTGAGGTAGGAGCCTCCTGTAGGTTGGTGCCTGCAGAAAATTGATGGGAGTTGGAGCTTCGTTGCAAGTTTTAGTTTCCAGAATTGAGGTAGGAGCCTCCTGTAGGTTGGTGCCTGCAGAAAATCAGTGGTGAGAGGGAGTTGGAGCTTGCCTTTGCATCACAACAATAATAAGATGTGGTTTTCTCCCTTTATGGGTTTCCACTTATATCTGGTGTCTCTGTGCATGATGTTTATGTGTTGATCTGGTTTATATCATCTGCTTAATACTTGCTGCTCTCATATTAATTCTATTGTTACATTATATCAATGCTTGCTGCTCACATTCTAAGATTACTCACAAGATTAAGTTAAACATAAAATGAAGGTGTAAACAAGTGTTAATGAAAAAGTTTTAAAAGTCCATGAATGTGTTAAACTGATTCACCCCCCCCCCCCTTCTCAGTTTAACTAAGGGCTCAACAGTGTTACCCAGTCCTTGTGCAGGTGTTACTCAACAATAATATCTATTGCCCCAATGCAAAATCAGTGGATGACTGTTTGATGGGATAACTGTACTTTTGGATGGATGGAAAGCATTGTAATGTTTTGTAGTGCATTTTGCCTTAGTTGGTAATTCAAAACTAGAGGTACTTGAGACAATAGGTCTTGTCAACTTGTGATGTTAGACTTGGTGTATGACAGTTGTTGGTCTAGTAAAAAATTGGGCCCATTTTGGACATATTTATATAACTTATATAACTTATTATCAAATATTTATGTGCATATTTTAGTGAGTTTTTCATTCCTGTTTGATGGATGTGTGGGACCAGTACTATAACTACTACTGGTCCTTGCACAACAATAGAAGCCTCCCCCCTAGTTGATTTTTCAACTTTAATAAAAAGTAAAGTTCAAGGTGTCGAGGCTGCATCGTCTTTGACGAATAAAAATTGAATTTTAAAATTTAATAAAAATTAAAATTCGAGGTGCTGACATCCTATTTAACGAATAAAATTTGGGGAACTGAATCTAGATTAAGATTTTGATGCAATGTAGATGCTTGCTAGTCGATTAAAATCAGTAGGCATAAGTAAACTTACAAACCAATTAGTTAATCTGGGAATTAATATCATATTTCAAAAGATCAATTTGGATGTTTACTTAAGATGGAGTTGGAACCAATACTGATTAGAATATAAATATAAATATGTGTTATTTATATTTTTGATTGATTATCACTGATATTTTTTTTTATATATATTTTATAGATTATAAAAGAAAAATTCTTAACATATGTTATTGAATTTATTTTTTCATTTTATTTATTTTAGGTTGTCATAAATATACAAGATAAATATATGCTTAATAAAAAAATTGAATTGGATAAAACATATTTAGTGTTGGTGGGTGGAGAAAAATATAGGATAAAACATATTTATATTTATTTATATTTAATATTTTTTTCACTAACATCTTTATTTTCATCTATTTAATATTTTTTTCATTTCTAGTGAATATATCTTATTCAATATTTTCTTTTACTTTTTCTAAATAAGTTTTACTTAATATTTCTTTCCACTCCTTTTCTATCTCTATATTATTAATGTAACACTTACTAGTATTCTTATTACATTGTCTCATTCTTTGCTTTTTACCATTTTTTCATCTCTAATCAATATATTTTAGTCAATAGTTCCTCTTACTTTTTTCTAAATAAGTTTTAGAAATATTTCTTTTCACTATCCTTCCACCCCTCTATTATTTATTCCCATCACATTGCCGAGCTCTTTGTTCTTTGACTTCATATTATTGAAAATATATGGAATTTTTATGGGGATAATTAGTTTCAAATTCAATAAATTCACCATAATTTTTTTGTTTTCTAATTGATTTTTATCACTTTATTGAGAATATATAAATTTGTATCACTTAATTTATTGAGAATATATAATTTTTATCCATCATAATTATTTTTTCCTTAGTATTCTTGAAAATCTACTTTCAGTTATGATTGTAGATTTTGGTTTTTTCCTTAGTATTCTTGAAAATCTACTTTCAGTTATGATTGTAGATTTTGGAACAGTTCTTCAAAGTTTAGAAATTTCCAAATTAAAAACCTATATTAAACCAACAATTCAACTTTAAATACCATAAAAATTTAGAAATCGTTGATTCTCCAAACTTTTGACAATCAAACGAACATGAATGCAATCAATTAGTTGACTGCGCCCATGCCAGACTAATTGAGGAATATTCCGAGAATGAGCAATCGACATAAGCTTAGTGAAATTTCTGCCATGATTTTTTACTTTTATCATAGTTTTCTGTTGAACCAGGAACCAGATAGCTGGTTTAAGGTCTTTTGGAGAGCCAAAGTACAAGTGAAAGTGATCATTTTCTAATGGTTAATGAAGAGGGTGGCAAGGGCCGGGCCTTTGCATTTTATGTGGTGCAGAAGCGGAAGATAATTCACATCTTTTCTATCACTATTCTTTTTCCCTTCATACTTTGGCAATCCTTTGTGAAAAGTTGCACATTCAACTGCGAGCATATAGATCGACGGAGGACTGCATCAAATGGTGGCTAGAAAGAGGTAAGAATTTTAGGGTTATTCCTATATTGTTTCATTGGTACATTTGGTGCAGCAGAAATAGGAAATTATTTGAGGGTATGCCATGTTCTCCCTTAATAAAGACTGCTTTTCAGATTTTCAGTACATGGGGAAGCCAAAAAATTAGTCAGAGGCCTCCTAGTGACTTATCCATAAGATTACGCCCACATGAGGTTCATTACCCAGTTGTTTTTTTTTTATGGAGCCTCACAACAATCTATTTGTGGTTGTGGTGCCTGGCTTATGATATCACCTTCGTGTCATTACAAAATATATTGGAATGGCGGGACTGGAACGAATATGAAGGCTGAATGTTTGGCTCTCTGAGGGCTTTTATGGTTTGCTTTTCAGTTATATTTGGATAAGATTTGGGTAATTGGGGATTCCAAAGTCCTTATCGACCACATGAACCAGAAAACCACTTTAAATCCGGGTATGTTATCACATTGGCTGGAAAGAATAAATACTTTAAAGAGGACCTTTTCTTCCATCTCTTTTTGTCATGTCGATAGGGAGAAAAACAATGTTGTTGACCGCCTATCAAAGAAAGGGCTGGAGGGAAGTTTTGGAGAAATGCATTATCAGTTATTCAACTCTAATAGTCCCGGAGCACCTGGAAAAGTAAACTTCATTTGAGCTGGAAATGCCTCATAATTTTTGCAGTGCTGTAATTTTTGTTTTTTTCTTAAAAAGACTTGTTTGGATTTCATAATTATTATTCTGGACAAAAGCTTTTATGTATCTTACAGGGTGGGATGAAACCAATGTAAACAGTTTTCTGATGAGAAGTTTTTTACTTTATGTAAAGGTCTCAATGATGGGTAAAGCAAATGTTTTTCAGCAAAGGGAATGAAATGTAATTTATGTAGCCAAAAATTTTCTTATACTATACTAGTACAATATATAAACCAGAGTAAATCAAGGTTTCCTGTTTAGTGAAATGATATATTTAAAGAATTTTCTGTCTTTGAATCCAATCCAAAATTTACGCAGTAAAGAATGGACAACGGCTCTGGAGTCGGCATTATCCTGTGTTAAACAAACGCTTTCCCGCCCCTTGTATGGTTATAGATGTGAGGCTTCTAACTTGAATGGTTATTGTCAAGGTAGATTAGGTGGTCATAAGTCAAAAAGCCGGTTTCTTCCACGAATTTCATATGGATGTTTGAATAATTCAAAAGTATTGATACTGGCTGTAGGGTTTCTCGAAATCTTTCTCAACACTTCACAAGAATAAACCCCACGGTGGGTCGGTGATGATATTCTTTGCTACTGTCTTGTCAGTTTACGTCTCTCCTCGTCGCTTAACTTGCACGGAAGCCCTTAATACCATGTCTGCGCTTAAGAGAAGAGCCCCCAACTGAAAAGTATATGGTCTCTGTTTTTCTAATATCCGAAGTTTTCCACATATGTCCGGTTATCCTTAATTTTCTGTCTTTGAATCCAATCCAAAATTTACGCAGTAAAGAATGGACAACGGCTCTGGAGTCGGCATTATCATGTGTTAAACAAACGCTTTCCCGCCCCTTGTATGGTTATAGATGTGAGGCTTCTAACTTGAATGGTTATTGTCAAGGTAGATTAGGTGGTCATAAGTCAAAAAGCCGGTTTCTTCCACGAATTTCATATGGATGTTTGAATAATTCAAAAGTATTGATACTGGCTTTAGGGTTTCTTGAAATCTTTCTCAACACTTCACAAGGATAAACCCCACGGTGGGTCGGTGATGATATTCTTTGCTACTGTCTTGTCAGTTTACGTCTCTCCTCGTCGCTTAACTTGCACGGAAGCCCTTAATACCATGTCTGCGCTTAAGAGAAGAGCCCCCAACTGAAAAGTATATGGTCTCTGTTTTTCTAATATCCGAAGTTTTCCACATATGTCCGGTTATCCTTAATTGCAGAGGAACGCATTTGTGGCAATCTTTAATTGAATGATATTAATGCTCATTGCGTGTCAACCTTAGCTTCCAAGGTTTCAACGGTGATTGGATTGAATTGGGTTACCGGTTTACTTGACGTGCGAAAACTGTTTGCAGCGGCATTACCGCGAATTTACAAGGACAAACATCCACTAAAACGCCTTTACCTCAGGGTCGACGAAAAACGGTGACCGGCAAAGGTGCGTAACTTTGGCCCTTTACCACCAACTCGATTTACCACCAACTCCATTTAGACACAGTGATTTTTTAGAAGTTTTTTGGGTGGATTTGTCGGGTCTAATTTCTCTAAAATTTGGCACTATTTATTAAAATCACAAGCTTGATGGGTAACCACAATCAAAGTGCTCTAGGAGTTTTTCAAGGTGTTAAATTCATATATACAATAAAAAAACCAATTTAAATAACACAATACCAAATTTCACCTCTAATTTTTTCATCAACCAGAAAATCCAAAAAATCTCATTAAAGACAACTTGGTTTTGCTTTCTCAGCAACCACGTACACTATAACCAACAGAAAACCTTTGCCAATATATTCAGAATTCTGACCGCCATGAGCGAAGTTGGTAATTTATGAAGCAACACCTGTTGCAGTTAAAACACATGCAATTAACAACAACAAGGACCCCGAAGAGGAGAAGAAAAAAAAACTGAGATGAGTCTGATTTATTCTATGGGTTATCTGCCGACTCAATTTAAATTATCCATTTAAAGGAAAGTTGTTTCTATGGCATTCTTTACCTGCTTTTTATATATCCCTTGGATTCCTGAACATCTTACTCTGTTTTTCGACGCAGCTCATAAGTGCAAGTTTAATATTATGGGTAGTTTTGTGTTCCATCTTTTTGTTTCAGTGCTTCTTATTAGTTTTTTCATGTTGGGCTCCTGGTCACTCTCATCTAGTTTTGCCTAGATACTTTGTTAATTTTGGGCAACTAGGTCCAAACTCCATGTTGCACTGCTCATATGACGATGATCATATTTTGTTGGATTCCTCTTTTGGAGAGGTGCAAGATTGATCTAAATATCATCTTATTTGGATGAATAGAACATATATTTGATTTTGTTTTCCACACATGTGCAAGGTCGACCAGATTTGTAATGTAAGCTCTCAAGCCTAATAGATGTGTCACACACCTTCACTAATGGATATAAATTAGAGAGACTTAGAGGTCATTTGCTCATCATCTCATCACAAATACTCTCATTGTGATTTGCTTGGTTCGATAACCTTTCGAGGCCTCTTTCCTTCACACGTGTAGAGCTGAAGCTAGAGAAAATCTGCAGATCTATTTTAGGGTTGTTTATTGTGCATTGACTAGCATTGACCATGGTCAACCCTTGAGCGTTTGACCTCCAATCTTTGTTGAAAATACGATTTTTGTAGGCCATATAGCTTGTCACAAAAATCAAGGAAAAAGGAGCAGTTTGACCGAAACCCTAAATCTGCAACATTGAATTTCTCTTGACTGTCTTGTGTTGACTTTTCTGTGCTGACTTTAGGTTGACTAGCATTGAATTTTGATGAGTCGTTTTTAAGGGTTGTTTGTGTGACACTCTGAGGGTTGGCTGGTCTAAGAAATATTATGTTGGGTGATGCATCATATTGACTGTTGCAACACGCACTATCCTACATCTTTGTTGAACCAGAGGAATTGTAAAATCTCATCTATATTATTGGCTTGTCTTTTGTTGATCTATTATTGTGTTGTATCATCATTTTACTTTCATTTTTATGTGATTGCTAAATTGAAGCGGGCCTAAGAAAGATTGAAGTAAATTTGCATTAAGCATAGAACACTCCATGTCTATCTAAATTTAGCATGGTATCAAAGCTGAGGTGAAGACAAAGCCCAAGCTAGTGTGAAAAGCAATCATCGAAGAGGAAATCATATCAAGGACCAATGGTATCCTCAGCCTATAAGGGTTTCAATTCTGATGATAAATTGATTGATAAGTCTGATTATCATGCATGCAAGATGTCCTTGGATTTGGCATTAGAAGATCAAGATGTCATGGACTATGTGTAGGGGAAGATTCAAGAGTCTCTATCAAATGCACCTACTGCCACAAAGACGAAGTATAGAAAAGGGGAAATCAAAGAAAAAATGATTATCCGGGATTCTGTTCATAAGCACTTTGTTGCTTACATTTATGAGTTGAGCACATCTAAAGAGATGCATGATAAGTTGGTTAGCATGCTCAGGGCTAGCAATGCTAATCAAGTTCTTTTCTTCAAGAATCAATTGAAGAATATCAAGAAGGGCAAGGATGAATCCATTCAATCATATTTTAGGAGGCTCACTTAAATCAGGAACAATCTTCTAGCTATTGGAGAAGAAATAGTTGATCGAGAGATGATTCTCATTGCGCATGGAGGTCTCCCCTATGATTGGTATGTGTTCAATACCACTATTATTAATAATAATGTGATTCCTGATTTTAATGAAATATTGACGAGATGCACTCAAGAGGAGACAAGGATGATGTAGAGAGATCATCCCTCTAATGGAAATGGAGGTGACCCTACTGCCTTCACTACTCATTCAAAGAAGAGGAACAATGGTGGTCCGAGAAATCAAAGCCATGGAAGAGCGGGGCCCAAAAGAAGGATGGGAAGATGTTACACTTGTAAAAAGTTTGGTCACTATGCAAGAGAGTGCCCTAATAGAAGGGACTCTCCCAGGGATGATGACGACAACAACTCCAGGGGTAATGGAAATTAAAGGAAAAACATGTTAAAAGGAAAAAGGAAGGCTCACTCTAATCGTAGTTGGAAATGGGCAACCTTTCAAGAGGTCAAGAAATTGCAGGTACGATGAGTCTAATGTTGTTGATAATAAGAGAAATGAATTTATTCCAGTATCTTCCCTCTATGCTGCATCTCCTCCCGACACCCTGGATGTATGGTTGATTGATAGTGGTGCTTCAAGGAACCTCATTGGTTATAAATAAGCCCTCTTCGATTGGATTGATGATGTTACTAATCTAGAAATTATCCTTGGAGATAATGCCACCTATCCCATGAAAGGGACAGGGACTGTAACCCTTCATTTATCTCAAGTTCAAGTCCTCTATTTACAAGATGTGTTGTATGTACCTGATTTAAAGAAGAACCTTGTGTCTATTTCGGCAATGGAAGACAGAGTGTTCAAGGTGGCATTCATTGATGGAAATGTACGTATCTAGAAGAAGAACTTAAAGGAAGCTCTTACCATTGGTTTTAGAGTTGATACACTCTACCAGGTTGGAGGAAGTCGAATGGGGGCTATGTCATGTGATACAACTCTTCAAACAGACTTATGGCAATGAAGGTCTACACGCCTTCCTTACAACTCCCTTCCCGAAGCAAGGAAGGTAGTCATAGGGATGCCCAAATTTAAAGATGATCATGAAGGTATATATTAGGGTTGTGCCGAAGGGAAGCATACAAGGGGACCATTCCTATCAAGTCTCATAAAGAAAACTAATATCTTGCAGTTGATACATTCCTATTTATCTGGTATGCTACCCGTGAAATCCTTGGGAGGATGTTCCTATTACATCAATTTTACATATGAATTCTCCTGCAAGACCTGGATATATTTCTTGAAGAAGAAGGATGAAACATTCAAATGGTTTCATACCTTCAAGGCCTTGGTGGAAAATCAAACCGAGAATAGAATCAATGTTTTTATGACCGAAAATGGGACTGAGTATGAGTCAAATGAATTCAATGAATTTTTCAGAGAATCTGGCATTAAGAGGGAGACCACAACTGCGTATACTCTTGAGAAAAATGGTGTTGCTAAAAGAAATAACAAGAACATTGTGGACTTTTCTCACGCCATGCTATGTGACCAAGGTCTTCCAAAGTTTCTATGGGGAGAAGTTGCAAACATTGTTGTGTACACTCAAAATATATTCCCGCATTCATCTATGGACTAAAAAACTCTCGAAGAAGTCTTCTCTGGTAAGAAACCTGACGTTTCTCATTTTAGAGTTTTTGGTTGTCATGTTTACTTTCATGTGTTGAACGAAAAGAGAAGAAAGCTGGATGCTTCTGGAAAGAATGGAATGTTTGTGGACTACAGTGAAACTTTGAAGGCATATAGAATATATGTTTCTAGTCAAAGAGAAGTGGAGATATGCCATGATGTCACCTTCGATGAAGCTATTTCCCTCAAGAAAGTGAGAAATCTTCCTAGTTCCAAGGAAGATAAAGAAGATGAAGAAGCAGGGAAGAAAGAAGAGCTGAAGGATGAACCGATGCTCGATTTTCAAGGACCTATGGATCCTATTGATCCACCTCCTTCAAATAAGAGAAGACCCTCATGGCTCGGGAATACTCTCGTAGATGCGGAGAGACATATTTCCCCAAGGAGGACATTCCGTGAAAGAAAGATGTTGAATAGATACCAAGGGTATCTAGTAGCCATGAGTAAAATTGTACAATATGAGCCTGGATCATTTGAAGAAGCTGTAAAGCATAAAGTTTGTAAGGATGTTATGTACGAACAATATGAGTCCATTATGAAAAATTATTTTTGGGAAGTGGTCCTGAGACCGGAGGACAAATCTGTTGCCACCTCGAAATGGCTCTATAAGATAAAGCATGGATCCGATGGTAGTGCTAAAAATTACAAGGCAATATTTGTTGCTCGAGGTTTCTCTCAAAAGGAAGGCATAGATTATGGTGATATATTTTCACTTGTGGCTCGTTGTACCACCATTCGATCTATCGTTGCCCTTGTTGCAACACATGGATGGAGTCTCCATCAAATGGATGTGAAGACCGTTTTTCCGCATGGTTCTATAAAGGAAGAGGTGTATGTGGAGAAACTTCTGGGGTTCGGAGTCCGAGATAGAGGCACCTATGTATGCAGGTTGAAGAAAGCCATATATGAGTTGAAGCAATCCCCCAAGCCTTGGTATGAGAGTATAGATAGCTACTTGATGAATTTGGGCTTCACTCGAAGTAATGTTGCTCCAAACCTTTATTTTAAGGTTGATAGGGAAAGGCATCTCATTCTAGTTCTCTATGTGGATGATCTCTTCCTGACAGGTGCTGACCCTCTCATTCATTAGTGTGAGAGGGAGCTAGATTCCGAGTTTGAGATGAAATCCCTAGGACTGATGAATACTTCCTAGGCTTGGAGGTTTGGCAGAGGTCAGACGAGATTTTCCTTTCTCAAGGAAAATATGTCGTGAAGTTTCTGGAGAGATTTGGTATGGTGGCTGTAAGTCTGTGTCGACACTGATGGAACTCAACTTTAAGAAGTTGTGTGGAAACGTTGTTGGGCCTGTGCTAGGAAATCCCACCGAGTATCGACAACTCGTGGGGGCCCTGATGTTCCTAGTGAACTCCCTTTCGGACACATGTTTTGTCGTGAACACTTTGAGTCAACATATGGTTGATCCTCATCACATTCACTGGATTGGTGCCAAGAATCTATTGAGATATCTTCGGGGTACAATCAACCATGGGTTGAGATACACTGCCGGGAGTTTGAGACTCCATGGATATACTAATGTTGATTGGGGTGGCAGTGTGGTGGATCGCAAGAGCACATCTGGATGTTGCTTCACCTTGGGTTTTGCTTCGATATCTTGAATGAGATGGAAGAAGAAGTCGGTGGCTTTGAGCAGTGCTGAGGCCAAAGACATTGCAGCGAGTATGGCTTGTTGTGAAGTTGTTTGGTTGCGAAAGCTCTTCAATGAGCTGTTTGGGCGTGTGCTAGACACCACCGTTATCCTTTGTGATAACCAGAGTGGGATTCGTCTTTCTGAGAATCTCGTGTTCCATGATCGATCCAAGCACATTGATATCATGTACCACTTTATCCGGGATATGGTACAGTGAGGCGCCGTAAGGCTCGATCATATAGGAATTGATGAGCATGTCGCAGATATTCTCACAAAGCCCCCGGGGAAGTTCAAGTTCCTAACCTTTCGTGAGAAGCTTGGAATCATGGAAAGACCCTATTCTGAGGGTCCTGCTTGAGTCGGAATATGAGCTCTAGGAGCTCTAGGGGGCTTAGTGATAACTTCTTGGAGCTATAAGCACACATGGGGCTAGGCTTGCCAAACTTTGTTGTGCTTTTTCCCCACCATTATTATATTGAGTTGGTTCACCTCTCCTTGATCTATGCCCCGCATGCATCCTACCCATGGAGTTTCGGACTCATGGGAAGTACCTATCATTTGGCCAATGAGGTGGGAAATGTGGATAGAGACCAATAACAAGAGTGATGGATGCATCGAAGATTTTCGTACTCTCTATGTCTAGGATGGCATGTGTCCAACACCTTGATCCGGGATCAAGTATGATGAGGTTCTTACCTCTAATCTGACTTCGAGTTAGTAAACTAACTTCGGGTTAGCATAAGACTCTTTTTTAGTCCAGGAGAGGGTTTAACCTCTAATTTGACTTCAGGTCAAATGAGCGTGATGTCTTTGTGACTCAACTTTTTTTCTATTTGCGAAGAAGAGCCAACAAAGCAAGTTACGACATGATGTCACACGATGCTATATGATGGTACACGATGGTACTGATCTCTGGATGGCACAAGTGGATAGATGGATTTCTCCCTAGTTAAGAGGGAGTGTTAATTTTGGGCAACTAGGTCCAAACTCCATGTTGCACTTCTCATATGATGATGATCATACTTTTGTCGAATTCCTTGTTCATAGAGGTGCAAGATTGATCTAAAGTTCATCTTGTTTGGATGAGAAGAACATATTTTTTTATTTTATTTTCCACACATATGCAAGGTCGGCCATATTTTTAAAGTAGGTTCTCAAGCCTAATATATGTGTCACACATCCTCACTGATGGATATAAATTGGAGAGACTTGGAGGTCATTTCCTCATCATCCCATCACACATTCTCTCATTGTGATATTATTGGTTCGATAGCCTTTGGAGGCCTCTTTCCTTCACACGTGTAGACCTGAAGCTGTGAGAAATCTGTGGATCTGTTTTAGGGCTGTTTGTTGTGCGTTGAATAATGTTGACCATGGTCAACCCTTGACCGTTTGACCTCCAATATTTTCTAAAAATATGATTTTTGTAGCTTGTACATCTGGACACAAAAATCAAGGAAAAAGGAGCAGTTTGATAGAAGCCTTAAATCTACAGCATTGACTTTTTGTTGACTGTCGTGCATTGACTTTTGGTTTACCAACATAATTCATTGACTTTTGATGCACTGTGTTTGAGGGTTGTGTGTGTGACACTTGGAGGTTTGGCTGGTCTAAGAAAGACTTCGCTGGCTGATGCATCATGTTGACTGCCGTAACACACACTATCATATATCTTTGCTGGACTAGAATAATTGTAAAATCTTATCTATATTATTGGCTTGTCTTCTGTTGATATATTATTGTGTTCTATCAGCATTTTAATTTCATGTTTATGTGATTTCTAAATTGAATTGGGGATAAGAAAGATTGAAGTAAATTTGCATTAAGCATTGAACACTCCATGTCTATCTAAATTTAACATACTTTAATATGATCTTGAAACTTCTCCATATCCTTGTCCTTTCCATTTGCATCGTTCATATTCTTATATGTATTTGAATTGAACACTTTGGCCACTAGCGGATGCGCCTCTTCTGAGGATTTTCTCTAGATGCCTTCTATCTGGTGCATTCTTTAGTTTTTTTAACCGACTCCCCATGTCCTTTTTTCTCTTATTATGCTCGATTTCCATGCATATTTTAGACTAGATGGTTCTTTGGTCGACATGGTTTAAATCTTTTATCACTGGACGATTACAACCCGACATTGATACAACGAAGGATCATACATTCTCCTTTTTGTGGTGGAGGTGGCTAGACTCTTTTATCATTACACGACCTTTCAGGGAAATCAATTTAAATATTTTTCATCACTGGTGTCATATATGTGGATACTAGTGTTGTTGTTGTTGCGATTAACACCTCCTTTGCGTTCCCTTCATTGGCGGTTCACTTCCTGGGGGATTTCTGGTGGTGGGTGGATATCTGGGGGCTGGTATTTGGGTTTTCCTATGATTTTTCTCCATCTCCGCTAGTTTTTCTCATGGATTATTTGGGTGGCACACAGGTGGCGGTGGTCTAGGGTGGCGGGGTGATAGGAGGGTATCTCCGATTTTATCCATCTGTTTTAATTTCTGGGGGGGCACGGGGGTTTCCATTGTTTTTCCACCTACCAAATTTATGATTACATTCTTTTTCCTTATGGGACATGAATGATCTCTTGGTATCGGTGACACATCATTTTGGAATTTCTTCCCATTCTTGGGTATCTATATCCTGGTCATATATTTGGTTGGGTAGGGACTTCCCAAGATTTCCACATTTATTCCATCAGATCTGCTTATCTTGAGCATGTTGATATTCTCTGACACCAGTTTTATTTATTATATATTATTCCCACACTGCACTATTCTCCAACGGGACTCTCTATCTGTGGGTCCTTTATTATTTATCCATGTTGATATTTGTGGAAGTGACACGACCCACATAATTGTTTCTTCCACTGTTCACACTACGTGACAAATGGACGTGCTTGACTTTATATTTCTTACATAAGATTTTTTCTGACCCACTAGATATGGAGGACTGTTTGGCATCCCTAGATGGGGACACATCGACACAGGAATTATTTCTTCATGACACACTTGAGGCAAAATTATTGGGTGGTGGACCTACCTTGATGAATCAGTTGGGGAATCGCCCCACACTACGAATGGTGGTGGGTTCAGGACATGGGATGTCGAGTGGCCACGCGGCACCAAATTTTCATGGATCCTGCAATGTTCCTTTTCAAAACTATTTGATTACACCTCAACAAAGGGTGGCTCCAACACATGGTATCCATTGTGGGAGTGGGGTTTCACCTTATCAACCCACCCATGATTCTCAAATGGTTTTGGAAAGTGAACATCACAAATGTAGACAAGGTACCTATGTGGTTAAATGTGCTATGGAGTGTTAGGTCCCTATATTACTAGTATAGTCCCTTATTGTTGTTAGTGTAACCCCCTTATTGTTATTATTGTACCCTTGTAACCCCCATATTTTTATTATTGTGCCCTTAAATTATTATTGTTAGGTCGGCTAGGAATACATTGTGGCCCCACTAGGATTGCATTATGGCCCCATGGACTCCTATATATAGAAAGGAGGTTTTGTAAATTGTATCATCCAAGAATTTTTCATTTATGTAATGTATTGGAGGTTGCCCCCTTCGAAGTGGCTTATTTATAAGGTGTTGATATCTCTTTTCTTCTATTTTTGGAGCTGGTTACACAACATTTGGTATCAGAGCTTTGGATTTTAGGGTTTCGCTGCTTTAAATAGGTCATCGTGGCATTTTTGCTATAAAATTTTTTCTAAGAAGGTTCAGAATCTGAAATTTTTAGGGTGTGAAGCTGAAACCCTGAGGAAACTCTTCAAGAAATTTCAAAGCTTGGTTCATAATATTTTCAGAGATATGATCTGTGGAAGGTAGTGCTTTTTCAGGCTCCCGAATTTCATATCAAAGAGGTGATCGTGGGAAAATATTCATAACTCTCTCTCTGAGCATCGGATTGGAGTGTCGTAAAAGGTGGTCACAAGTCCACAGACTGTAGTTTCTTGGCTATCAACTTTAGAGCCGAAGGATGAAACAATTACATGTGGAAATTCGTACAAGTTAGCTCTACTGAACTAGTCCATAATTAGGTCATTGTGGGAGATTGGACACAACTTTGTCTTGGAGAATCCAAATCAGGTCAGACCTATGGCATTCGAAAGAGAATTCAGAGGGCTATGTTGGTATTGAAACTCAAATATTGAAGTGCTGCAATCACAGAGATAATTCAATTTCAATATCGATCTCCTCAAAATAAAGAAAAAAGTGTGTATTTGTTTTTCCGAATTGCATAAGTCTTGTTTGAAGAATAAATTTGAACTGATTCCAAGGGAATATTATAGAATAGATATCAATATTGAGTTCTAAAATATGCCCCGTAAAAATAATTCAACACCCATTAAGCCTTCAGAAGGCTCTACTATGACTCATGAAGATGAAGAATTGCAACATGATCTATCAAAATTACAAGAGCAAGTGCACCAAATTTTGCTCTCGCAAAGAGCAAGAAAAAATGAAATGGAAGTTTTGAAGAAAAGCGTGGAATTTAACATGGATGGCCTGGAAGCTGGCATGGAAGCTAAGATAGATGACATGAAAGACAACATGGAAAACATGAAGAAGGATCTAAAAGCAGACATGGTAGGTTTGACAAAGTTGATACAAGAAATGTTTCGTAATGGTGAAAAGATAGTAGAAGAAACTCATGATGAGAACAAATAAATGTTAATAGTGATTTCATAAACTCTAATGTTGGCGGGAAGAACCACCATATTCCAAAAATGGAGATGAGGAAGTTTGATGGAAAGGATCCTGTAACATGGATACTACATATGGAGAAATATTTTGATCTCCATAACGTGAAAAACACACAAAAGGTACGCATTGCAACTTTACATTTAGAACAAAATACATTTTTATGGTATCGATGGCTTTGCTCCCGTAAAAAAATTGTCACTTGATCAATTTTTACGGAGGAAATGATAGCACATTATGAGGATACAAAGAGCAACACCTTCTTTAGCCAATTGATAAATCTCAAACAAAAGGGTTTAGTGGGGGAGCACATTGAGGACTTCCAAAAAATTGAATATAAGGGTAACTGATATTCCAGAGGAACACAGGATTGATCTCTTCATAGGCACTTTAAAGGATAACATCCAACATGAAGTTCGCGTTTTGGAACCTGATTCATTGGAGAAGGCATTCGGGTTGGCAAGAAAAGTTGAATGTAAAATTATGGCGACAAGGAAGCCTACCACTCAATTCTATAAAGAAGGAAGTGTTGCTACGCCTAGATTTCCACAACCTACGAGGTTGACACCACAACAATTGGAAGAAAAAAGAGCAAAAGGGCTTTGCTACAGTTGTGATAGAAAATACACTAAAGGTCATAAGTGTGCTGAGAAGAAATTGTTTTACATAGATTGTGAAGAAGAAGAAGAAAATGAACAAGAAGAGGATATACACCAGGAACCAGCCCTAGAAGAGGAAGAAATGAATCCGACCATATCGTGTAATGCACTGGCAGGAATTACCACTCCTCAAACTCTCAAGATAGAAGGACATGTCAAGAAGAAAAAGGTAATAGTGTTGATTGATTCAGGTAGCACCCATAATTTTATTCATTGTAAGGTAGCCAAGGAATTAAATTGTTTCCTATACCCAGCACCAGAATGTCAAGTGATGGTTGCAAATGGAGGGACTATAAATTTCTCTGGAAAATGCCATAATATCAAGCTAACCATGGGGGAATATGTATTGACTAGTCCAATGCTTTCCATTCCTATGGGAGGTGCTGATGTTGTACTAGGAGTACAATGGTTACAATCTTTGGGGACGGTAGCTTTTAATTTTCAAGAACTTTTCTTGAAATTTTTTTCAGAGGGAAAGGAAGTCGAATTACGGGGTATTGCGGGGAAGCCAGGAAGGATAATAAGCTCTAATGTCATGACAAAGCTTCTAAAGAAAGAACAGCGAGGCGTAATTGCACAACTATGCTCACTAGAAGTTCCAACATCAAAATCATCTATTTCTGCAGATCTCCAACAAGTCTTGGACAATCATTCCAAGGTGTTTGAAACTCCCAAAGGACTCCCACCTATTCATGATCATGATCATGCTATTCATTTGATTCCAGGAAGTGTTCCTCCAAACATCAGGCCTTATAGATATGCTTATGTCCAAAAGAGAGAAATTGAATGTATGATTGCAGAAATGTTAGAGGCGGGTATAATTCAACCTAGTCAAAGTTCTTTCTCTGCTGCTATAGTATTGGTACACAGGAAGGATGGATCATGATGAATGTGTCTGGATTATAGGGAGCTCAATAAGCTCCCCATTAAAGATAAATTTCTCATTTCTGTGATTGATGAATTATTGGATGAATTACATGGAGCAATTTATTTTACCATGTTGGATGTTCGTTCAGGATATCATCAAATTAGAATGAAGACTAAATATATTCCAAAAACAACATTTCGAACTCATGAGGGTCATTATGAATTTTTGTTCATGCCTTTTGGCCTTACCAATGCACCTTCTACATTTCAAGGGTTGATGAATTCCATTTTCAAACCCTTCCTTAGAAAATTTGTGCTAGTATTTTTTGATGATATACTAATCTACAGTAGGTCTTAAAAGGATAATGTTGAACATGTTGACAGGGTGCTCAAACTATTGCAAGAGAAACAATTATATGCAAAAACATCCAAATGTTTCTTTGGAGTACAAGAGGTGGAATATCTGGGTCATATTGTATCTCACGAGGGTGTTAAGGTAGAGCCTAACAAAATTAAAGCCATTAAGGAATGGAAAGTCCCCACAACCATAAAGCATTTGCGAGGATTTCTCGGGTTAACAGGGTATTATCGCAAGTTTGTTAAGAATTATGGGATAATAGCAGCACCTCTAACAACATTATTGAAGAAAGATGCATTTTCATGGACTCATGAAGCAACAAAGGCCTTTGAACATCTTTAAGAGGCAATGTGTCGAGCACCAGTCTTAGCTACACCAGACTTCACAAAAACCTTTATTGTGGAATGTGATGCGTCAGGAAATGGAATTGGTGTTGTTTTAATGCAGGAAGGAAGACCCATTTCTTTTGAAAGTCGTCCAATCAAAGGAAAGTATTTACAAAATCCTATTTATGAGAAGGAAATGTTAGCAATACTGTATGCACTAAAGAAATGGTGAACTTACCTAATGGGACGACACTTCAAGGTAAAAACTGATCATGATAGTCTTAAACACTTTTTGGAACAAAGACTATCTTCTGAAGAGCAACAAAAATGGGTCACAAAGATGTTGGTTTATGGCTTTGAAATAATCTACAAAAAAGGAAAGCTTAATGTTGTTGCAGATGCACTCTCAAGAAATAATGAAGAGGTGGAAGCATTGCTTTGTGCCATTTCTATTATCCAACCAGATTGGATAACCGAAGCAAGAGATGAATGGAAGAAGAACAAAGATGTATGGACACTCATTCAAAAGTTGCAGCAAGATCCTAGTACATCTGATACATTTAGTTGGAAAAATGATTCCTTATGGTACAAAGATCGCTTATATCTTTGTAAGATTTCCCAACTAAAACAAAAGATTCTTCTGGAATTGCACACTTCTCCTTTAGGAGGACACTCAGGATTTTTAAAAACTTACCACAGGGTGAAGAAAGAATTTTTTTGGGATGGCCTTAAATCTGATATTCAAAAGTTTGTGGTGGAATGTTTGGCTTGCCAACAGAATAAAGTTGAGACAATTAATACCCCATGAATTCTACAACCTTTATCCATTCCAAGTCAACGTTGGGAGGAGATTTCAATGGATTTTATCACATGTTTACCTAAGTCCGAAGGAAAGAGTGTTGTCATGGTGGTAGTTGATAGAATTACCAAGTATGCACACTTTTGTGCATTATCTCATCCATTTAAAGCAAGTACAGTTGCTACTACATTTATGGACACAATTCAAAAGTGACATGGAAGCCCAAGGGTTATTGTGAGCGGCAGAGATCCCATTTTTACTGGAAATTTTTGGACGGAGTTATTTTCTTATTTGGGTACTCAATTAGCTCATAGCTCATCTTATCATCCTCAATCTGATGGTCAAACTGAGATAGTAAATAAATGTTTGGAAGGATATCTTCGTTGTTTTGTGTCTGATAAACAAACACAATGGGTCAAGTGGTTACCTCTCGCTGAATGGTGGTATAACACTTCCTTCCATACTGCAGCAAAAATGACCCCATTTATAGCACTTTATGGATATCATCCACCATCCATCACATCATATTTAAGGGAAAATTCGAAGGTTCAAGCAGTGGAAGATCACATCGAGCATCAACAAGAAGTTATCCAACTCTTAAAGGATAACCTGAATTTGGCACAAAATCGAATGAAACAACAGGCAGATCAACATCGCAGCGAGAGAAGTTTTGATGTAGGAGATTGGGTATTTTAACGGCTACAACCATACAAACAAATGTCCCTCAAGCAAGCTAAGAAGGATAATAAATTATCGCCAAAGTACTATGGTCCTTACAAGGTGTTGCAAAAGATTGGTACTATGGCATACAAATTGGAGCTTTCTGCTTCTTCACGAGTGCATCCAATTTTCCATGTTTCATGCTTAAAGAAGGTTATAGGTGAAAATCTTCCAGTTCAAACAATATTGCCAGAACTTGATGAGGAAGGAAAAATCATATTGGAACCTGAAGCGGTCACGGAAACAAGAACTCGACAACTACGGAATCGATCAATTTCGGAGTATCTCATCAAGTGGAAGAACTTACCCACTGAAGATTCTACATGGGAGGATGAGAATTTTATACAGAAGCACCCAGAGCTACTCAAGTGTTGAGGACAACACTTTTTTGAAGGAGAGGGGCATGTTACGTCCCTATATTACTAGTATAGTCCCTTATTGTTGTTAGTGTAACCCCCTTATTGTTATTATTGTACCCTTGTAACCCCCATATTGTTATTATTGTGCCCTTAAATTATTATTGTTAGGTCGGATAGGATTACATTGTGGCCCCACTAGGATTGCATTATGGCTCCATGGACTCCTATATATAGAAAGGAGCTTTTGTCAATTGTATCATCCAAGAATTTTTCATTTATGTAATGTATTGGAGGTTTCCCCCTCGAAGTGGCTTATTTCTAAGGCGTTGATATCTCTTTTCTTATATTTTTGGAGCTGGTTACACAACATGGAGCCAAAACTCCATAGCTTTGGGCATGAGATATTGTGGGATCATGTTCAAAGCCTTCGAAACCATGCCCTAGTTGGGAGATGGTATTTTGCAAGGGGTCAAGATTTAGACATGGAGGTATGGGTACTGGCTCAGTGGAAAAATCTGCTCAGATATACCTCAAAGGTCAATGTGTTTCTAAATATATGGTTTAGTTTCCACTTTCTCCAATAGGCGGATGAAGAAAAGGTTTTGGGCATGCCATGTGTTCAGGGTTGTAATTTCTTATTTCTTCGCCATTGGTATGTGTGTTCTAATCCCATCACAAAAACTCTGAGAAATAGTTGGACTTGGATTAAACTTACAGACACGCCCTTGAATTTTGGTCGAAGAAGGCACTTACTAATATTGGAAATGCACTGGGTTCATTTGTCTACATGGATCTGAGGTCTTTGGGGGCCCGGGACAAACGACTTGCATGGTTACTAGTGGAGGTCGACATGAATGGTGAACTCACAGAAAAAAATATTTTACAATGGGGTTCCCTCTGATTTCAACAATGGGTTGAATACTGGAATGTTCCATTCCGATGTTTATTGTGTCATCATGTTGGAAACCTTCTAGACCACTCTTTGTGACGACTCCATGCTTGGGAATCACCGCAGGTAAATAGAAGCCATTATGGACACTCTGGATCGAGATCAGATGGTCGTGAATCCACTCAAAAAAATATTAGATCTGAATAAGGTACTTTCCACACCTTAGATGATACCATGGATATTGAATTTGAGATGCTTCTCTCACATTTTAATCCTCCTTCTTCTCTCTTCGAGGAACTCAACTTGAGGGTTGACCCTATATCATCCTCGCATGCGGGCCCAACCCCACCCATTTATTCTATTGCTGATCCTCCTCCATTTTCCATCCCTGAACAACTATTGAATATGCCTCCATAGGATCATGCTAATCCCACATCCTCTATTTTCCATGAGACCCCGTGCCCACCATCATATTCTTTAACCTTGTTCTCCCCCCACAACTTTGTCGATAGTGATTTGGAGTTCCTGAAAAAAAACACTGATATGGATATAATCATCCTCATAGTGCATGACGCCTGCCCGAAGCTTATATCTCCCACCATTAACCTGAGAGATGACATAAATATCACCACATGTAGAAACAATGGCACGGACAGTCAACATTTTCGTGGTTGGAGCCACGGAAACAACTTTTTTTTTCTTTTTCTTTTTCTGGTGATATATGTGACATACCTATTATTGATTCCTCCCTTCCCATGGGCCTTAGAGAGGATTTTCCTCGTTCATCAGCCTCATGATTACCATACTCTCCTACAATATTCGTGGCCTGGAAGACGCCACTAAGAGACTTTCCCTCCATCAAATTTTTATGTCCCTTCATCCCTTTATCATCCTTGTACAGGAAAGCATGGTTCTATCCCTCAAATCTATTGGATGTTTCCATGATATTCTCCCTCACTAGTCCATGTCTACCCTGGTATCTTTCGGAGTATCAGGGGGTCTCATTGTTATGTGGGATCCTCGCACTCCAAACTTCTGGGCTTACAGGTTTTTTGCGGGTATTTTTCTCACCGGTCACATCTAGGGTTTGGAGAGGAGGATTCATATTTGGAATATATATGCACCATGTTACACCAATTTTTGGTCATCTAATCTTTTACTATTCAATGGACCAAAGTACACCATGTAAGACCAATTTCACCCTAAGTAAACTTGTGTTCACTATGAAAAATAACTTAGTAATCCATAATCTATTAAGTTGTTTATGGTCTAAACAGGAAACTCCATGAGGAAATATTGAATAAATCCATATTTGTTTGATTTTTCTCAAGGAATAATTAGTTAAAGAAAAATTTAATTCATATTCCTGGTCATATTTAACCCAAAACAGGAAAATTAATTAGATAAATCACTATTTATCTTATTATTTTCTAGGAATAATTATTTAAACATTAGTTAAATAATATTCCTTGTTAAATTTGACTAAATCATTTATAAATAATTGAATAAATCACTATTTATTTAATTGTTACTGAACCACATTCTTAAAATAATAAATAAATCATTTATTTATTTATTATTTACAAATAAAGGGATTTGACCAATTTCAAATTATTTTTCCCTCCAACAAATATAATAAAATATTCCATAAAAGTTGGATCTAGATTTGGTTAATAATATTTTAATTATGCACCAATATCTAGACTAGCTCAATATTTTGTTATAAATATAAGGGTTTTTCCATTCACTCACTACCTTTTGTTGCCTAAAGATCACTTTGGATCTATACTTTTGGTCTGACTTTGATCCTCCATCATTGTCATATTTTGCTACCATTTTTCTTGTGAGCTCCCTTTGAGTTCTATTTTTTGTCTGTGTTTTCTACACCATCAAGAGAGAGAGATCTTAGATATGAAGTATTGAGGACATACAAGAACCCATCCCATTGAGGGGGACTGGTAACATCTTTCTAAGTTCCCTTTCCAGGTGTCATAAATACAAAACATTCTTTAAAAATATTCGTGTCTTGTCTATTGGGTGCATGGAGAAACTCTTGCTTTTATTTACTTGTTAATGTCTTTTACTGCATAGATATTGATTTTGTAACATTTATCTTGGTAAACTAACTGCAGATCTAAAGAAATCGACAACCATATTTGATGTTAGGGCTATTTTTTATGCACAACTAAAGTGAGTTTTTTTCGTACGCTTGCGATTAGAATTCACACTAACACACCATATTCGGACCATCGTCATTTTTGGGACTGGGTCCGAGACTCTGGAATTCTAAATATTAGCTCTCTAATTATTGCAAAGGACTTTAATGCCATTTTATATCCTATTGAACACTAGAGTGCCACATCCTACTGGGATCCCCTCTCTCATTATCTCCTTCAAATGTGTGATGAGCACCATTTTTATGATGTCCTGTCACCCTCTCTTGTTCCTACTTGGAAAAATGACAGAAGGGAACATGAATATGTTGGGAAAAGATTTGGCAGATTCCTTGTCCGGCAGGGTCTATATGAGACACTTGGAAATTGCATATCAAATGTGATAGAGACTCATGTGTCTGATCATTTTCCAATTTTTTTAATGTGGCGTCAAGAGGGGAAAAAGAGGGTATCCCCTTTAAATTCAACTCTACATGGCTGGAGGATGCATCTTTTAATACTTTGGTTACTAAATGTTGGGGTACTGGTATGGATGGAGATGGGATGCAGACTATGGAAAAAATCACTATATGGTTGGTTGATGTTAAAAGTAAAGTGTGGATTTGGGAGAGAAAGAAGAAAATAGACTTGTTGTCTGAATTAAACTCTGTCATTGCTTCTATTGAGGCCCTTAGCCACTGTTTCTCTAAGGACCACCCCGAAAATACATCCCTTGATAGGATCAAGGATCTAGAAAGCATGAAAAAACAAATATGGATCATAGAGGAGAGGTCATGGTGTTTGAAGAGCAGGGCAAGTTGGAGAAAAGAAGGAAACTGAAACACAAGTTCTTTAAAAAAATTTCCAATCATAGGAGGAATAAGAGTACGATCTAGCACATTATGGGGGAGGATGGTTCATATAAATATTCTGATGAGGAGCTTAAAGCAGAGGCTAAAATGTTTTTCGAAAAGAGTTACATGGTTACTACTGCTACAAATCTAGAGGATCAACTTTCGATTATGCAGGAATATCTGATTATGTTCGATATGGAGGATACTAACCTACTATTCCACCAGATTACACTAAAGAAGACTCACACTATTTTGACATCTGTTCAGAAGGATAAATGTTTGGGCCCTGATGGCTAGATGATTGATTTTTTTCTCCAATTTTTTCACTTGATGGGGAATTAAATATGCGCCATGGTCTAGGAATCCCACATATATGAACATATTTTGGGGGCTCTGAAGTCCACTTTCATTGCATTAATTCTCAAGGTTTGGGAACATAAATTTTTTAGGTATTTCCGGCCTATATCATTATGCAATATATTATATAAATTGATCTCCAAAGTTATTGTAGAGAGACTAAGGGATCCTCTATCCACCCATATTACCCCTGAGAAATTCAAGTTTTTAAAAGGAAAATCGATCCATGATGCGATGGCTATAGGTCAAGAATGTATACACTATACACATATTGTGAAAATGAACACGACTGTGATGAAGATTGATCTAAAAAAATCATATGACTGTGTTGATTGGCGGCTTCTCCGACTTATTCTTGTAAATATTCGCATAGATCACCGAAATATGGAATGGATTATGGCTTGCATCTCAGACATATCATATGTGGTTCTTGTAAATGGCTTCCCCATTGACTTCTTTCGAGGAAAACAAGGACTATTCCAGGGATGCTCCCTATCCCATCTTCTCGTTATTTTGGTTATGGATGGAAAAATTAGGAATATTTCTGATGCAAGGGACATTGATATTTTCTTAGGGTTCCATTTTACTCATTTCATTTCTATTTCTTACCTTTTTTTTATGACATTATCACATTCGGAGAGGGTGATGGGGAAAAATGGGATGTGAGACATTATATTTTCAACAGTTATGGTGAAGCCTCTAGCCTTCTCATAAATGGTCACAAGAATTTCCTCTATCATTCTAATGGAGACCCTGAGGTAATCATATATATTGTTGACCTATTTCAGATTCAACATAAAAACATCAAGGAGGGCTTCTCATATCTTGGATACTGATTAAATTCAAACTCCTACAAATGTGGGGATTGGGACTGGCTCCTTTCCCGGATCGACCGATTTTTTTTTACGTGGGAAAATAGATTTTTATCTCTCGGTGGGAAAGTTACCCTCATCACCTTAGTGCTACAATATATTTCTACATACTGGTTACACTTGTTTTCTATCCCTTCTCACATTTTTGTTAAGATTCAGTCCAAGATGTCACATTTTTTATGGGCGGATGGACAATCGGGACAAAAGTATCATCTTGCAGCTCAGGAGGACTTGTCTAAACCAAAACTTGATGATATGTGGGGTATTTTGGATATTCTGGCATTCGGCTACTCCCTTCTTGCCAAATATCTATTGCGGGAACTATTTCACAATGGTATGTGGGGTAGGATCATTGCTGCAAAATATATCCATGGTATGCACATTTCTCAATGGTTTCAATCTTTTGAAATTAGATACAGGAGGGGTTCTTACATTTGGAGAAGCTTTCAACATATTGAGAGAATTTTCCTCAATAAATCCAAATGGTATTTTGGTAGGGGAAATGGCATACTCATTGGTATTGATCATATTGCAAGTATTCTGGATCATGATCACATCTCTCTGGAGACCATTGCGGCCTTACAACATAGGGGTATTATCCTTTTGGAGCATAGCATTGTTTGATGGGATGCTGACATCCCACGATGGAAGGATGCTTCCACTCTCCGATTAATTTGAAACCTTGCAATTGAATGGAATATATATGCCTCTTCTCTTTGAAAGGTTGGATTGTCGAGCAATGGGAAACATGAAGAAATTACATGGGATGGCCCCATGTGGGGAGACATATTGATTTTCAAAGACATATATCAACATATTCGAACACCTCTTTTGGGACAAGATTGTTCCTGGTTCATGCCCATCTGGGGGCAGAGGTTTACATTAAAGATATTTTTATTTACTTGGTTAGTATGGAGAAATAAGATTCTCACGTGGGATAACCTTTGTAGGAATGAAATCACTGGACCCGACATTTGCTCACTATGTGCTCAGTCTGAGGAGACTGTTGCATGCTTATTTCTTACCCGCCATTTTTCATTTCGGATATAAGATCTCATCTCACGTGGGATAACCTTTGTAGGAATGAAATCACTGGACCCGACATTTGCTCACTATGTGCTCAGTCTGAGGAGACTGTTGCACACTTATTTCTTACCCGCCATTTTTCATTTCGGATATAATATATAATCTACAAAAAATTCCACATTAGGGCACAACTTTTTACAACAATATACCAAGGTTTGGAGCAGGCCATGAAGCGAAAGGGTGCTAATTCATGCATACCAATTTTTATTATCTGGGATATCTGGAAAACAAGAAATAGGGTCATTTTTTATGGACATATAACAAATCCCTACAAAATTATGACAAATATTATTTCTTGGCTTGCTAATATGACTCCTCGCCCTCACACGAATCGTGATCTATCACACTATTCACTAAGGACTGAAAGAAAGATGCTTGCTGGTTTTTTTGAAGTGGCGACAAAGGATGGATATTGTGGCTGTGGTGTCGTTATTTACAAAGATTTATATGACAAGTAAATTTTATATTGGGGAGGGGGAGGTGGCACAAACATTAGAGTTGAACTTATGGCTCTATGAGGAATTTTATGGTTTTCTAGGAGACTGGCTATGAATAAATTATATATCTATGGGGACTCATATACCATTGTACAGGCTTTCAAGGGCTGCACACATTTCGACCCTCCACATCTCAGATATTTGTGCAGGAGGATGGAAGATATCTTAAATAAATTCTACTTTGCTTCATTGGTTCACATTTTTCGGGAACAAAACAACGAGGCATATTTATTGTCCAAGCGGGGCCTGAAACTGGAGGATGCATATATGCATTTCTCCCACAGCAAGTATGGCCAAGTGGTCGACTATGGACGCATCCATATTCTCTAGATGGATGACACACTTCTTTATGTTTTTGTTTGTCTATTATGCTCACTATGTCTTTTCTTCTATGCAATTTTTTGAACTTATTGTATATGGGGTGAGGTCCTCCCTTTCATATGGGGAATTCACATGATGCAAATTTTGTTCTTACCTATTGTTTTATATGCAACCTCTCTATATCCTCTTCACAGGATTCAGAACATTTTGGAGACTATGCACAGATGGATGTAAATTTTTTTCCCTACTTAATGAAAATCAATTTGTTTTTTCCTTTTGAAAAAAAATTCTATGCAAAATATTTTAGATTAGGTCGTGTCACATTCAATAGTGAGAACCAAAATTAATTACTGTTATGAATTTTAGGGTTAAGTTTGAAAATTTTCTTTTCCACGTTCACATTGAATTTTTTGGTATGTTAAGGTTATGCATATCTACACGATACAAATCACATTGTTTTTAGTGATGAGTGAATGGATTTTTTAAAATTTTGGGGTTATATTTTAAAATAGTGTTATACTTTGGTGTCTAATTAAAAATTATTAAAAATGTGTTTTTTCTATTATTATGTAAATAATTTTATTTCTAATATTTATATTTTACGTAAAAATCATGACTACAATTGGTTATATATGTATGAGCTTAATGTCATTTTTTAATGTTAATTTATATGATTTTACTATTATAATTTTAATCTTAAATGTGTTTTGACAGTATCAGGTTGAAATTTTCTTATGATCCTCCAACTAAGATTTAATATAGATTCTAATTTGTTAAGAGTTTATCTTTTTTGAGGAATCCTCATATGTATTATCTAGGTCATTTCACTTGCAGTAGTTCTTGAATAAATGTATTGAGTAAGTGGACTAGTTCTCTTTGAATAAATTTAATGGGTAGGTGGATATTTTCCAATAGGAGTGAGTTATGGTTATCTTCAATGTTACTAAGTTATGATAAGGTTTGCCAAAGAAGAAAAATAAAATGATGTTTTTAAGTTTTTACATATGGTAAATTAATAAAATTTTGAGTATTGATATCTAAATCTCATATCTCTTTTTCATATAAATAGATGAATATATATATATATATATATATATATTTGTTTTTATATTTTTAATACATGTATATTTTTCATTTTTATATATTATTTTTTAATAAAGAGAAAGAAAGCTATTTGTGTGGTAAAAGAAAAATCAAGACATATATATTTCACGTAAAGAAAAGATTTACATATTTTTTCCATGCATCATATATTTATAGTTAAGAGTGTGTGGAGAAATGCAATTTTCATTAACATTTAGAAAGTGAAAAAAACGATATCCAAAGATGAAAAATACAATACAATATAATTTAGTTCAACATAATCAAATTAGTGCTCATCCAACTATGCTAGATTTAACTACATTCAAAGCATGAGAAAGTATGAGCTAATTATCAAGGTGTGCTTTCATAAGGGAGTTCTCTTACTAGTTAAGTAGAGTAGATTGGCTCATAAAATACAATAGGACCTACTCCTTAAGTGCACTATTCTTTCTGGAAAATAGGATATAGCTCCTAGAAAATAAGGTCCATTATTAAAATGGAAAAAAATAAGCTCTCCTATTCCTTTCTAAGTGAAATTTTCTTATTATAAAACCCTAGAATTAAGATATGAAGCTCAAGTGTGCTCTAGGAAAGGGATGTTTTTTCATGTGAGTGAAAACGAGCATGCATGCAAGTGAATATGATGCATATATAATAACGCCCCCTCTTAGACCTAAGTTAGATGTTTATGATGCATGATAGGGTGGGTGCTAGTAATATGAAGCCATGTTAGGTGCCCAAGTATAAAATGTATCCTTGAAGAGTGAGGAAAAAAGGAAAAACTAGTGGGAATAAAATCCCCCCACCCCACAGAAGAAATGAGGATAACGTAAAATAGATTAAGGAACCTTATTTGAAGTAGATATCTGTGTCACCAAAATCATCTTGTAGCTATGAAAACTTCTTCTTGGTGAAGGATTTAGTAAATATGTCTATAATCTATTATTTGGATGGAATGTATTGCAAATTAATGGTTTGATCATAAATTATCTCCCATATGTAATGCTTGTCAATCTTAATGTGATCATTCCTCTACCACCAAACTAGATCTCTCGAGATCTAGATGGTACTTTGATTTCCATAAAATATGACTATATGGTGGTGGTAGTAAACACCAAACATAGTGGGAATATGTTGCAATTAAATGGATCATGTTGTTGCATTAATTACATCTTTATAATATCCTTCTCATTAGAGTAATTTTGATTTTAAAAATAGGTGTCAAAATGAAAAAAATATTAACAAAACTAACTTTAAAAGAACCATTAGGATTCGAAATTATGAAGTCCTCCCTAGGGGTAAATATTTTGGGAGGGAAAAGAAAAAAAACTAGTTTTTTACTCGTATTATCAACTTATCCCCTTACAGGTTTACTCAAATTTCAAGTGTTGACTCTCGTGGATGTGGAATCTAACTCTGCATACCTTTGAGTGTACCCACGCCAAGAAAAATTGAAAATACATAAAAAAAAAAATGTTTATTTAAGAAAATAATAACTCTTATTTCATTACTTTTACTTTTATTTTATTATTTTCCATAGGAGGCTTATTTTAGACCTCAAAATTTACGTAATGGAAGTCAATAAACAATGGTTAATCATTTCATACTTGATCAATAAATACAATGTAAGCCAAAATTAAATACATAACTAGAAGTGGATTTGTGATCTATGTCCTCACCATCCTGGTCATAATCTGTGTACCTGACTAAATAAAGAGTGAAATCTACTACACAATGTATCCAAATATTATGAGGACCCTTAACATCTTCAAGAGTTATCTTTGTAGCTTTTAAATGCAGTTAATGAGGCTCTTGAATGTACCTAGAAACTTCTCCAACATTATAAGATATGTTAAGTATAGTGTAGGTGAGATAAATCAAACTATTAACTAACTCTATATAGTGTACTACGAACAAAGGTATTATGCCACCATCCTAAAACTTAACTCCTAAAAGAAAAGGTATTGTAATAGACTTGCAATTAGTCAATTGAAATCTAATGAGAAGGTCATGTGCATATTTGGAATATGTCATCTTGATTCCTAATTCAAATTAGGTGACTTCAAGACCAAGAAATTAATGCAAAATACCAAATCATTAATGGAAAACCTATCATGTAAGGCATATTTAATAACATCAATAGATAATTTGAGTTCCCTCTAATGAGTAATTCATCGACATAAATAGCTATCAACAATAGAGAGTCAACCTATAGAAGCATGCAAACATTAGGATGTGAATTACAGTGAGAGAAACATTAAGACAACAAGAACGAATCCATATTTTCATACTAGGATCATGGTGTCCGATTGATTCCATACAAATATTTCTACAATCCATAAACAAGATATGAATCTTAGATGCAATCATATGATTGTTCCATATAGATCTCCTACTTAATATCCTTGTGAATGAAATGTACTGCTCATATCCATATGATGAACCTCTCAACATTGAGCCATTGTAATGGAAATCATAAGTCAAATGGAATTCATATTTCCAAAAAATACAAAGGTGTCATTATTTTCTATCCCCTATACCTATTAGAATAATGTTTCTACAAATCATTCTTTGTACTTACTCACAAGTCCATCTATTTCCATGCTTAGTTGAGAAATACATTTTCACTAAAAAAGCTTTCTTTGAAGAGGTAAGGGAGCCAAATCCCAAGTTTGATTCTTCATCAAACAATATTACTCCTCGTCCATGGAAGCCTTTCATAATACTATCAATGTGTAGCAATTTCCATGTGAAGGGTGTCCAAAATTACTTCTTTTATGCACTCATTCACCACCTTGTTAATACTCATTTTCCCATCTTCAAACCTTCCTATAACTCATTTTTCTGAAAATGATGTATTTTTTACCAATGTATATGATTCCTTTAATTATGTCATTTTTAATGTTCATACTTGTATATTAAGGAAATAATCAACTCTTTTGTGTTAACTAACAAGAAACTTATAAAGAATGTTCCATAGATACTCATGCAGGTACATAAAACACTACTTTTTTAGTTGTTACAATACATTCACCACATTAGTGCTTAATGACATATGTTGCAACACCTCCAAGATGTTGCAACACAACTATTTTAGGTAGTGGCTACAACAACACTAGTTTGGGTATCTGTTGCAACACCTCCATGATGTTTTAACGTTGTTTATTGGGGTAGTTGTTGCAACACCACTAGTTGGGGTATTTTTGGTACACCTTTGTGATCCTAAAACACCCCTACAACCTTATCATTGAGTGTAGTTGATGAAACACTTCATCTGACAACTATAATGAGATGAGAGTTTCATAGGATAACTTGACCACCAATGCCTACATGTCACTATTAGACACTTAGCAAATGGACCAACCAATTTTTTCCCATCAAAGAAAATTATAAGAGGTGGTTAGAATTTACTAGTGTGGAATACTTTATTATAACCATTTTGACCAACCTCATACTTGTTGTAGTTACCAATGCATTAGCAGTCATTTGGAAATTCTATCTTTTGGAAATATTTGTGCAATGATGAAGACAACTTGAGAATATGATATTTTCATGGTTGTCCTACAACTACATGATTAAGTTAAGAATAAAATATGATGTATAAATACCTTGATCTACTTGAGTGAGGGAGAAGGGGGGAGTCATATGATTTTAATTGCATTCTTTTAAATTCTATTAATATAAATTTCGACAATTTCTATTCAGATATGTTCATGCATGTAATGTGTTGATAACATAGATTTCTACTGGATCTTTAATCAATGTCTCATATAAGGAAGTATGGACCCTTCTTAGTTAGGTATCTCTTGTACTTTAACATATGATAGTTTATATTTCCATTTGCATTAAGTTGTTAATAATTTACTCTATTTTGTAATTCTCAATTGTTGTTATTGATTGATTTGAATGTAGGTTTACTCTATTTTTTTCTTGTAATTATGCTATTTACATTCTGTTTCATATCATTAAGTTTAATTTATCGTATTGTAGTTCTATCCAATAATTTTCCAATAGCCCAATATCTAATCAATCCATTTTAGCATGTGAGTTTTCATTATAAAGCCAAGGATCAAACACATGTTTTGATTAAGTCACAAACTTTGTTTCCTTATAGTATGTTTATTTCAATGTAATATTGATTTCCTTTATATAAAAAGTGTTTCCTTTTATCAATGTGTTATTAGCCATTTTTTTCAATAGTGTTTGCATTTATCAAGTGTGTTTCCTTTCTTTTAGTAAAGTGTGATCCATTTATGCAAGAGTGTTTTATTTGAAATTAATTCCTACAAGTGTGACCATTTCAATTCCTACAAATATAAACATTTCAATTCTTGCAAGTGTGATAATTTATTTTCCTTGTGGCTTCATATCAAACATTAACATCCAACTCTATCATACTCAATCAACACTACAACTTCACTAGCACTTAATAGATTGTATTAGAATATACAATGCATGTGGTAGTTTGCAAGTTTCAAACAAACACTAGATTGAAAAATAAATTACAGTTTCACATTTGTTTACCAAGAAATTAGAAGTTAATTTAAAAACACAAAATTTTTTGTTCTATTGCAAAGGAGTTGTCAATAATATGATAATTGTTGTGTTTCTTGGTCTTTTCATTTTAGAAGATTGGTTTGAAGTGTTCGTATTCAATTTTTTCTTTAAGTTGGTTTGTTTCAGAAAGCATGTCTCTCTAAATTTGCATGCATAGAATTAGAGATCAACAAGGTATATTTCTTAGCTCTATCAAAATTCCCCACTAAACTAATAGTGTATAAAAATGACAGGAGGAGAAAGGGCACACTCAACCTAACCATTTAACTCCAATACCTAGATATATTTCCAAAAATAATCTTGAATCTTCTATTCAAGGACCTGAGACCATGCCAATCTCGTCTTCTATAAAAACATAGATCATGTTCCTTGAATGCCAGATAGGAGAACAATTCTGTTTTGAAGAGTTGTTTTTCCCAACTCTCCTAAAGCACCTTGAGATGAAAAGAAGATATTTCAAGAGAAAATGGAACATGAGGACCTTGATAAGGAGGAGACATACACTTTTGAATTCCCCATTCAAGAATTAGAAGAAGAAACTAAGATGAAGAAGATCTCGCTTCAACCCTACCCAACTTCAATGGTTTATATAAGGAAGATTTGGAGAAAGTTCTCTTTTATCTGGATGTCCTTTATAAAATATATTATTATATATTGAATGAACACAAGTTGAATTTTTTTCTTTCCACACTTAAGAATGCTACATTGCATTTTTGTTTTTGGTCTTGGTAGAGATAGTATTTTCACTTGGGCCACTCGTAGAAAATGAGAGATTAGTGACTACATGACTAAAAATTTATTCACTACAATTATTTCAAGTGAATTACTACTAAATTTGAGCAATTTTAAGTGACACAACTAAAAACGACTAACTTAAATTACTAATTTAGTCGAGAGATCAAATATATGACTAGATAATAACTAACCCAACTAAAAGCAACTAACTTAAATGACTAATTTAGCCAAAGGACTAAAATATATGACTAGATAATAAATGGGAAAATTAAAAATGATTAACATAAATGAATATTATAGTCCAAGAATAAATATATGACCAAATAAAAAATACAAGAAGTATATGAATTATTCATTTATTCTAGTCATTTTTAATTGTCGCTTTGAAAATGGAAAATTACAATTTTAATACTGAAGTGTTGTATTTCACTAAATTTTAACACTGCAACAGATGTATTCATAGACCCATTATTATTATTATTATTATTTTACTTAAAATAATGGATACACATGTTTGTTTTGGGGTTAAAACATTTTAAGTGTTGTTTTTGTACAATATATATGCTTTCATATTTACATTTCTCCATTTTCAATCATGCCAAGATTTTTCTCTCCACGTCCAATTCCGTTTTCATTATGATCTAAGATTCTATTATTCCATTTTAACGTAGATATTTATAATTTCATGGAAACTTTGCGTAGGGACCATGCTAGTTTTATTAGGAGAGTATTTTTAAAGGAATTCACATGGCGTAAATTTTTCTAAAGAAAATACACGTCTAATTGGGGAGACTTGAAGGGAATGAAAGGTCCTTTGTATCAGTCAATTAAATGATCCACTCGCTAACCATGGAAAATTTTAGGGGCTAATATTCACAGTTGGGCTATTTTTCCAACAAAAATATTCGCTAATTTCCATTTTTTTATAAAAATGATTAGCCCTAATTTTATAATATAAAATTATTTTACCTTAAAAATCGACAACATTATATAGAGAGTATATATAAAATCATTATAGATTTGAATAATTTTACAAATGCATCAATAAGCATTTTATAGTTTGCATAATATGGACTAGTGAGATTCGCAAATATTTTTAAACTTCACGATAATTTTTCATCCTTAAATTTTTCCGTGACGCTAACACCGTCCTCCTCCACCATTGTGTTGTGCTTTTTTTTTTTGAACATCTAAATCTATAGGTGAAAGTTCATGGCCGGGGGAAGGAATTCACACAACGTATATTTCTCTAAGGAAAATACATGTCCCATTGGGGAGACTTGAAGGGGAAGCAAGGTACTCTATATCAACCAATTAAGTGATCCACACGCTAACACCATCCTCCTCCATCGTTTTGTTGTGCTTTGGTTTTTTTGAACATCTCAATCTATATGTGAAAGGTCATGGCGGGGGGGAACACTATAAGAAGACATTAATTGTTAAGGGTTTGAGAGGGATTAGAGAGGCTACATATATTGGAATCACATTTTTCATCATCTCTACCATCTTCTTCGGGTGCAAGTGAATGGTCATATGATGACAATGACACCCCTGACCTTGCACAAAATATCAAACATGATCTATCTCAACTCCAAACTTACAGCGCAGAGATGGACATACTCTATAGGTCACAAATGTGAGCGTCTTAGTGCAATCTATGAATATAGTGATTACCCATCAAATTTTTAACTAATCCACTTCTTAATCCCTCCTCTCACAATTTAGAAATTGAATGGTACCCAATCTAATTTTAATTGTAGTAGATCGAACCACAGTGTATATGTATCCTCTCCTTTTAATGCATATATACAAAAATTTGTCAGCGCCCACATGAAAATACAGGGGAGATATTTAACTATTGGTCCAAACCCATCTGAACCTGAATCTAATATACACATATATTTGAATCCCATCTTCCATAGTTTAGCAATGGAAACACTTAGTGTCAAAGAATATTTTCATTTCTACCGATCAACCAAACATGTACATGAGTCCTCTCTTCATAATGAGCATATGCACATATCTATGGACACCCACATGTAGGTATTAGGGTCATATGTCTTTGTTGACTGAAGCCCATCTAAACCTAGGTTTGAAATGTACTTGAAACCTTGAGCCTTGAGGTGCATATCAAACCTAAATTTAGATGGATTTGGGCCAGAATCCATACTCAATTTACACAATGAACTGTCTAGATTTAATGTAATATCCATACTCAATGCATCGAATGCACTATGTATATTAAATTTTCCATTACATGGATACAATAAAAAGAAGTCAATTGATCACCTTCTCCTCACCTGGGTTGTAACATAATTTTTCTTGGTGCAAATATGTATCCATGGTAATTGATATGGTGACCAATTAATACTTAAATCAATATCATCACTTTGTATGCGTGCAATATTTGTTGCATAGTTCTTGGTTTGTCAATCTTTGGCCTTAAGGCCAATATTTTTAGGTGGAAAATTTTCATGGAATTTGAAATGTAGGTCACTTGCTTAAAATCTCCACCTAGAAAGAACGTATGGTAATGGATCAAAGATCAATTGAATATAAATAAAGTACTAATAGCCTTCCATATCAATTGCAATCCATTTTTCTCAATGAGCTAGCCTATATGAGTGTAGGGTTTGTCCTATTTCAAAGCATGCAAATGTATATTAATGGAATTTACTCTTTAATTCCATTGACTGGCTTTTCTAGATCCTTTTAGGAAGAGAAATTTGGACAATACCCTAGGTCATTGTGATTCCTATAAATGAATTTGTAATCATCTAGACAATGATGATTGAAAAATAAGAGTGAGTACATACTTCCCACATCACAGTGAGAAAAGAAGTACCTAATAAGATGGTACCTTTAGTATCTGAGATTTTTCAACTCAAAATAAAAAATCCACTTGTTCATCTATTGGAGATTGGTATGGTTCAATCAAAGTTGGGAATGAATAAGTGAAAAATTAAGAAAATTTCATTCAATAATTGGAAACAAATTTGCATGCTTTAGCTCTATCTTCTTGAGATATAAGATTTTCAATGTTGACTAAGTTTGTGGGATGGGGGACTACGAGAATGGGGAGTCGAAAAAGGGGGGCATATGGGGCATCCCAAAATATTAGAGAAATTTATGGGGGTCATTAGGGTCCCTAACATAGGAGTTCTCACTTATAAAGTTATAATAATGATAATGATAAAATCCCAAAAATAACAATTCATCCTATAAAATTCATAGTTGTGAAATCCAGTGTAAACGTTGTAATCCCACCAATCCTAAATTGTTAAAAACTATCAAGGTAGTTGAATTTTGGATGGGATATGAAATTATAATTTCTCCACATGAAGTCCAATGAGGTTGGAACCACTCTCAAACATTCTGAAACAATTAATGGCAATGTTAAAAAATTAAGTAAAAGGATAGAAAAGGTAAGATAAAGTAGAATTACAAAATATAATATTATTGTTAATTTCTAAGGTCACAAGCTCCTAAAAGCTCTATCTCCTATTTTTGTTTTATCTTAAAAGGTTGTTGAATTAAAAATAGGAGGTAGGGGGTGAGAACCCATAAATGTTCCAATTTTTTTGGAGGCCACCTAGATGCCCTCCTTTTGGGAAAACACATCCCTTGCACTCGGGAGATGTTTCCCCAAGTTCTCCCTAAAGGGGGACATAGGAAACATGGGGGGTGCACCCTATCCCCTTAGGTGCATGAAATGTGCACCCCTTCCCCCCTAATCCATGTGGAACATTCAGGAATTTAAATGATATTTAGGTGACTTGTGTAGTAGAAATGTGCCATGTTTTAGCAGCAAATCAATTTTTTTCTGTACATTTGCATATGTTCTAAGCAACAACAAGAAACATCGTGAATGATGTCAAATTTAACTAAAGAGTATATATTCCTTGAGGGCTTAGGGGCTATATGTTCCTAGGTTAAGTAATCATATGATTTCATGGTTACTTTTTGAGACCACTTGAAAATACATTTGTGAATTTTTAACTCATGCCATGCCTTTAAATTTTCAAACCGACAGGATTTGGCATGCTTCCAATTTGAATATTTTTCATCAGTTACTATAAAAATTATATCTTCTATGAGTTTTGGTATTTTCATCCTCAATAGATATTAGATGTTGAATTCCTTGGATCATGAATGGAACCTTAGTCATAAGTTTTATACAAGAAATTTTATGATTGTCCCTGCTAAAGAAAGTGGTGGAACTAAAATTGATTTGCATGTTATTTAGCTCATTATCATAGCTAGGTGTTGTTTTCTCATTACTTGTTTCCTTTTAGGGCTTATCTATATATGGCTATATTGATTGGCTAACATTTGTACCATTGGTCATGTTGCGTGATAGGGTGGAGAATTAAGTTGGACTGAATTATGGAAACATGAACTCCCAAGGAAAAATTGTGCTTTTTTGGATGCTACACTCCAATCTTATATATGAAAAATGTTAAAAAAAAGTTAATAAACTCTTTGCACGGAGATACTCATCTCTAATTAAGATTTTTATTATTATTTTCTTTTCTTTTAATTTCCATTTCACTAGTTTGAGAAACATGCCCTAAGGGGATACTTTGCAAAGAATGGATTTATTTTGGCTTAGGCATGAAGTTTGAGCATTAAGTATATTTGAAAATTTCCCAAGACTTGCACTGACATTAACACTCATGACATATGGGTTGGGAAGACCACAGTGAGATCAAAAACTTGGTGGTCAACTTAATATTCTATTGATGTCACTAGTGAACAAGAAAACAAATTTTCTTGAATTCTTCCATAAATATTTTTCTAAGTTTGAAAACCTAATTATGCAACTATTTTCATTCTTGGGATGCATTTCCATGGAACTGACTATTATTTTTTTTTCTTTGTTGATTTTTTCTCAGAGGTAGTATATTTTATCAACATATGCCTCCATTTCTCAACTTCTCCTTTGATGGGTGCACTTCATATATTACTTCTTTCCACATTTTCTCATCCCTCAAACTTTTTGATGTCATGTTCATTTGAGGGTGTTTTATTGTTTTCCATGTGATATTTCCTTCTAGGTTGCATGGAATTTTTTTGCAGCTATTTTATTTTATCTTTTGTATCAGGGAAGATTACGACAATCGGTAATTATATACACTCATTATAAAAAAAAATATAAATAGATATTTTACTTGACACATTTTATTACCAAAGGCTAAAAGAAAAAATAAAAGGGAGCTCTAAAGATATACAACCTTTAGAAAACACCAGTGTATTTACACATTTTTAGACCATATGAATATCATTAAAAAAATATAGAGTATCTATGTTGTCCAAGGATGAAGCCAAATTTGAATTAGACATGGTTGTTAAAGGAGAACAAACTAAGTTTACCAATAATGTTGTAATTGGTGCTATGTGACATTCCACTTATAAACTTTCCAACCATCTTCTCAAACTTTTTGTTTCATCCTTTTTCCTCTAAACAATATTCTTGCGTTCTATTAATATCTTAGTTGTTGTCATTATTTGGGTGGCTAGCAAGTCCAAACATAGATTCAAAACCATAATGTGATCCTTAGCTTAGCCACAGTGCCATCAAAGATAGGAATTATTCGTATTCAATTCCCTTGATACCGAAGCCAATGGGATATTTTGAATCTAAATTCTACTCACCTGCAAGCTCAAACCAACTTTCCAAAGTTGAGGTAGTCTAAAATATTTGTCTCTCCAATTTTTGAAATTGAAATAGATGATGGCCATAGAAAGAGGTGTCTAAGCATCATGGAGAGACAAACACCTAACAATATTTAATGTGCACTCTAAGCCATGTGAACCAATTATATTTTTCATGTAGCTCACACAAGTGTAAATACATGGCCCAACTAATTTCATGATAATGAATTGTAGTTCCTCCTGCTTGTAGGGAATTCAATCCCAAATCTCCCATGACATAATTGAATGCAAACCTATGTTAATCCTTTTATTGTATTTCCTGGTGGTGTTCAAGAAATTGAAGGACATATTCCCTGCAATTTTCTGATGGCGAGGCATACCTGCCAAAACCTACATTCTCTCTTTCCTTTGCATATAAGAATGCATCCACCCAAATAAATACCATGTAAAATCTCAAACTGGAAATTTAAATAATGCGGAAGTTTCACTATCTCATATCCTATGGTTATGAAACCATACCTATCAAAATGTTATATGCGGAAACTTTTATCTTCAATCAATGGGTTTAAACCTTCTGATAAAACCCATTGGAATGACCTTCGAATTACTATTCGAATAACTTTGGTTTAACCATATCTCAACAAACCTTTTGGAACCCACAACATACCTATTCACCTTTAAAAAATGCTATCTATGTGGTCACAAATCTGCATGCTGAGGACATCATTATATATTTGGACCCCATTTAACACCCATGCTTGGTTTAAGCCAACACATCAATGTAGTCTTTTGTTTGGGTCCCACACTTATATTTCGGCCACGTGAACACTTCATAACCCAAAGCATATATATATATAAATCATAATTTAAATTCATTTAAACTGTGATTTTTTTACAACCAACATGCATTCGATTAAAAATTCACTCACCAATAGAATAATGTTCCAGCCCACAACAACCAATCGACTTAACATCACATTCGTTCATTCCAAAGGTTCAACTTCAATTTTTTGATATGATAACTGGTTCCACATCAGCTTACCAGCATATTCAATTGGCACATTCATTTCTGATCCAATGGCCAATCTGCTCTCACGCTCCAACAATACTTTAGGCACACATCTGAGGGCTATCGCGCGACGATGGCTTACAAACTTTAACACCTCAACTTCACGCGATAAAAATGGTTTCACAATACTTACTAACAACACGTGTCAAGCAGGGACCGATATCACGTTCCAAATGGAGATAACACTTACCAGTTGAAGAGTCACGCGATACCACTGGTTCCTCGTTTCAAACCCACTCTTCACGGTTCCAATTGGTATAATTGCTCAAGCTTCCACTTTCTTCTTAAACTGAAGCTTCCACACAGCTTTCATTCCAAATCTCGCAAATTCAACACGGATTCATTTCCACCTTTACTCTGCCACAGTCTCGATTATGATTTGAACAGTCTTCTGCCTCTTCGTTCAGATTTACGTTCCCCGCATATTATTTCACTGACTCGGAATTTTGATATGGCTAGGTTCCATTTGAAAGGACTTCACACCAACCATAAAATACATTCTCGCCTTATTTGATAATGCAAAACCTTTTCAGGTTTCATTGGGACAAAACTTCACCAACCCATGGTTCTATTCCACACGACAATTCCACTTCCATGCTAGCACTTGGTTTCAAAACAATAATTCATTGAAATGTAAAAAATCACCATTTCTTCGTGGCTATATCAATTGTGATTAAACTCATGTTATGACTCTCCTTTTGTGAAATCGATCCTTCCATGATCGATACAGTCAATGTATATATTTTCACATATTTGTGTGGCATCTCTTCTCGCCCTGATCCTGAAATTGATATAAATTTTATAACTTAACATCAATTCCCCCAATCATATACAGGATTACAATTTTAACCTTTTACACAGAGATTCATATTACACATTACACATACAATTTCTTCTTAAAATTCGAAAGCGCTCACACAGAATTTAAATCGAATAATTCTCATGAAATGTTGAAACAAATTCTTTCATAATATATAAATGAATTTACTTCCAAAATTCATTTTTTTTCCTCGGCCAGATCTTCAAATTCAAATGGCCCTTTTTAGCTACTCGTAGGCTTGCAAAAACTCTGTTTCCAAAACCTACTCTAACTCTGTCTCTCCCAGCTCCCCAGTTCTCTCCTCTTGATGCCTTTGAGGCTTATTTATACCAGATGATAATGAATTGATTCAACTCCCTTATAGCTCAACAAAAACTCTTTAATTTCTCAAAGTCATAAATTTGCTGAAACTGACTCTAAATTTATTCTTAAATCTGAACTGTCTCTTCATATTCCTAGCTAATCGACTTCCCCTCATGTTCTCCAATGATTTGGTAACATTTACAATTTTCACTCAATATTTAATTAAAACCACTCAAATTATTTAAGGATTACATAAGAAATTAAAAACATAAGAGCCCCCTATGTCTACAAAAATACAAAGTATTTTTCGGAACCTAATGCCCCTGCATCATTTTCATAATGATTTCATAATGTCAAATACCAAAGCTATGCACCAACAAACTCCCCACCCCCCACAATGTGATTGATTGTTCATATTCCTAGCTAGCATATTTGTATCCTTGGGTCATGGAAAAGAGTTACGAAACTAGGAATATTTTGGTGGAATCATTCCACACAACATTCCTAGTCGATGAGATTGCTAGGTTAGCCAATGTTCCATCAATATATTGAGATATTAGAGTACATGGATGGATTGATATTCTAGAACACAGGGATTTTAAAAATGGATTATAAATTTAGATTTGAGGGAGTGGTGCTGATATTTATGTGCCTTATGATATTATTGGAATATCCCACAATAATTAACTTGTGAATTTGGAATTTTTTGGCAAGATACATACCTTGTAGAAGCGCATACAACTTCGCTTGGTTATTTTAATATGTGCCCAAACTTGAGGAATATACTCTCTAATTTTTCCACTAAGGATAATAATTCCCCCCTCACCTATAACAACTAGGATTTTTTTTAAATCCCTATCAAAAGAAAGGATGTATGAATCCCAAAATGTTGACCTTTCTCGATAAGTTTCTTTGGAGGGATAATTGTCGGTGTTGTTTCTAATGCGACAAGACAAAAGTTGAGGATGAATATTGAATTCATCCATCCATATTGCTTCATATGACTCCAAAATTGAGGCCTACATAACCTGGGGCATTTGATTCAAATATGTTTTGTTGGTAGGGATTTAACTCTATCAGCTACTAGTCTTGGATTAGTCTAAATTTCTTGGAATATAGATTTATTACATGTATACCATGGTTTCCAACATGCATACTTTTGGAGTGCCATACAAAATCGTTTAAAAGGGAATTTCTTATAAATGAATTGAGGTGATGTTGGTGCTAAGATTCAAAAAAATTAATGGGAGATTCACACTCTAAAAAAAGAGAGGACATGGGGGAGGGTTTTCAAGGAAGAGGTGATATTCATAACCAAGTTTCATTGTACAATTAGATGAGCCCCAATCCCTATATATATATTTTTTATATTTAGAGTTGGGTGCACAATCGCTAAAAATAAAAGCATAAGAGGAAAAAGATCCTTAAGGTGGAATAAATCAAGCGCAAGTTCCAACCGCACCAGGAACATTCCAAGATTTCAAATGAGGAAGATCAAAGTCAGTTCAGTTCAATTCGTAACCAAGATCTGAGTGAAAAATAGAAATGATCCTTGTTTCCATTCGACATAAAATATGAACATCTTCACCTACAAATTTATCATTTTCCTTGCAATTGAAAATTCCCCATTCTCCCATATTTTCCCTGTTGTGGGTTGTTATCCAATATATGATTGTCTTTCCAAACAAGATTGCTCTCATTTCTCACTTCTTTGAGAAACTATTTCATTTTGGCATGAAAATTCCACAAGTTGTCCTTCAATATTTCATGTAAAACCTAATCTTCTCCAACCTTCACTTTCTTTGTGTTCATATTTTGTGTGTCACCACTTGCAAGAATTTTACCAGCCTACTGAATATTTTTATATTTTCTGCCTCACGTAACTTTATGTATGAATTTTACTTATCAACTTTAGAACCTTGAATCCTTTTTGCCCCATCAACATATGGCCTGACCCCATGCTCGTGCTCTATTATCTAACAGCATATATCCATCTTAACTCTAGATATACCAAGAGCCAAGAGGGATAAAATCTATTTTCACAGTAAAAAAGGTTTGCACCACATGATATTTGATCCCTCTTGTCATTCGATAGATCCATAGTTAAGATATAGGATGATTTAATTATTAATAACTAATCAGTATTTATATTTTTATGTAATTTGACTTAGTCAAAATTTTACATAACATAATAGGACAGGAAATTACAGCATCTCTTCCATATTGGATTGTAGAGCGCCTCTCAGTGCAATCACTAAATTTCTCTTTAAATTTGATTTTTTCATGGATGTAGGAGGCAGATAACCTCAGTTCTTAGCAGGAATCTAGAATGAATTAAGAATGAGTATTGTAGAGCTTCTTTGAAATAGTTGAATTTAGAAAGTTAAGTATGAGTATTCAAGAGATGAAATAAAGTGAAAATAATATTTATAATCTAGATCTTGAAGACCGTTGATGAACAAGGCACCCTTGGCCAACAACTTGGGATGTACCTCATCAACCCATATAGTGCAAAAAATGAACATTCAACAAGGACATGTCTCAAAAACATACTTATACATAATATTCCAGAGGGTGAATAAGGAAAACAATTTCGAGCACTGTCAAATCCCAATGAAGGATGAGAAAACTAGATAATTGAAATATCCAAATAACATGGCACACCAGTGAAGCTTTTCTTGAAGAATGATATAGTAATGGTCTTGAATGAGTTTCTAATTACTCTTGGAAAATTGACACTCCCAAAGGAGGTGTTTTACCATTCAGGAATGATGACACCCCAAAATGAGGTGTTTCATTTTTTTTGTTTTCTCCCATAGTAGTTCTTTATATGGTCATGTGGGAGTTCTTTGAATGCAGTTTTTAAATGAAAATTTGGGCTTTAGTCAATGTGCCAATGTTAAGTGAATACTAAAAAAATTTCTCTGAATCCTAGAAACCACAGCTAGAACAAAAACCACTTCTTCTTATTCTTCACATTTTGGTTTTAGGCTAAATACATGCTACATTTGCATACAAGACAACATATTCCATAATGGGGACTTGTCTCAATTTGGGAAATCTAAGATAGGGCTATTAAATTCTACAACCCTAATAGGTAAAGTATATTTAATGCTTGTTTCAATGAAAGAAGTGAATAATTTAGCTGCTAAGAAACAAAAATCATCATCAATTGTGTCCAACATGGCCTTGTAAATTCACAAAAAAATGTTTTCCATGCTTTGTTATTTTCCATTCTTGATGAATTTAAGGGCTTGAAAAAATCCTTTTTCAAAATCTCACTGTCTAAATTGTCCCCATTTATAATATAATCCTTGTGTGGGATAACCTTACAACAAGAATTCCTAGCATCCACAGTCCACCACGTGATTAATTAAAGCATAAGAAGAAAAATAGTCTGAAAATGAATCCCAATCATACCTTTCACTTTAGTAGGATCCTCAGCAAGAAATCCATGTGCCTAAACTTCCAATTTTCTCTTTAGAAAGTCAAAATAGAACTTAGAACCTCCATCCCCCTATTTAATCCATTGGTGTTGTGTATGGACCCGAGCACTACTAATAACATAATGCTTTCTTATTCAAACTGGAATCTTCAGCTAAGTAGCATCCTTTTGAAGGGTAATATCATGGAGATATTTCTCATGAAATATATAGCATTTTGTTTCTAAAGAATGTATATGTTAAAATATAATTGCAAATTTAACTTATTTTAGAATTGAAGCACATTATTCTAAGACTTTTTGTTAAAGTTACATCTTTATTCATCATTGAGTCGAAATCTGGAGAAAAATCTTTTGATGTACCTTCAACACCACTAAAATCTAATGTCCACTCAATTTATTCATAGATGAGACTCACATTTAATCCAGGAGGTAAGTTAAGGCCGTGTAGATATTTTAGTTGTTGTCCCTACCCAAGTCAATTGGCAGGATCAAAATCTAAAAAAGCGACCATTGCTTGTAGCAACGTGGTTGGATGTATGATAGAGAACAACAATGGGCATGCCAATCATACTATATTGATGGCAGGTGAGGATCCTGTAAAAGAAACCGTGGAAAGCATTAATCCATAGGTTTCAGCATACATGGCCCATAGTTTTCACATGGTTGTTGCATTTGGGGAGGTTATTCATCCTACTTTTCATACTGTGGCTAGACTGATGTGTCAAAGGTATCGTCTCATTTCTTCATTTGGGAAAATAATCCTTCTTTGTGGTTATTTGGTGCAGCTTTCTTAGCTTCATCACACTAGAAGACATTTTCACTATTTTTCTAAGCTCAGTTAGTTATAATACCCTGCAATAGCCACATTTATAGTGTAAGTCCTTGAACCCTGTAATGGCCAATTATGTAGTTTTAAGATTTAGAGCTAGTTTAATATATATTTTAAAATTTCATACTCTAGAACTTGGATTATGTAAATACTAGCATGCTTTATGTCTTAAGTTTTGATTATTTGGAATTTCATAATCTCTTAGTATCTTTGTATAATTTCATGTTTATTTTTTATTGTCTTTGATTGGTTAAGTGATATATTTTCTACCAAACTAATATGCCTTTCATTAATTGGCTCTAGTCTAGGTGGTTGAGAGGAACAATATTATCCTCCCGACCTAGTTTGAATTCCTGAAGTGACATGTTTACCTCTTAACAAATATTTCATTGTAGTAATTATGAGCCATATTATTAACTTACCCTTATGTCTGAAGAATATAGGGTTTACCATGGTTACCATATTCAAATTGAGGGAAATGTTTTGGGGGGTTTCCATGGGATATGTCATCTAAAATTAAAAAATAAAATAAAAGTGTTAGCACTCCACCAATTCTCTGAAGGTTGAAAACGAGACTGATAAAGGTAACCACAAACCGGTATGAACTTGTAGCTAGCCCTATGAGGCTGAGAGGGTTCTCTCCATGTGTTCAAAGTCAATGATTGACTGTGACATGAAAGATATTAGGCTAGATATGATAGGCTTAGGTAGGTTTTGAATATTTCAGGGTTTGATGTTGGATCAAGGATCAAACCATGTAGCTAGGTCTACATATCAAAAGGGTTTAGAGATGAAAAGATATAAAGGAGCAAGGTAGTAGTGGATATATGATGGATTTATGGGTTTTTAGGTATGGTGGTGAGTCTGAAAATGTAGAGGGATTTAATGAGCATGTTCAATCATGAATTCATTAAACTGGAAGCATGAAACACAAAATGACATTTCCATATAAACAGAGCTAAATCAATATAATTTTGCCTATGAATCGAAAGGAAAGCCACTGAAGATACAAGATATGAAAGAGAAGCTATATATCATTCAATAAATACTATAACAGAGAAAATAAATGATCATAAACTCACTACACATTAATTCCTAGATAATAGCTATATCTGCATCCTTTTATTTCTGAATATGAAAGTGAAAGTACAAGCTACAATAGTTACAATCCTCTAATGTCCAACTAGGAAAATGACTCTGAAAATGATAGAGATAGATCAAAACAACATCTAACCTCTCTCAGGGTTTGAATCCATCATTTTTAGAGCTGAATACATGATATACTAAAAAAAGCCCTAATGTTTAGTTGAGGTCAACCAATTCACCTCATCATAGGAAACCAAATACATTTGACAAAAATTACATTAAAAAGCATGTATCTACCCTATTTCACTATTTACCAACTCAATTACACGTCATGACATCATAAAATCATCATTCATAAATTACATAGGTAAACAATCAAACTAGGTCAAACTGCTTGTGAAAATGCTCACTCTAGAAAGCGTAGCGAAATTGGTAGAAGTGGCTTTTGGAGGACTTCCCGAGGTCCAAATCCCGATCTGAAAGTTGATATGGAAAGCTATGGATGTATAATACATGGTAGGATAATCAAGCACTAAAAAAGGTGGTTCCTAGCCCTCCAAAAATTCATTCTCCCAAGAGGACTCAGAAAGCATAGCATGGCCTCCAAAAACCAAGAAAAAAGGTGATTTTTTGCATGTTTTTTGGCATTTTGATCCCCCAAAAGTGGCTGACATGGCTCAACCACTGAATATGATTGATGTAATCATAAAGAGGAATCCAAAGATTCTGATTTTTCATCCATTTTACCTCCTCAACAAAAGTGTAGCGTGGCCCACGCTGTGCTTTTGCTAGTGTGACTGGTTTTCAAAAGTGCCAATTTTGACCAAAAACTCAGAAATTTCTACAAAACAAAAGTCTCAAAGGTAGGTCAATATCTCTCTAAATATAGGGTTTTTTGCAAACATGAGATAGGTTTTTGTTATTTGGAATATTGTGAACAAAATTTTCCTCCATTTTTCTAAAATACTTTCCCATTTTGTCATAATCAAAGCTAACAAATGATCACTAAAAACCTTGAGAAAGTGTGGCAAGCCTGGAGAGAACATAGTGAGCTAGGGGAAAATGACTTTCAAGGCCTTCCCGAGGTAAAAATTAGGATATGAAGGTACCACTAGAACTCTTAGTATTTTTTCTACACAATGGAGTCATCAAGAATTGCAAACACCTTCTCCAAATCCCTGAAAAAGTGTATTGAAGTCAAGTTGTCCAAAAGTGCATAAAACCTCCTGTGGAAATTCTATTTTTGGAATTTCTCTGAAATCATAATACCTATGTATAGCCTGAAGGAGGTTTCTTTTCCTTGGTCTATTATGGAAAAACACCTCTTTCACTTTTGGAAAATTAATCTCTATTTGGTCAGAAACACATTTTGAAGCAAAATTGTTCATGTGTGCACTGTAAACCTAGGCAGCCCAGAACTTGGAAAGGTGAAGCTATGATTTCTTTGAATTTTTCATTGCTTGGAAAGTGGAGAGGAAATCATCTCATATTATTTTACTGGTTCATATCTTTACATTTGGCCTCCCTTGTTGTAAGGCCTCTTATCTCCCTCCATATGTACTTTGCAAGGGGAGATCCCTAATAGTGAAAAATAGGGGAATGGATAAATGGAGAAGGATGGATGGGTTAGGAGAGGGAAATGTGGATGGGAAAAATTATGGAAGTAGGGAAGGGTGTTAAGAAGTTTTTGGAAGTGGAATGGGAGGGAATTACAGTAGGAGTAGAAATAGGGAACTTTATTACAGGTCTAGGTCTAGGAGGTTGCCAAAAATACAATATTAAGCTAGTGGTGTGGTGTAGGGGCTAGGGTTTGGATTTAGAAGCTTAGTGAGTGAAATTGAGGGGGTGTTGAGGCTTTAGAAAGTGTATTTGAGTGTGAGGAAATAAAAAATCACTATGGGAAGGTAAATTTGACTTGAAAATTTGGAAAAGAGAAACTATCCCACAAAAAGCAGTGTGGCACATTGTGGTCACTTGTTTAGGGACTTCTTGGATGTTGAAGTGCCAAGGTTTCCTTGGTAGATGAGTGAAAGATCTTCTTCAGTAGAATGAATGAGAAAAATGAATGAAATGGTCTTTTATAGCTTGTAAGAACGAACTTTCTTCATAGTAGTAGGTTGGCCCACCAAGTGCATTTCACTTGTGCTTTGAAAACTATGCAGCTTTGGGAACATGATCAAATTAGTACATATTTCAAACATAAATTATATTTGAAAACAAAATTTATTGAACAAATATTCCCATTACCACTCCTCATTTCTGGATTTTATGTATGGAATGATATATTTTGTGACCATAACCCTAATGACTTAATGGAGACATTGAAATGAACGAAATCATGATGATGTTGACTGAAGTGATGATGATGACCTAACAATGATGGTACACTCAATTGAGTGATGAAAATGACCAAAATGTAAAAAATTTGAAAGGAGCGAAAATATCCCTGGACACACTATCCAGTGACCAAATTTTTACTTTAAGACCTAATGAAATGACAAAAAACAGATTTTGAGAACCTAACAAGACATGATAAGAGCCCATTTGATCAGGGGTGACAAGATGAACAGATTGACACTAACATTGGCTCCAACTAAGGATGGAAGCGCCTTGGAGGTGTCAAGAACAACATATACCAAGTATCCTAACCATTGGGCATTCAGTCAAATCAAAAGATGAGACTAAATAATGGAAACTGAGTCAAAATTGAACTGATTTGGACTAGACAAAAACTTACTGAACTTATTGATGGCAGCATATCACTGAGACTTGAGGTCTTGAAATCATAATGAAAACTACCTACCTACTGAAGCCATATATATAATCATGTGAAGTGATCCTTCGAGTGTAACCAATCTAGCAGATGGATACTTACTTGAATTCTACTCTCATTTTCCTCAAGCAGGCAGAAAAAACAAAAACTAGGCCACTCTAAGTGTTTACTGAACATGTGCTTTTGGTCCATGAAAACAAGAAAATGCATCTCCCCTGTTGATTGTAGTAAGTCAGTTTAAGGATCTTAAATAATTTGAAATGTTACCTTGTCTTGAGATCCATCAAAAAAATACATGTACTCCCTTCATTGTGATCTGAGAGAATACTTGGTTGTTGATCCATAGGAAGGCATAAGGAAGTATGAATTTCTGTTATCTGAGTGTTAGTTGTAAATTCCTTAAGTATGAGAAACTATGATTCTATCTCTGTCATAATGTCTCTCTTAGACTCATACTCCTTCCATTCATAGTATAGGTCATCTTTGAACATAAAACATTTTTCAATATTGTTAAACATGACAACCCTATCCTCTTCAGGAAAGAAAATAGTCTCGGTTAGCTGATCTCTTTACAGGAAATCATCATCACAAATTGGCTTACTCACAACAACTTCCTGTATAGTTTCATCAGTCTCATGATTGTAATCATTTAAACTAATATATTCATTTTCAATAATGGAAGAAGTTTCACCAACACACTCTTGACTATGTGAACACTTCAAACCTGCATTATCTTGGGCTGTAACATGATTGTTTAGGACCTGATCTATTTCATCTTCAGACAGAGGAGAAACTTGAGTTTTATAACAGTTAACATTGGCTTGATGATTTTCATATTCAGGATCAGGAATAAGAATTTCTCTCTTTTGGTCTGAGTTTGTTTCATCCAAGGAGGAAGCTACTGATTCTTTTTGGTAGGAAAAATCATAAAGGACTTCTATGATCTCATCATCTATACAATCTTCATCCCCATACAAATTTTCAACAAACTTAATGAAATTTTCAGAAATCTCACAACAACTATCAATCATCGACAAGGAAGAATTATAACTTTGATAATGTTGAAAGGAAACTGAATGAAGTCCTTTATAGAATATGAACTAGTAGATGGTAAGACTTCATATCATGATCTCGCTTTTTCCTCCAAGGGAGCCATAAAAATATTCATCAAAAAATCTTCAGGAAACTCAATCTTTAGTTTATGAATATGAAAATGAAATTTTACCAAATGAAAACTAGCATCTTCACCATCATGACCTTTAAAATTTGGTAATCCTGTTTTCCAATCTATACAAGGAATTCGATTCGAAAAATCAGGAATATGAGCTCGATTCATAGGAGCATACCTTTGAGTAGTTGAATCCACTTTTGCAATAATGAAGCCACCAAGAAATTCTTTAGACTACCGGTTCTTGAAAAGTGGAGTCACCAAGAAAATTATGAACCTCTGGATTCTTCAACACTGGAGTCACCAGGTGCAATATGCACAACCTTCTTGTGCTTGATCATTATTCACCATTAGAAATCATATCTGATCCTTTTCATTCTTTCATAGGGAATATCTGTCACTTCGTTCCCCGACAACGACGCCAAAATGTTAGCACTCCACCAGTTCTTCGAACGCTGAAAAAGAGACTAGAAAAGGTAACCATAGACCACCTGGACCTAGTACCTAGCCATACCAAGCTGAGAGGGATCTCTATATGTGATCACAATCAAGAATTGACTGTGACATGAATTATATTATGCTAGATATGGTAGGCTAAGGTAGGATTTGAATATTTTATGGTTTGATGTTGGATCAGGGATGAAACCATGTAGCTACGTCTAGGTATCAAAAGGTTTTACAACTGCAAAGGTATAAAGGAGAAAGGTAGTAGTGTATCTATGATGGATTTATGGTTTTGTAGGTAAGGTGGTGAGTCTGAAAAGGTAGAGGGTTTTAATGAGCATGTTAAATCATGAATTCATGAAACTGGAAGCATTAAACACAAAATGACATTTCCATATAAACAAATCTAAATCAATATAATTATGCCTATGAACTGTAAGGAAATACACTGAATATAAAAGATATGAAAGTGGAGATATATATCATTCAGTAAAGACTATAACAGAAAAAATACATGATCATAAACTCACTGCACATAAATTCCTAGATAATAGCTACAACTGCATCCTTTGATTTTTGAATATGAAAGTTAAAGTGAAAGTTAAAATAGTTACAATCCTCTGATGTCCAACTAGTCAAATGAATTTGAAAATGACAGATATAGAGAAAAATAAAATCTCCTCTCTCTCAGGGTTTGAATCCATCAGTTGTGGAGCTGATTACATAATATGCTCAACAAAACCCTAATGTCTAGTGGAGGTCAACCAATTCACCTCATCATAGGAAGTTAGATACATTTGACCAAAATTACATTAACAAGAATGTATCTACCCTATTTCATTATTTACAAGTTGAATTAAACCTCGTGACATAAAAAATCATCATTCATCGATTACATAGGTAAAAAGTAAAACTAGATCAAACTTCCAGTAAAAAGACTACTTATTGGAGAAAGCATATCGAAGTTTGGAGAAAGCGTAGTGAAATTGGTAGAAGTGGATTTTGGAGGCCTTCCTGAGGTTCAAATCTTGATCCGAAATTTGCTATGGAAAGATTTGGATGTATGTTACATGATAGGATCATAAAGAACTCAAAAAGGTAGCTCATAGCCCTCCAAAATTTCATTCTCCCAAGAGTACTTAGAAAGCGTAGTGTGGCCTCCAAAAATAGGGCAGAAAGGTGATTTTTGCATGCTTTTGGGCATTTTGACCCCCCAAAAGTGGTTGGCATGGCTCAAATTCTGACTAGGATTGATGTACTCATCACGAAGAATCCAAAAATTATGAATTTTAACACATTGGACCTCCCCAAAAAAGTGTATTGTGGTCCACATTGTGCTTTTTCCAGTGTGACTCATTTTCAAAATTGCCAATTTTGACCAAAAACTGAGAAATTTCTACAAAAATAGGGCTCAAAGGTAGATCAATATCTCTCTAACCATAATTTTTTTTGCAAAAGTGAGAGAGAATTTTTTTATTTGGCATGTTTTGAACAAGAACCTCCTCTAGTTTTCAAAAATACTTTCCCATTTCGTCAGAATTAAAGTTTAATATTGATCGCTAAAAAACTGGAGAAAGCTTGGCGAGCTGGGGAAAAATGACTTTGGAGGCCTTCCCGAGGTCCAAATAAATATATAAAGGTACAATTGGAAAGGGTCATATTTTTTCTACACAATGGAGGCATCAAGAAATGCAAACCCATTCTTCAAACCCCTGAAAAATGTCTTGAATTCACCTTGTCCAGAAGTGCAAAAAACCTCCTATGGCAATTGTGTTTTTTGAAGTTCTCCCAAATCATAATACTGGTGTATAAATAGAAGGAGGTTTTTGTTCCTTAGTCTATGATGGAAAAAAACCTCTTTCACATTTTGAAAATACATCTCTATTTGGTCAAAAAAACATTTAAAAAAAAAAAACTTTTCATGTGTGCAGTGTAAACCCTAAGCAACCCATAACTTGGAAAGGTGAAGCTATGATTTCTTGGAATTTGGCACTACTTGGAAAGTGAAGAGGACATCATATCATATGTTTTGAGAGGTTCATATCTTTACATTTGGCCTCCCTTGTTGTAAGGCCTCTTATCTCCCTCCATATGTACTTTTCAAGGGGAAAACCCTAATATTGAAAAACAGGGGAATGGAGAAATGGAGTAGGATGGAGGGGCTAGGTGAGGGAAATGGGGATGGAAAAAGTTAGGGAAGTAGGGAAGGGTGTTAGGAAGTTTTATGAATTGGAATGGGAGGGAAGTAGGGTAGGAATATACCTAGGGAATTTTATTACAGGTCTAGGTCTAGGAGGCTGCCAAAAATGCAATATTAGGCTAGTGGTGTGGTGTAGGGGCTAGAGTTTGGATGTAGACGCTTAGGGAGTGAAAATGAGGGGGTGTGAAGGCTTTAGGGAGTGTATTTGAGTGTTAGGAAAGACAGAATAACCATGGGATGGTTAGTTTGACTTTCAAATTTGGAAAATATAATCTCTCCCACAAAACACAATGTGGCACCCCGTGGTCACTTATTTAGGGTCTTCTTGGATGCTGAAGTGCTGAGGTTGACTTGGTAGGTGAGTGATAGCTCTAATTCAATAGGATGAATGAGAAAAATGAAATAAATGGTCTTTTTTATGTTGTAAAAATCATTTTTCTTCATAGTAGTGGGTTGGCCTAGCAAGTAAATTTCCCTTGTGCTTTGAAAACTGTGCAAATTTGGGAACATGATGAACTTATTACATATTTAAAACATAAATTACATTTTAAACCAAAATTTATTGAAAAATTTTACCCATTACCACTACTCATTGCCAGATTTTATGTATGGAATGACATATTTGATGAGTGAAACCCTAATGATCTAATGGAGCCACTCAAATGAATGAATTCATGATGACGTTGACTGAAGTGATGATGATGACCTTACCATGATGGTACACGTAGCTGAGTGATGAAAAGGACCAACATGTAAATTTTTTTGAAGGAGTGGAAATAGCCCTAGACACACTATTGAGTGACCAAATTTTTACTTGAAGACTTAATGAAATAATAAAAAATTGATTTTGAGAACCTAACAATACATGATAAGAGCCCAATTGATTACTAGTGATAGGCTCAACAGACTGCCACTAACATTGGCTCCAGTTGAGGATGTCATCTCCTTGGAGGTGTCAAGAACACCACAGAACAAGTATCCTAACTATTGGGCATGGAGTCAAAATCAAAATACGAGAATAAATAATGAAAATTGACTAAAAAATTAACTAATTTGGACTAGACAAAAACTTATAGAACTTATTGATGGTAGCATATAACTGAGACTTGAGGGCTTCAAACCCTGATGAAAACTACCTACCTTCTGAAGACATATGTACAATCATGTGAAGTGATCCTTCCAATGTCACCAATCCAACAAATGTCTACTTACTTGAATTATGCTCTCATTTTCCTCGAGCAGGTAGAAAAAACAAAAACTAGGCCACTCCAAGTGTCTAGTAAACATGTGCATATGGTCCATGAAAACAAAAAAAATCATCTTCCTTGTTGACTGTAGAAAATTAGTGTAAGGATATTCAATAATTTTAAATGTTACCTTGTCTTGAGATTCAACAGAAAAAATACAAGAACTCCCTTCATTTTGATCTAAAATAATACCTGGTTCTTGATCCATAGGAAGGCATAGAGAAGTATGAATTTCTACTATCTGAGTGTTGGTTGTAAATTCCTGAAGCATGAACAACTCTGATTCTATCTTTGGCATATTGTCTCTCTTGGAATCATTCTCCTACCATTCATAGCCTAAGTCAGCTTTGTACATAAAACAGTCTTTAATATTTTTAAACATGACAACCATATCATCTTCATGAAAGAAAATAGTCCTTGTTAGCTTATCTCTTTGTAGGAAATCATCATTACAAATTGGCTTACTCACAACAACTTCCTGTATAGTTTCATCAGTCTCATGATTGTCGTCATTTAAACTCAGATCTTCATTTTCAATAATGGAAGAAGTTTCACTAACACACTCTTGACTATGTGAACACTACAAAATTGCATTATCTTGTGTTGTAACATGAATTTTCGGGAGTTGATCTATTTCATCAGACAGAGGAGAAACTTCAATTTTATAGAAGTTAACATTGGCTTGATGTTTTTCATTTTCAGGATCAGGAATAGGAATTTATCTCTTTTGGTCCCAGTCTATTTCATCCAAGGAGGAAGCTGCTCATTCTTGTTGGCAAGAAAAATCATAAAGGGCTTCTATGATCTCATCATCTAGAAACTATTTATCCCCATACAATTTTTCAAGAAACTTAATGAAATTTTTAGAAATCTCACAACAACTATCAATCATTGACAAGGACAAATTAGAGCTTTGATAACGTTGAAAGAAAATTGAATGAAATTCCTTTATAGAATATAAATTGGCAGTTGGTAGACCTTCATACCATGATCTTGCTTTTTCCTCCAAGGTAGCCATAAACATCTTCATCACACAATATTCAGGAAAATCAATCATTAGTCTATGAATATGAAAATGAAATATGACCAAATGCAAACTAGCATCTTCACCATCCTGATCTTTAAACTTTCGCAACCTTATTTTCCAATCTCTACAATGAAATCGAATCAGAAAACCACGAATATGAGCTTGATTCATATGAGCATACCTTCAAGCAGTTGAATCCATTTTTAAAATAATTAAGTCACTAAGAAGTTCTTATGACTGCTGGTTCTTAAAAAGTGGAGTCACCATGAAAATTTTGAATGTTTAGATTCTTCAACACTGGAGTCGCGAGGCGAAAGATGCACAACCTTCTTGTGCCTGGTCACTGTTCACCATCGGCAATAAGATTTTATCCTTGTCATTCTTTCCCAGGGAATATATGTCACTTCATTCCCCAACAACTACACCAGAATGTTAGCACTCCACCAGTTCTCCGAAGGTTGAAAAGGAGGCTGACAAAGTTAGCCACATACTATTTTGACCTAGTAGTTATCCCTACCAGGCTCAGAGGGCTCTCTCTATGTGATCACAGTCAAGGATTAACTCTGACATGAAATATATTATGCTAGATATTATAGGCTCAGGTAGGTTTTGGATATTTTATGGTTTGATGATGGATCAGGGATGAAACCATGTAGCCAGGTCTAGGTATCAACAGAGTTTACAGCTACAAAGATATAAAGGAGCAAGGTAGTAGTGGATCTATGATGGCTTTAGGGTTGTGTAGGTATGTTTGTGAGTATGAAAAGGTAGAGGGATTTAATGAGCATGTTAAATCATGAATTCATTAAACTGGAAGCATGAAACACAAAATGGAATTTACATATAAACAGAGCTAAATCAATTGAATTATGCCTATGAACTATAAGGAAATCAACTAAAGATACACGATATAAAAGAGGAGCTATATATCATTCAATAAAGACTATAACAGAGAAAATACATGATCATAAACTCACTGCACATGAATTCATAGATAATATTTACAACTGCATCCTTTGATTTCTGAATATGAAATTGAAAGTACAAGTTATAATAGATACAATCCTCTGATGTCCAACTAGTCAAATGACTTTGAAAATGATAGATATAGAGAAAAACAACATTTCCCCTCTCTCAGGGGTTGAATCCATCAGTTATGGATTTGATTACATGATATTTTCAACAAAACCCTAATGTTTAGTGGAAGTTAAGCAATTCACCTCATCATAGGAAACTAGATACATTTGACAAAAAATACATTAACAAGCACATATCTACCCTATTTCACTATTTACAAGTTCAATTACACCTCATGACATGAAAAAATCATCATTCATCAATTACATAGGTAAAAAGTCAAAATAGGTCAAACTTCCCATGAAAAATGCTTGCGGGAGAAAGCGTAGTGAAATCTGGAGAAAGTGTAGAAAAATTGGCAAAAGTGGTTGTTGGAGGCCTTCTCGAAGTCCAAATCCTGATCTTAAAGTTGGTATGGAAATCTCTTGACTTTTTTGACATGATAGGCTCATCAAGAGCTCAAAAAGGTCGCTTGTAGCCCTCCAAAACATCATTCTCCCAAGAGTACTCAGAAAGTTTAGTGTGGCCTCCCAAAATATGGCATACAGGTGATTTTTTGCATGTTTTTGGGTATTTTAATCCCCAAAAATTGGTTGACATGGATCAACCGCTCGCTATGATTGATGTAATCATCAAGAGGAAACTAAAAATGTGGATTTTGCATCCATTGTAACTCCCCAACAAAAGCGTAGTGTGGCCCACGTTGCGCTTTTGCTAGTGTGACTAGTTTTCAAAGTTGTCAATTTTGACCAAAAACTCAGAAATTTATGCAAAAATAGGGCTCAAAGGTAGGTAAATAGAACTCTAAAAATAAGGTTTTTTGAAAATATGAGTGAAATTTTTGTTCGTTGGCATGTTGGGAACAAAAACCTCCTCTAGTTTTCAAAAATACTTTCCCATTTGGTCAGAATAAAAGTTTAAAGTTGATCACTCAAAAACTGGAGAAAGAGTAGTGAGAGTGGAGAAAGCATAGCGAGCTGGGGAAAAATGAATTTTGGAGGCTGTCCCGAGGTCCAAATAAATATATTAAGGCACCATTGGAAATATTAGGATTTCTTCTACACAATGGATTCATCAAGTACTGCATACACTTTCTCGAAACCCCTAAAACATTGTCTTGAAGTCAAGCTATCCAGAAGTGCAGAAAGCCTCTTGTGGCAATTGTATTTTCCAAATTTATCCAAAATCATAATACCTATATATAAACTGAAGGAGGTTTATTTCCTTGGTCTATTATGGAAAAAAAACTCTTTTACATTTGGAAATTTCATATCTATTTGGTCATAAACACATTTTGAAGAAAAATTGTTCATGTGTGTACTGTAAACCCTAATCAACCCATAACTTGGAAAGATGAAGCTATGATTTCTTGGAATTGCGCACTGCTTGGAAAGTGGAGAGGAAATGATATCATATGTGTTGAGTGGTTCATATCTTAACATTTGGCTTTCCTTGTTGTAAGGCCTCTTATCTCCCTCCATATGTACTTTGCAAGGGGAAAACCCTAATAGTGAAAAACAAGGGAATGGATAAATGGAGTAGGATGGAGGGGTTAGGAAAGGGAAATGGGGATGGGAAAAATTAGGTAACTAGGGAAGGGTGTTAAGAAGGTTTAGGAAGTGGAATGGGAGGGAATTATGATATGAGTAGACTTACGGAATTTTATTGCAGGTCTAGGTCTAGGAGGCTACCACAAATGCAATATTAGGCTAGTGGTGTGGTGTAGGGGCTAGGGTTTGGATGTAGAAGCTTAGGGAGTTAAATTGAGGGGTTTTGAGGGCTTTATAGAGTGTATTTGAGTCTTAGGAAAGACACAATCACTATGGGAAGGTCAATTTGACTTGAAAATTTGGAAAAGAGAAGTTCTCCCACAAAACGCGGCGTGGCACCTTGTGGTCACTTGGTTAGGGTCTTCTTCGATGTTGAAGTGACAATATTGCCTTGGTACGTGAGTGAAAGTTCTTATTCAATATTATGAATGAGAAAAATGAAAGAAATGGTCTTTTCTATCTTGTAAGAATCAATTTTCTTCATAGTAGTGGGTTGGCCCGCCAAGTGCATTTCACTTGTGCTTTGAAAACTATGCACCTTTGGGAACATGATGAGCTTATTATATATTTGAAACATAAATTAAATTTGGAACCAAAATTTATCGAACAAATTTCCCCATTATGATTCCTCATTGTCGGATTTTATGTATGGAATGACAGATTTGGTGACTGGAACCCTATTGACCTAATGGAGAGACTGAAATGCATGAAATCATGATAGTGTTGACTAAAGTGACGATGATGACCTTACAATGATGGTACTCTTAGCTGAGTGATGATAAGGAAAAGCATGTAAAATTTTTGAAAGGAGTGGAAATAGACCTAGACAGACTATCTAGTGACCAAATTTTTACATGAAGACCTAATGAAATAACGCAAATTTGATTTTGAGAACCTCACAAGACATGATAAGAGCCCATTTGATCACTAGTGATAGGCTGAACAGACTGACACTAACATTGGCTCCAGCTAGAGATGGAAGCTCCTTGGAGATGTCAGTAACATCATAGACAAAGTATCGTAGCAATTGGCCATGGATTCAAAATCAAAAGACGAGACTAAATAATGAAAACTGACACAAAACTGAATTGATTTGGACTAGAAAAAAACTTACTGAACTTATTAATGACAGCATATCACCGAGACTTGAGAGCTTGAAATGCTAATGACAACTACCTTCCTGCTGAATACATATGTACAATCATGTGAAGTGATCCTTCTGGTGTAACCAATCCAGAAGATGGCTACTTACCTGAATTTTTCTCTCATTTTCCTTGAGAAGGTAGAAAAAAAAAACTAGGCCACTCCAAGTGTCTACTGAACATGTGCTCTTGGTCCATGAAAACAAGAAAATTCATCTTCCTCGTTGACTGTAGAAAATCAGTGTAAGGGTATTCAATAATTTGAAATTTTACCTTGTCTTGAGATCCAACAACAAAAATACAAGTACTCCCTTCATTTTGATCTGAAAGAATACTTAGTTGTTGATCCATAGGATGCCATAGGGAAGTATGAATTTTTTCTATCTGAGTGTTGGTTGTAAATTCATGAAGTATGAGCAACTCTGATTCTATCTCTGACGTACTGTCTCTCTCGGACTCATTCTCTTTCCATTCATAGTCTACGTCATCTTTGAACATAAAATATTCTTGATGATTGTTAAACATGACAACCCTATCATCTTCATGAAAGAAAATAGTCCATGTTAGCTGATCTCTTTACAGGAAATCATCATCACAAATTGGCTTACTCACACCAAATTCTTGTATAGTTTCATCAATCTCATGACTGTCATCATTTAAACTCAAATCATCATTTTCAATAATGGAAGAAGTTTCACTAACACAATCTTGACTATGTAAACACTACAACCCTGCATTATCTTGGGATGTAACATGACTATTCAAGAGATGATCCATTTCATCTTCAGATAGAGGAGAAACATGATTTTTATAGTATCTGACATTGGATTGATGATTTTCATTTTCAGGATTGGTAATAGGAATTTCTCTCTTTTTGTCCCAGTTTGTTTCATCGAAGGAGGAAGCTATCGGTAGGAAAAATCATAAAGGGCTTCTATGATCTCATCATATAGACACTCTTCATCCCCATACAAATTTTCAAGAAACTCAATGAAATTTTCTGAAATCTCACAACAACTATCAATCATCGACAAGGAAGAATTACAGCTTTGATAATGTTTAAAGAAAACTAAATGAAATTCCTTTATAGAATATAAACTTGCATAGGGTAGATCTCCATACCAAGATCTCGATTTTTCCTCCAGGGTGCCATAAACATCTTCATCAGAAAATATTTAGGAAACTCAATCTTTTGTTTATGAATATGAAAATAAAATTTGACCAAATGCAAACTAGCATATTCACCGTCCTCACCTTTAAAATTTGGAAAACCTGTTTGGAAATCTATACAAGGAACTTGATTCGGAAAACCAGGAATATGAGCTCAACTCATAGGAGCATACCTTCAAGCAGTTGAATCCATTTTGACAATAATGAAGTCACCAAGAAGTTCTTCAGACTATTGGTTCTTGAAAAATGGAGTCACCATGAAAATTCTAAACCTTTGGATTCTTCGACACTCGAGTCGCCAGGTGAAAGATGCATGACCTACCAGGTTGAGAGGAGTCTGTCTATGTGATCAAAGTCAAGGATTGAATATAACATGAAAGATATTAGGCTAGATATGATGGGCTTATGTAGGTTTTGAATATTTTAGGGTTTGAAGCTAGATTAGGGGTGAAACCATGTAGCTAGGTCTAGGTATCAAAAGGGTTTACAACTGCAAAGATATAAAGGAGCAAGGTAGTAGTGAATATATGAGGAATTTAGGGTTTTTTAGGTGTGGTGGTGATTCTATAAATGTATAGGGATTTAATGAGAATGTTCAATCATGAATTCATTACACTAGAAGCATGAAACACAAAATGGCATTTCCATATAAAAATAGCTAAATCAATAGAATTATGCCTATGAACTATAAGGAAATCCATCGAAGATACAAAATATAAAAGAGGATCTATATATCCTTCAGTAAAGACTATAACAAAAAAAATACATGATCATAAACTCATTGCACATGAATATCTAGATAATAGTTGCAACTGCATCCTTTGATTTTTGAATATGAAAGTGAGAGTACAAGATACAATAGTTACAATCCTCTGATGGCTAACTAATCAAATGACTGTAAAAATGATAGATACAGACCAAAACAACATCTCCCCTCTCTCAAGGGTCAAATCCATCAGTAGTGGATCTGATTACATGATATTCTCAACAAAATCGTAATGTTTAGTGGAGGTCAACCAGTTCACCTCATCATAGGAAACTAGATACATTTGATCAAATACACATTAACAAGCATGTATCTACCTTATTTCAATATATACCAGCACAATTACACCTCACGACATCATAAAATCATCATTCATCAACTACATAGGTAATAATTCAAACTATATCAAACTTCTTGTGAAAAATGCTTTCTAGAGAAAGCATAGCGAAATCTGGAGAAAGTTTAGCGAAATTGGTAGAAGTGGCTTTTGGAGGCCTTCCCGAGGTCCAAATCCTTATCTCAAAGTTGCTATGGAAAGCTCTGGATGTCTACTACATGGTATGATCATCAAGCACTCAAAAAGGTTGCTCCCACCCCTCCAAAATTTCATTCTATCAAGAATACTCATAAAGTGTAGCATGGCCTCCAAAAACAGGGTAGAAAGGTGAAATTTTTGCATGTTTTTGGGCATTTTGACCCCCCAAAAGTGGCTGACATGGCCCAAAAACTTAGACATTTCTATAAAAATAGGGCTTAAAGGTAGGTCAATATATCTCTAACCATAAGTTTTTTGGCAAACTTTAGAGATTTTTTTGTTCTTTGGCATGTTTTGAACAAAAAAGTCCTCTGGTTTTCAAAAATACTTTCCCATTTGGTCAGAATCAAAGTTTAAATTGATCACTCAAAAACTAGAGAAACTGTAGCGAGCAAGGGAAAAATTGCTTTTGGGGGCCTTCCTGAGGTCCAAATCAAGCTATGTATGTACCATTGGAAATATTAGGATTTCGGCTACAAAATAGAGTCATCAAGTACTGAAAATACCTTCTCCAAACCCCTGAAAAAAGGTCCTGAAGTCAAGTTGTCCATAAGTGTAGAAAACCTCCTGTGGCAATTGTATTTTTGGCATTTCTCGCAAATCATAATACCTGTATATAAACGGAAGGAGTTTTCTTTTCCTTGGTATATGATGGGAAAAAAACATCTTTCACTTTTGGGAAACTAATCTCTATTTTTTTTAAAACATACTTTTGAGAAAAAAGATTCATGTGTGCACTATAAACCCTAGGCCGTGTTGGAAATACTGAGGGGGGGGTGAATCAGTAGTCCTTTCAATTAGGCATTAGTTAATCTTCAATTATTATCAGTGTTTGTACAATGATAGCAATAAACAAAAGGAACACAAATCCACACATTTTTTAAGGTGGGAACCCACTTTGGGACAAAAACCACCTAATAATTTTCTAATAATTCTTTAATATTCAACTCCAATTGAAAATAAAGCTCCAACTTCCTAGAATCTAGGAAAACATTCTTCTCCAACTCCCACTGGATGGACGCTCCAATGCTCGAGATTCTTCTGTAGTCAACTGAATGGATGCCCCAACACCAAATGAGCTACAGCTCACCCTAGCACCACCCTACCACCCTGAAGGTTTCACAGTCTTGAACCTATTGGTGACTTCATGCACCAGCCTAGCACCACCCTACCACCCTATAGAAGAATAAAAGAAGAATGGAATTCCGTACCAGGAAAAATGGTCCACTTTACAATGATATAGAATGTTGTAGAAGAAGAAGACACACTAGACCATAACTCCAAATATGACACAACCACCTAATGATGATCCTAGACCTCCCAACACTACCTCTTCAACTCTTGGCAGATAGACACTGGTACAATTTTTACAATAATGTATTTACAATGACTTAGTACAATGATACCTTTATAGTGACTGTATGCAATGTTGCCCACTTCAAGACTTCATGTGATGAAATTCTTGCTGTTGTTCTCCACCTTGATTGCTGCTCTTTTCATTCTACCCTCTATTGTACCTTGCTTGTTTTTCTGTCCTAAAAAGTTTGGTCCTTTGCAACCCTTGACAACACATGATCTAGATTTTTCTTGCCTTCTAGGAGCTCGATATTGAATATCGCATATATTTGTTATTCCAGATCCCCAATATGTAATTTTCATCCCTATATTATTCCTCCGAGTCTTATTTCTAATTCCATGGGTCTGACCCAATTTGAATTCTTCAAGGGAGAGTTATACCCAATCTCTCATAATGCCCTAATTATGGACTGTTTTAGTAGAGAAAACTTGTACGGAATGCCACGTGTCATTGTTTCTTCATTCGACTATGAAATTTATACAGTGAAAACTTCAATATATGCACTATCTATCACTTTTTACAAAATTCCAATCCAATACTCAGAGAGAGATTTATTACGATTTTCCCAAGGTCACTTCTTTCAGATGAATTTCAGGATCCTGCAAAATCAGTGACTTTCATAGATCATATCTCTGAAAATATTGTGCACCTTGATATAAAATTTGTACAGGAGCTTCCTCAAGACTTCAGTATCACCTCATAAACATATCAACTTCTAAACCTTCGTAGTAAAAAATTTAGAGCGAAAATTCCACGTTGACCTATTTCAGATAGGGAAATCCCTACATAAGGAGGATATGAGGATCACAAATTATATAAATGCTTAGGTTAAGAGGGGCTTCAACAAGTGAACGTGGGAGGTATTTTAGGAGCTTAAAAATTATTAATTATTTACTTTTCAACGACCCATGCCACAACCCCATGGGGTTTTATCCCACTAACTGGGGTTGCAAACTTCAAACATGAATATCTCTCAAACCATGAAGAATTACGTGGCGTTCTATATATCAACGGAAACATCTCAACAAGTAGAAACCCTAAAAATCATTCTTGATCCAGAATATATTAATTTGGTAGTTCAAAATTCCCATGCAATATTACGGCAGCCCTTGGTGCTTCTTGGGTTGACATCAATGACAACCACTGATCAAAAATCTCCCCCTTTGGCATTGACGGCAACACAAGTACTCCCCTTGCGATCATGACACCTCTTCCTACAACATTCTCTCCCCCTTTGACATCAATGGAAAAGGGTAACTCCCCCTGATACACAACCATCTTGTGGACCTGTACACACTTCCACTCCCCTGACACACAACCATCCTGCGGACTTGTACACACTTCCACCCCCCCTTTATATTCTGAATAAGGAAAATATAATGAGAACTTGGGAGAATCCCAAGCTTCTGGAGAATATATTCCAATGCTTCACGAGTACTATCATGATATCAATGCTTCATGCCCAATATGCATCTGTAAAGGCATGAATAATGAGATTTTTACCCTTGGGATACCACAAGCCATATTCTGTTGTTCCCTTTAGATATCGAAGAATTATTTTGATGGCAATAATATGTGATTCTTTTGGTGTTGCTTGGAATCTTGCTACTTGTTCAACTACTTGCATAACATCTAGCTAGGAGGCTATTACATATAGAAGACTACCAATCATAGATCTGTAGAACCTTTGATCCACATCCTTAGATGAGTCATCTATGCTCAATTTGCAAGGTCCTATTACCATCGGAGTAAGGATGGATTTGCAATCTTCCATTTTGAATTTCTTGAGCATTTCCTTAATGTACTTGGCTTGACATATAAATATTCCTTTCTCTTGTTGAGATATTTGAAGCCCTAAGAAGTGTATGAGCTCACCAAGTAAAGACATCTCGAAATCACTTTGCATCTTTATAGCAAACTTCTTAACTAGTCGATCATCATTGCTACCAAATATTATATCATCCTCTTTAGCTATTTGACATGATTTAGTTTCTAGATCCAGAACATATATGTCATTTGGAGCTCGACTTTCTATAGCTACAATTTCACCATATTTGCCTTTCTTGATTTCACATTTTGTGGAGTTGAATAGTATTGTGTGTCCTTGATCACACATTTGTCCAACAGTGAGCAGATTGTGATTCATATTTTCAACCAATAGAACATTCTTGGCTAGAGCATATTTGCTTCTGAGAGTGACAATACCTGATCCTATAACATTTGAGGATCCATCATTTCCAAAGGACACGGTTCCATCCTTCTTCTTATTCATAGATACAAATTTCTTTCTATCTCTAGTCATATGCGTTGAGAAAATGCTATCAACATACCACACATCTTTGTTGTTTTGAGCCTTGAGAATGAGAGCACAATTATCAGTCTTCTTCTTCTTCCATGTTCATTCGTTCTATGGCTTCGAAGATTATTCTAGAGGATTTTCACGTTTGCAGTCTCTAGCTATGTGTCCAAAGTTTCGACATTTGTAACATTCAATATTATTTCTTAAATGTTCAAATATATTGATGTTTAGCTGAGCCATGGGAGGTTCATATTTGACAGATCTCCTGGAATTGTATTGGTTCCTAGGGTACGTGTGACATTCTACAACTTTATGACCAAAATTTCCACATGAATAACAATAGCCATAAAAAATATGTTGGTACCTGGACGGAAATATTCATCGAGGAATTGTCTTCCAAGGTTGTTCTTGCGAATCTTGTCCAATGAAGTCTACATGCATGTCAGATCTCATAGGTTCATTGTATTTTGTTATAGAGGATCCTACTTCTTCTTTGTAACTGAGGCTAGTTCTGTCATTGTAAGATCGTTGATTGTTGATGAGTTCTTCCAATGCCCTTGAGCTATTGGCATAGTTTTGGATAGTTTTTCCCTTCTTCACTTCCTTATGCATCGAGACTACTTTGGCTTCTAATTCTTCCCTTTATTGGTTTCTTTCTTCCAACTTCTTTTGAAGTGACTCTTCAATGCATTTGTGTTCTTCAACTTCAATTTTGAGACCTTGAACTTGTTCTTCAAGAGTATTGGAACGAATCTTCTCAGCCTTGAGCTCTTTTATAAGCTTGATTGCTTCCTTAGAAAATTCTTCTATGGTCAACCCTTATTCTTCATTTTTTGATACCTCTTGTTTATTGTGCTTGGCCATAAACAATACTCTCTCATTGGCTTCTTCTTCACTGTCATTGTCTTCATCAGATGATGAGCTATCTTATTTAGAGAGAAAGTTCCTTTTGGATCCTTTCTTGTTGAATTTATTAAAGCCTTTCTTTCCTTTTGAGTTTCCATCACTTCTATTTGGACATTTTGATGCGAAATTCCCAACCTCACCATAGCCGAAACATATCAATGGAAGTTTACCTTTGAATTTTCCCTTACCAATTTTTAGTTTTCTTGTAAAGTAAGCATATTATTCATCTGAAATACCTTCTTCATCATCTCCCTTTTCTTCACACTTGTAGGTGCATGACTTTTCAATTGAAGGTTGGTTGTCCTTATTGGTTTTTTAGATGCAACGAACGCAGTTTCTAGATGTGAAGTACCCTCTTCTTCATCAAGTCTCATTTCATATGCTATGAGAACTCCATGTAATTCCTCTTTGCTGATTTTGTCCATATTTGCACTATATTCTAAGACTGATACCTTTGGGTTGAATATCCCTGGTAACGTTATAATAATATTTCGTATAATAATCTTCTCATGAACTGACTCTCCCAATCCTTCCAGTGTATTGGTTATTTCATCAACGTATTCGAAATATGCAGCAATGTTGCAATCTTCTTTCATTCTGAGTTGCTCAAATTTTTCTCTATAGATTTGATCCTTTTCTTCTTTGACATTTGAGTTACCTACATATATATTCTCAAGCTTGTCCCATACATTTTTGGCGGTTTTACAACCCAACACCTTATGATAAGTAGATTCAATAAATCCATTGATAATAATATTCTTTGCTTTTGCATCATCTACCAAATTCTTCTTGCCTTGTTCATCTGCGGTTGATGTAAATCCATTCTGAAGAGTGTTCCATACTTCGTAACCTTGCGCCAAGAGATATGCCTCCATTCCTCCTTTCCAGAGTGCATAATTATTTTCATTGAATAGAGGTACACCATTCTTGGTATGCTCCATGATCTCCTTCCAGCTGTTAAACTGCTATTGAAGGAACCAAGCTTTGATACCAATTGATGGAAATACTGAGAGGGGGGGTGAATCCGTATTACTTTCAATTAGAGAATTAGTTAATCTTCAATTATTATCGGTGTTTGTACAATGATAGCAGTAAACAAAAGGAAAACAAATGCACAAAGTATTTAAGGTAGAAACCCACTCCGGGACAAAAGCCACCTAATGCTTTTCTAATAATTCTTTAATATTCAACTCCAATTGAAAATAAAGCTCCAACTTCCTAGAATCTAGAAACTAATTCTTCTCCAGCTCCTATTGGATCGATGCTCCAACACCCACGATTCTTCAGTAGTCAAGTGAACGGATGCCCCAACACCCAATGAGCTACAACTCACCCTAGCACCACCCTACCACCCTGAATGTTTCACAGGCTTGAACCTATTGGTGACTTCATGCACCAGCCTAGCACCACCCTACCACACTATAGAAAAATAAAAGAAGAATGGACTCCCGTTCCAGGGAAAATGATCCACTTTACAATGATATAGAATGATGTAGAAGAAGAAGACACACTAGACCATAACCCCAACTATGACACAACCACCTAATTATGATCCTAGACCTCCCGACACTGCCTATTCAATTCTTGGAAGATAGACACTAGTACAATTTTTACAATAATGTATTTACAATGACTTAGTACAATGATACCTTTATAGTGACTGTATGTAGTGATGCCCACTTGAAGAATTCATGTGATGAAACTCTTGCTGCTATTTGGCACCTTGATTGCTGCTCTTGTCATGCTACCATCTGCTGCACCTTGCTTTGCTTTGCTGCCCTAGAAATCTTGGTCCTTTGTAGCCCTTGACAACACATGATCTAGCTTCTTCTTGCCTTCTAGGAGCTTGATATTGAATCTAGTGTATCTCTGTTATTTAAGATCACAAATATGTGATTTTCAGCCCTGAAGTAGTTCTCTGAGTCTTCTTTCCAATGCCATGGGTTTGACCCAATTTTGATTCTTCAAGAGAGAGTTATGTCCAATCTCTCACAATGCCGTAATTATGGACTGTTTCAGTAGAGAAAACTTGTACGGCATGCCACGTGTCACTGTTTCTTCATTCAGCTTTGAAATTGATACCGTAAAAGCTTCTGTCTACACACTATTTGAAACATTTTCTAGAATTCCAATCTGATACTTAGAGAGAGAGTTATTACGATTTTCCCAAGGTCACTTCTTTGAGATGAATTTCAGGAGCCTGCAAAAATACTGACTTCCATAGATCATATCTCCGAAAATATTGTGCACCTTGATCTAAAATTTGTAGAGGAGCTTCCTCAAGATTTTGTCTTCACCTCATACAAATTTCAGCTTCTGAGCCTTCGTAGAAAAAACGTTAGAGTGAAAATTCCACGATGACCGGTTTCAGATAGCGAAATCCCTACATAAGGAGGATATGATGATCACAAATTATATAAATGCTTAGGTTGAGAGGGGCTTCAACAAGTAAACGTGGGAAGGATTTTAGGAGCTTAAAAATTATTAATTTTTTACTTCTCAATGACCCATGCCACAATCCCATGGATTTTTAGCTCACTAACTGGGGTTGCAAACTTCAAACATGAAGATCTCTCAAACCGTGAAGAATTACGTGGCATGCCATATATCAACGGAAAAATCTCGACAAGTAGAAACCATAAAAATAATTCTTGACCTATAATATAGTAATTTGGTAGGTCAAAATTCCCATGCAATATTGGGGTATCCCCTGGTGCTACTTGGGTTGACATCAATGACAACCGTTGATTAACAGGCAGCCCATAACTTGGAAAGGTGAGGCTATGACTTCTTGGAATTTGGAATTTCTTCGAAAGCAAAGAGGAAATCATCTCACATGTCTTGATTGCTTCATATCTCTAAATTTTTCCTCCCTTGTTGTAAGGCCTCTTATCTCCCTCCATATGTACTTTGCAAGGGGAAAAACCTAATAGTGAAAAATAAGGTAATGGAGAAATGGAGTAGGATGGAGGGGTTAGGAGAGGGAAATGGGGATGGGAAAAATTGGGGAATTAGGGAAGGTTTTTAGGAAGGTTTAGGAACTAGAATGGGAGGGAATTAGGGTTAGAGAAGACATAGGAAAATTTATTACAGGTCTTGGTCTAGGAGGCTACCAAAAATGCAGTATTAGGTTAGTGGTGTGGTGTAGGGGATATGGTTTGGGTGTAGAAGCTTAGGGAGTGAAAGTGAGGGGGTGTGAGTGCTTTAGGGAGTGTCTTTGGGTGTTAGGAAATAAAAAATCACTATGGGAAGTTACTTTGACTTGCAAATTTGGAAAAGAGAAGCTCTCCCAGAAAATGCAGCGTGGCAACTTATGGTCACTTGTTTAGGGTCTTCCTGGATGTTGAAGTGTTGAGGTTGCCTTCATATGTGAGATAAATCTCTTCTTCAATAGGATGAATGATACAAATGAATGAAATTTTCTTTTATAACTTGTAATAATCAATTTTCATCATAGTAGTGGGTAGGCCCACCAAGTGCATTTCACTTGTGCTTTGAAAACTATGTAGCTTTGGGAACATTATGAGCTTATTACATATTTGAAACATAAATTACATTTGAAACCAAAATTTATTGAAAAAATCTACCCATTACCGCTCCTCACTGTCAGATTTTATGTATGGAATGACAGATTTGGTGACTGAAACCATAATGACCTAATGGAGACAATGAAATGAAATAAATCATGATGATGTTGGCTGAAGTGATGATGATGACCTTACAATGATGGTACACTCAGCTGAGTGATGATAGGGGCCAACATGTAAAATATTTGAAAGGAGTGGAAATAACCTTAGACACACTATCTAGTGACCAAATTTTTACTTGAAGGCCTAATTAAATGACAATATTTTTATTTTGAGAACCTCACAAGACATGATAAGAGCCCATTAAATCATTGGTGATAGGTTAAACAAACTGAAATTAACATTGGCTCCAACTAGGGATGGAAGCTCCTTGGATGTTTGAAGAAAACTATAGACCAAGTAGCCTAACCATTGGGCATGGAGTCAAAATCAAAAGACGAGAATAAATAATGAAAACTGACTCAAAATTGAACTGGTTTGGACTAGACAAAAACTTACTAAAATTATTGATGGCAGTATATCACTGAGACTTGAGGGATTTAAATCCTAATAACAACTATATTCCTACTAAAGAAATATGTACAGTCATGTGAAGTGATCCTTCCAGTGTAACCAATCCAACATATGGCTACTTACTTGAATTATGCTCTCATTTTCCTTGAGGAGGAAGAAAAAATAAAAACTAGGCCACACCAAGTGTCTACTGAACATGTGATTTTGGTCCATGAAAATAAGAAAATTCATCTTCACTATTGACTGTGGAAAATTAGTGTAGGGATCTTCAATAAGTTGAAATTTTACCTTGTCCATAGATCCAACAACAAAAAAACAAGTACTCCCTTCATTTTGATCTGAAGGAATACTCCCCAATCAGGGTGCGCAAATTTCGAGGGTGTAATGTCATGCATGAAAAATGGGGGCTTTCTGTCCTTAAGGCCTTTACTATCCATGATGCGACAGATAGCTCAGTGCTCATGGAAGCATGTGACTGATCTATGATTAATGCAATTAATGAGTTGGGAGGGGTGACAACCTGTGTTTTCAGAGTGGTAAAGAAATGTTTTGGTGTTGGTAATTTTTATGAATTGGCATTTTCATTCTTCCATGCATAGTTCATCTGCAATAGAGGTTCGGAAGCAGCGAAGGCGGACGACGAAAGTAGCTCTGTTGGGGTATGTATTCGCCATTCTCCAGTCTCTAATAATTGATGCTGTCAGGGCTATGTATTGTTCAAGGAATGCTTCGTTTCTTTGGATTCAGTTGGTGGATTATAGCTTTTATGTTCCCCATTTGTGCCCTGTTAAGCCTTGTTTTCGTGACCCTTGTCACCTTTCTTCCTCTGTTTTGGTAGTGGTTCTGGTCAGGGTAATATTTTTTCTACATTTTACTGTTGGGTGGATTATAATTGTCAGGTTTATATTGTATGGGCGTTGTTGGGTTTGGTGGGTGTTTCAGCTCTCTGTTCGCTGCTGGGTTTGGTGGGTGTTCCATTTCTCTGTTTAGTTGACTGTGGCACTGGTTGGAGTTCCGTTTTCTAATTCCTCTGGATGCGGTTGGGTTAATACCTTTCATTTAATCATTATCTATGCTGCTCATGCGACTCACTGGTATTGTTGCTTCGCTCCTATTGTTTCCCAATTTCAGATCTCTGCTGAAGGGTGGGTAGCAATTGGCAAGTTTATGGTCTTTGGGAGAGGCTGTGTTCAGCGGGTTTCGCATTGCGCTGTTTATCTAATGTTTTTGTGGGTTGGGTGTATGGATTTAATTGGGCATGAACGCATTCATGAGTGAATGAGTTTTTGTTTCCTAATTCATGATTCTGGTCATGCGTTCCTCCAAATTGTAGGTATTTTTCAGGTTGCTAGTGATGGTTGGAGGGCGGTATTCTCTGTCCAGTTCTCTGTAGCTACACCCATCTTGTGGAACCATTCTTTTCGAATAACTGTGTCTGTTAGATGCATTTTTTAGTTCTGTGTTTCTTTCCAAATTCTCAGTCTTTGGGATTGGGTTCTCTGTGTTCCTTCTACATGTCTTCGTGGCAGTCAAATGGCCTCTGCACTTATCGAAACTCTACTAAATTCCATTGGTAACTTCATTTAAGATGTCTAGAATTTAATAGTTTACTCTTCCTTGTATTTGTCCATCCTTAGGCCAATCTCCATCATGGGTAAGAGATAGTCTTGTAACCAAATTGTTAAGGGCAAACAACAGCAGGTTCAGCCTTAGGCCTGCCCCAAGAAACGTGGTCGGAAGATGCGCTAAGAGGTTTTAGAAAACCTCACTAAAAATTATGTTATTGGCAATTGATCCACTGTTCGACACGAAATTCGTGTATGGGAGCGAGAAATTCATACTAATCCAGAAGATAATGATGTGGAAGTAGAAATCATGGATTTTATAACAGATCTTGGCAATACCCGTGGCCGTCTAAATTTGTTTCATCAAACTGTTCATACTTACTGGATAGTTAAATGCCTCTTGGCTAAAGCTATGTAGAGTTTTCCACCTCAACAAGTGAGGATTGAGCCACAAATAGAGGATTTTCTACAGGACATTCAGAATCAGTTGAATCATATCAATATCACCCAGTATCAGGCTAGTGATTGTATCAGTAGAATCGATGATCGTGTGGGCAGAATCAAGAAACAAATTCAACAGCTGCAACAAGTAGATATGCCTGGATCCATAGTAAAGGATCCATCTCCGATTGATTCCTCTGATGGCTAGTAATTTTAGAATTTACTCATGTTTTTCAGATGCATTTTTGTTTTTTGGAAGGACATCTCTTAATCCATCATTTTGTAGATATTCGACTAAGTGGTCAGTTAGTTAATGAAGCATATGGACGAATGAAACTGTTTCAATTTTGGTTGGCATTTAACGCTTTAAGGTGGCCAACAGACCTAGTTTCCTATAGGCATGTTTAGGCCACAGATTGTACTTTTATATTTTGTAACCTGCTTTCAATTTATAAATAGAAAATACCGAGGTCCTACCAAATTTTCAAAAAAAAAAAATATCTGAAAGAATACTTGGTTGTTGATCTATAGGAAGGCATATGGAAGTATGAATTTTTGATATCTGAGTATTGGATGTAAATTCATGAAGTATGAGCAACTATGATTCTATCTCTGGCATATTGTCTCTCTCAGACTCATTCTCCTTCCATTCATAGTCTAAGGTATATTTTTACATAAAAAAATCTTCAATATTGTTAAACATGACAACCCTATCATATTCATGAAAGAAAATAGTCCTTGTTAGCTCATCTCTTTGCACAAAATCATCATCACAAATTGGATTACTCACAACAGCTTCTTGTATAGTTTCATCAGTCTTATGGCTTTCATCATTTAAACTCAGATCTTCATTTCCAATAATGGAAGAAGTTTCACTAACACACTCTTGACTATGTGAACACTACAAACCTGCATTATCTTAGTTTGTAACATAACTGTTCAGGATCTTATCTATTTCATATTTAGACAGGGGAGAAACTTGAGTTTTATAGCAGTTAATATTGGCTTGATTATTTTCATTTTCAGGATCGGGAATAGGAATTTCTCTCTTTTGGTCCTCGTTTGTTTCAGCCAAGGAGGATGCTTTCGATTCTTTTTGGTAGGAAAAATCATAAACGGCTTCTATGATCTCATCATATAGACACTTTTCATCCCCACATAAATTTTCAAGAAATTCAATGAAATTTTCAGAAATATGACAACAATTATCAATCATCGACAAGGAAGAATTAGGGCTCTAATAATGTTGAAAGAAAACTGAATGAAAGTCCTTTATAGAATACAAACTAGTATATGGTAGCCTTCATACCCTGATCTCGATTTTTCCTCCAAGGTAGCCATAACCATATTCATTTGATAATCTTCAGGAAACTCAATCTTTAGTCTATGACTATGAAAGTGAAATTTGACCAAATTCAAACTAGCATCTTCACCGTTATGACCTTTAAACTTTGGCACCCCTATTTTCCAATCTATACAAGGAATTTAGTTCAGAAAATCAGGAATATGAGCTTGATCGATAGGAGCATACCTTCACGCGGTCGAATCCATTTTGACAATAATGAAGTCACTAAGAAGTTCTTCAGACTACCGGTTCTTGAAAAGTGCAGTCGCCATGAAAATTTTGAACCTTTAGATACTTCAACATTGTAGTCACGAGGTGAAATATGCACAACCTTCTTGTGGCTGATCATTGTTCACATAAACAATCAAATTTGATCCTTGTTGTTCTTTCCTAGGGAAGATCTGTCACTTCATTTCCCGACAACGACACCAGAATGTTAGCACTCCACTAGTTCTTTGAAGGCAGAAATGGAGACTCACAAAGGTAACCACATAGCACTTTGACCTAGTAGCTAGACCTACCAGGTTGAGAGGACTCTCTCTATGTGATCATAGTCAAGGATTGACTATGACATGAAATATAATAGGCTATATATGACAAGCCCAGGTAGGTTTTGAATATTTTAGTGTTTGATGCTGGATCAAGGATGAAACCATATAGCTAGGTATAGGTATAAAAAGGGTTTACAACTCCAAAGATATAGAGGATAAGAGTAGTAGTTGATCTATGATGACTTTAGGGTTTTGTAAGTATGCTAGTGAGTCTGAAAAGGTATAGGGATTTAATGAGCATGTTCAAGCATGAATTCATTAAACTGGAAGCATGAAACAAAAAATGACATTTCCATATAAACAGAGATAAATCAATAAAATTCTTCTATGAAATATAAGGAAATCCACTGAAGATACAAGATATGAAATAGGAGTTATATATCATTCAATAAAGACTATAACAGAGAAAATATATGAACATAAACATACTGCACATGAATTCCTAGATAATAGCTGCAACTACATCCTTTGATTTCTGAATATGAAAGTGAAAGTACAAGCTATAATAGTTACAATCCCTTGATGTCAAACTAGCCAAATGACTCTGAAAATGATAGATATAGATGAAAAAAACATCTCCCCTCTTGTAGGGGTCGAATCCATCATTTGTGGAGCTGATTACATTATATGCTCAACAAAACTGTAATGTTTAGTGGAGGTCAACCAATTCACCTCATCATAGGAAACTAGACACATTTGACCAAAATTACATTAACAATTTGTATCTACACGATTTCACTATTTAACAGCTCAATTACACCTCATGAAATCATAAAATAATCATTCATAAATTACATAGGTAAAAATTCAAACTAGGTCAATTGGCCTGTGAAAAATTCTTGCTAGAGAAAGCGTAGCAAAATTGGTAGAATTGGCTTTTGGAGGCCTTCCCGAGGTCCAAATCCTAATATGAAATTTGCTATGAAAAGCTCTATATGTATGATACATGATAGATACATCAAGAACTCGAAAGGTGGCTCCTAGCCCTCCAAAAATTCATTCTCCCAAGAGTACTCAGAAAGCGTAGCACGACCTCCAAAAACAGGGCAAAAAGGTGATTTTTTGCATGTTTTGGGCATTTTGACCCCCCAATAGTGGCTGACATGGCTCAACCGCTGACTAGGATTGATGTAAACATCAATAGAAATCCAAAAATGCTAATTTTTCATCCATTTTACCTCCCCAAGAAAAGCGTATCGTGGCCCACTCTGTGCTTTTGCCAGTGTGAATTCCCAATTTTGACCAAAAAGACAGAAATTTCAGCAAAAATAGGGCTCAAATGTAGGTCAATATCTCTCTAACCATAATTTTTGTTGAAAAATGGAGAGATTTTTGTGTTATTTGGCATTTTTTGAACAAAAACCTCCTCCAGGGTTCAAAAATACTTTCCCATTTGGTCATAATCAAAGTTTAAATTTGATCACTCAAAAACTCGAGAAAGCGCAACGACCCTAGAGAAAGTGTAGAGAGATGAGGAAAAATGACTTTTAGAGGCATCCTCAAGGTCAAAATCGAGATATAAAGGTAGAAATGTAAAGCTTAGAATTTTTTCTACATAATGGAGTCATCAAGTACTGCAAACACCTTCTCCAAACCCCCGAAAAACGATCTTGAAGTCAAGCTATCCAGAAGTGTAGAAAACCTCTTATGGCATTTGTATTTTTGCATTTTTTTCATTTCTCCCAAATCATAATACCTGTCTATGAAAGGAAGAAATTTTTTGTTACTTGGTATATGAGGGATAAAACCCTCTTTCAATTTTGGAAAATTCATCTCTATTTGGTTAGAAACACATTTTGCAACAAAATTGTTCATGTGTGCATTGTAAACCATAGACATCCCATAACTTGGAAAGTTGAAGCTATGATTTCTTGGAATTTGGCACTGCTTGGCAAGTGGAGAGGACATAGTCTCATATGTATTGACTGTTTCATATCTTGAATTTTTTCCTCCCTTGTTGAAAGGCCTCTTATCTCCCTCCATATGTACTTTGCAAGGGGAAAACTCTAATAGTGAAAAACAGTGGAATGGAGAAATGGAGTAGGATGGAGGGGTTAGGAGAGGGAAATGGGGATGGGAATATTAGGGTAGTAGGAAAGGGTGTTAGGAAGGTTTAGGAAGTGGAATGGGAGGGAATTAGGGTAGGAGTAGACTTAGGGAATTTTACTACAGGTCTAGGTCTAGGAGGCTACCAAAAATGTAGTATTAGGCTAGTGGCGCAGTGTAGGGGCAAGGGTTTGGATGTAGAAGGTTAGGGAGTGAAATTTAGGGGGTTTGACAGATTTAGGGAGTGTCTTTGAGTGTGAGGAAATACAAAATCACTATGGGAAGGTTAATTTGACTTGAAAATTTGGAAAAGAGAAGTTCTCCCACAAAATGTAGTTTGGCACCTTGTGGTCACTTGTTTAGGGTCTTCTTGGATGATGAAGTGCTGCGGTTGCCTCCGTAGGTGAGTGAAATATATTCTTAAATATGATGAATGAGAAAAATGAATGGAATGGTCTTTTACAGCTTGTAAGAATCAATTTTCTTCATAGTAGTGAGTTGGCCCACCAAGTGCATTTCACTTGTGCTTTGAAAACTATGCAGCTTTGGGAACATGTTGAACTTACTACATATTTGAAACATAAATTACATTTGAAACCAAAATTTATTGAAAAAATTTACCCATTACCACTCCTCATTGCTAGATTTTATGTATGGAATGACAAATTTGGTGACTAAAACCCTAATGACCTAATGGAGACACTGAAATGAATGAAATCATGATGATGTTGACTAAAGTGATGATGATTACCTTACAATGATGGTACACTCAGCTGAGTAATGACAAGGATCAGCATGTAAAAGTTTTTAAAGGAGTGGAAATAGCCCTAGAGACAATATCTAGTGACCAAATTTTTACTTTAATACCTAATGAAATGACAAAAAATTGATTTTGAGAACCTCAAAAGACATGATAAGAGCCCATTCTATCACTGGTGATAGGCTGAACAGACAGACACTAATATTGGCTCAGTTGGGGATGGAAGCTCCTTGGAGGTGTCAAGAACACTATAGACCAAGTAGCCTAACCATTGGGCATGGAGTCAAAATCAAAAGACGAAACTAAATAAAGAAAACTGACTCCAAACTGAACTGATTTGGACTAGACAAAAACTTATTGAACTTATTGATGGCAACATATCACCAAGAATTGAGGGCTTCAAATCCTGATGACAACTACCTGCCTGCTGAATACATATGTACAATCATGTGAAGTGATCCTTCCAGTGTAACCAATCCATAAGATGGCTACTTACTTGAATTCTACTCTCATTTTCCTCGAGCAAAAAAAAAAAAAAAAAAAAAAACTAAGCCACTCCAAGTGTCTACTGAACATGTGCTTCTGGTCCATGAAAACAAGAAAATTTATCTTCCCTGTTGACTGTAGAAAATCATTGTAAGGTTATTCAATAATCTGAAATGTTACCTTATCTTTAGATCTAGCAGAAAAAATAAAAGTACTCCCTTCATTTTGATCTGAAAGAATTCTTGGTTGTTGATGCATAGGAAGGCATAGGAATGTATGACTTTCTGCTATCTGAGTGTTGGCTATAAATTCTTGAAGTATGAGAGACTATGATTCTATCTTTGGCATACTATCTCTCTCAGTCTCATTCTCCTTCCATTCATAGTCTAAGTCATCTTTGAACATAAAAAATTATTCAATATTGTTAAACATGATAGCCATGTCATCTTCATGAAAGAAAATAGTCCATGTTAGCTTATATCTTTGTAGGAAATCATCATCGCAAATCTGCTTACTCACAACAAATTCCTGTATAGTTTCATCAATATCATGTCTGTAATCATTTAAACTCAAATCTTCATTTTCAATAATGGAAGAATTTCCACTAACACACTATTGACTATGTGAACACTGAAAACTTGCATTATCTTGGGTTTTAAAATGTATTTTAAGGAGCTAATATATTTCATCTTCACACAAAGGAGAAACTTGATTTTTATAGAAGTTAACATTGGCTTGATGATTTTCATTTTCAAGATCGAGAATAGGCATTTCAATATTTTGTTCTGAATCTGTTTCATCAAAGGAGGAAGCTACTAATTCTTGTTGGTGAGAAAAATAATAAAGGGATTTTATGATCTCATCATGCATACACTCTTCATCCCCATACAATTTTTCAAGAAACTTAATGAAATTTTCAGAAATCTCACAAAAACTATCAATTGTCGACAAGGAAGAATTAGAGCTTTGATAATGTTGAAAGAAAATTGAATGAAATTCATTTATATAATATAAACTCACAAATGCTAGACCTTCATACCTTGATCTCACTCTTTCCTTCAAGGTAGCCATAAACATCTTCATCAGACAATATTTAGGAAACTTAATATTTCGTCTATGAATATGAAAATGAGATTTGACCAAATGCAAACTAACATCTTCACTGTCCTAACCTTTAAACTTTGGCAACTGTGTTTGCTAATCTATACAAGGAATTTGATTCGGAAAAGCAGGAATATGAGCTCGATTCATAGGATCATACCTGAAATAAGTTGAATCCATTTTGACAATAATGAAGTCGCCAAGATGTTCTTTAGACTAATGGTTCTTGAAAAGTGGAGTTGCCATGAAAATTATGAACCTTTTGATTCTTCGACACTGGAGTCACGAGGTGAAATATGCAGAGCCTTCTTATATCTGACCATTATTCACCATCAGCAATCAGATATGATCCTTGTCATTCTTTCCCGGTGAATATCTGTCACTTTGTTAGCCGACAACGACGCCATAATGTTAGCACTCCACCATTTCTCTGAACGCTGAAAAGGAGACTGACAAAGATAACCACAGAACACTAACACTTTAACCTAGTATTTATCCCTACCAGGCTAAGAGGGCTCCCTCTATGTGAACATAATCAAGGATTGGCTGTGACATGAAAGATATTAGGCTAGATATGATAAGCTAAGGTAGGTTTTGAATATTTTAGGGTTTGATGCTAGATCGGGGATGAAACAATGTAGCTAGGTCTAGTTATCAAAAAGGTTTACAACTGCAAAGATATAAAGGAGCAAGGTAATAGTGGATCTATGATGGCTTTATGGTTTTTTAGGTATGGTGGTGATTCTCAAAAGTTGGAGGATTTAATGAGAATGTTCAATCATGAATTCATTAAACTGGAAGCATGAAATAGAAAATGACATGTCCATATAAAGAGAGATAAATCAGTAGAATTTTGCCTACGAATTGTAAGGAAAGCCACTGAAGGTACAATATATGAAATATGAGCCATATATAATTCAATAAGAACTATAACAGAGAAAATACATGATCATAAACTCACTGCACATGAATTCCTAGATAATAGCTACAACTGCATCCTTTGAAATCTGAATATGAAAGTGAAAGTAAAAGTTATAATATTTACAATCATATGTTGTCCAACTATTCAAATGACTCTAAAAATGATATATATAGAATAAAACAACATATCCCCTCCCTCAGGGGTTGAATCCATCAGTTTTGGAGCTGATTACATGATATGCTCAACAAAACCCTAATGTCAAGTGGAGGTCAACCACTCCACCTCATCATAGGAAACTAGATACATTTGACCAAATTAAAACAAGCATGTATCTACCCTATTTCACTATTTACCAGCTCAATTACACCTCATGACATAAAAATATCATCATTCATCAATTACATAGGTCAAAAGTCAAACTAGGTCAAATTCCCTGTGAAAAATTCTTGCTCGAGAAAACATAGCGAAATTGGTAGAAGTGGCTTTTGGAGGCCTTCCTGAGGTTCAAATCCTGATCTGAACATTGCTATGGTAAGCTCTAGATGTCTACTACACGATAGGCTCATCAAGAACTAACAAATGTGGCTCCTAGTCCTCCAAAACTTCATTCTCCCAAGATTACTTAGAAAGCATAGCATGGCCTCCAAAAACATGGTAAAAAGGTGTTTTTTTGCATGTTTTTGGGCATTTTTACCCTCCAAAAGTGGTTGACATGGCTCAAACGCTAACTAAGATTCATAATCATCAAGAAGAATAAAAAATTTCTTATTTTTCATCCATTTTACCTCCCCACCAAAACTATAGCATGGCCCACGCTGCGTTTTTTCCATTGTGACTTGTTAGGTCCCTATATTACTAGTATAGTGCCTTATTGTTGTTAGTGTAACCCCCTTATTGTTATTATTGTACCCTCGTAACCCCCATATTGTTATTATTGTGCCCTTAAATTATTATTGTTAGGTCGGCTAGGATTACATTGTGGCCCCATGGACTCCTATATATAGAAAGGAGGTTTTGTAATTTGAATAATTCAAGAATTGTTCATTCATGTAATGTATTGGAGGTTTCCCCCTCAAATTGGCTTATTTCTAAGGCATTGATATCTCTTTTATTCTATTTTTGGAGCTAGTTTCACAACATTTGGTATCAGAGCTTTGAGATTCTAGGGTTTCGCTGCTCCAAACAGGTCATCGTGGAATTTTCGCTATAAATTTTTTTCTACGAACGTTCAGAATCTGAAATTTTCATAGTGAGAAGCCAAAATCTTGAGGAACATCGTCTCAAAATTTTAGAGCTTGGTTCGCAATATTTTCGGAGGTATGATCTGTGCAAGTTAGGTCATTTTGCAGGCTCCTGAATTTAACCTAAATAGGTCATCGTGGTATTTTCGTAATAACGTTTTTTCTACGAAGGTTAAGAAGCTCAAATTTTTAGAGTGCGAAGGAAAAATTCTGAGGAACATCGTTGAAAAATTTCAGATATTGGTTCACAATATTTTCGGAGATATGATCTGTGGAAGTTAGGGCTTTTTGAGGCTTCTGAATTTCATCTCAAAGAGGTGATCGTGGGAAAATATGCATAGCTCTCTCTCTAAGAATCGGATTGGAATTCTGTAAAAAATGGCCACAAATTCATGGACTTTAGTTTTTGTTCTATCAATTTTAGAGCCAAAGGAGGAAACAGTGACACGTGGCAAGTTGTACAAGTTCACTCTACTGAACCAGTCCAAAATTGGGTCATTATGGGAGATTGGGCATAACTTTGCCTTGAAGAATCCAAATTAGATCATACCTGTGGCATTTGAAAGAAGCTTCAAAGGGATACTATAGGCCTGAATTTTAGATATTGAAGATTTGAAATTATATAGATAATTCAATTTCAATATCGAGCTCCTCAAAAGCAAGTAAAAGGTGTGTATTTTTTTTTTTCCGAATTGCATAAGTCTTGTTTGAAGAATCAAGTTGAATTGATTCCAAGGGCATATTGTAGAATAGATATCAGTATTGGATTCTAAAATGGCCCCTAAAAATAATTCAACACCCATTAAGCCTTTAGAAAGCTCTACTATGAATCATGAAGACGAAGAATGGAAACATGACATAACAAAATTACAAGAGCAAGTGCAACAAATTTCGCTCTCGCAAAGAGCAACAGAAAATGACATGGAAATTTTGAAGAAAGAAATGGAAACTAAGATGGATGGTTTGAAGAATGGCATAGATGGCATGGAATCTAAGATAGATGGCATGGAATTTGGCATGGAATCTAAGATGGATGACATGGAAGCTAAGATCGATGAGAAAAAGGAAAACATGAAGAATGATATAAAATCAGACATGGAAGGTTTGACAAATTTGATAAAGAAATGTTTCCTAATGGTGAAAAGATAGTAGAGGAAACTCATGATGAGAACAAAATAAATTTTAATCGTGATTTCATAAAATCTAATGTTGGCGGGAAGAACCACCATATTCCAAAAATGGATATGAGGAAATTTGATGGAAAGGATCCTGTAACATGGATACTATAGATGGAGTAATATTTTGATCTCCATAATTTTCAAAACACACAAAAGGTACGCATTGCAACTTTACATTTAGAACAAAATACATTTGTATGGTATCAATGGCTTTTCTCCTGTAAAAAAATTGTCACTTGGTCAATTTTTAAGGAGGAAATGATAACACATTATGAGGATACAAAGAGCAACACCTTCTTTAGCCAATTGATAAATCTCAAACAAAAGGGTTTAATGGGGGAGCACATTGAGGAATTCAAAAAATTTAATATAAGGGTAACTGATATTCCAAAGGAACACAAGATTGATCTATTCATAGGTACTTTAAAGGATAACATCCAACATGAAGTTCACGTTTTGGAACCTGATTCATTGGAGAAGGCATTCAGGTTGGCAAGAAAAATTGAATGTAAAATTATGGCGACAAGGAAGCCTACCACTCACTTCTATAAAGAGGGAAGTGTTGCTACTCCTAGATTTCCACAACCTACAAGGTTGACACTACAACAATTGGAAGAAAAAAGAGCAAAAGGGCTTTGCTACAGTTGTGATAGAAAATACACTAAAGGTCATAAGTGTGCTGAGAAGAAATTATTTTACATAGATTGTGAAGAGGAAGAAAAAAATGAACAAGAAGAGGATATACACCAAGAACCAGCCCTAGAAGAGGAAGAAATGAATCCGACCATATCGTGTAATGCACTGGCAGGAATTACCACTCCTCAAACTCTCAAGATAGAAGGACATATCAAGAAGAAAAAGATAATAGTGTTGATTGATTCAGGTAGCACCCATAATTTTATTCATTGTAAGGTAGCCAAGGAATTAAATTGTTTCCTATACCCAGCACCAGAATGTCAAGTGATGGTCGCAAATGGAGGAACTATAAATTGCTCTGGAAAATGCCATAATATCAAGCTAACCATGGGGGAATATGTATTGACTAGTCCAATGCTTTCCATTACTATGGGAGGTGCTGATGTTGTACTAGGAGTACAATGGTTACAATCTTTGGGGACGGTAGCTTTTAATTTTCAAGAACTTTTCTTGAAATTCTTTTCAGAAGGAAAGGAAGTCGAACTACGGGGTATTGAAGGGAAGCCAGGAAGGATAATAAGCTCTAATGGCATGACAAGGCTTCTAAAGAAAGAACAACGAGGCGTAATTGCACAATTATGCTCACTAGAAGTTCCAACATCAAAATCATCTATTTCTGCAGATCTCCAACAAGTCTTGGACAATCATTCCAAGGTGTTTGAAACTCCCAAAGGACTCCCACCCATTCGTGATCATGATCATGCTATTCATTTGATTCCAGGAAGTGTTCCTCCAAACATCAGGCCTTATAGATATCCTTACTTCCAAAAGAGCGAAATTGAACGTATGATTGCGGAAATGTTAGAGGCGGGTATAATTCAACCTAGTCAAAGTTCTTTCTCTGCTCCTGTAGTATTGGTACACAAGAAGGATGGATCATGGCGCATGTGTTCGGATTATAGGGAGCTCAATAAGCTCACCATTAAAGATAAATTTCCCATTCTCGTGATTGATGAATTATTGGATGAATTACATGGAGCAATTTATTTTACCAAGTTGGATCTTCATTCAGGATATCATCAAATTAGAATGAAGACTGAAGATATTCCGAAAAAAACATTTCGAACTCATGAGGGTCATTATGAATTTTTGGTCATGCCTTTTGGCCTTACCAATGCACCTTCTACATTTCAAGGGTTGATGAATTCCATTTTCAAACCTTTCCTTAGAAAATTTGTGCTAGTATTTTTTGATGATATACTAATCTACAACAAGTCTTGGAAGGATCATGTTCAACATGTTGACAGGGTGCTCAAACTATTGCAGGAGAAACAATTATATGCAAAAACATCCAAATGTTTTTTTGGAGTACAAGAGGTGGAATATCTGGGTCATATTATATCTCACGAGGGTGTTAAGGTAGACCCTAACAAAATTAAAGCCATTAAGGGATGGAAAGTCCCCACAACCATAAAGTAGTTGCGAGGATTTCTCGGGTTAACAGGGTATTATCGAAAGTTTGTTAAGAATTACGGGAGAATAGCAGCACCTCTAACAACATTATTTAAGAAAGATGCATTTTCATGGACTCCTGAAGCAACTAAGGCCTTGAACATCTTAAAGAGGCAATGTGCCTAGCACCAGTCTCAGCTATGCCAAACATCACAAAAACCTTTATCTTGGAATGTGATGCCTCAGGAAATGGAATTGGTGTTGTTTTAATGCAAGAAGGAAGACCCATTACTTTTGAAAGTCGTCCAATCAAAGGAAAGTATTTACAAAAATCTATTTATGAGAAGGAAATGTTAGCAACACTACATGCACTAAAGAAATGGAGAACTTACCTAATGGGAAGACACTTCAAGGTAAAAACTGATCATGATAGTCTTAAACACTTTTTGGAACAAAGAATATCTTCAGAAGAGCAACAAAAATGGATCACAAAGATGTTGGGTTATGAATTTGAAATAATATACAAAAGAGAGAAGCTAAATGTTGTTGTAGATGCACTCTCAAGAAAGAATGAAGGGGTAGAAGCATTTCTTTGTGCAATTATATTATCCAACCAGATTGGATAACCGAAGCAAGAGATGAATGGAAGAAGGATGAAGAAGGACGAAGAAGTGTGGACACTCATTCAAAAGTTGTAGCAAGATCATAGTACATCTGATACATTTAGTTGGAAAAATGATTCCTTATGGTACAAATATCACTTATATCTTCGTAATAATTCCCAACTAAAAATAAATATTCTTTTGAAATTGCACACTTCTCCTTTAGGAGGACACTCAAGATTTTTAAAAACTTACCACAAGGTGAAGAAAGAATTTTTTTGGGATGGCCTTAAATTTGATATTCAAAAGTTTGTGGCGGAATGTTTGGTTTGACAGTAGAATAAAGTTGAGACAATTAAGACCCCGGTTCTTTATCCATTCCAAGTCAATGTTGGGAGGAGATTTCAATGGATTTTATCACAGGTTTACCTAAGTCTGAAGGAAAGAGTGTCATCATGGTGGTAGTTGATAGACTTACCAAGTATGCACACTTTTTTGCATTATCTTATCCATTTAAAGAAAGTACAGTTGCTACTACATTTATGCACACAAGTCAAAAGCTACATGGAAACCCAAGGGTTATTGTGAGCGACATAGATCCCATTTTTTCTAGAAATTTTTGGACGGAGTTATTTTCTTGTTTGGGTACTCAATTAGCTCATAGCTCATATTATCATCCTCAATCTGATGGTCAAACTGAGATATTAAATAAATGTTTGGAAGGATATCTTCTTTTTTTTGTATCTGATAAACAAACATAATGGGTCAAGTGGTTACCTCTAGCTAAATGGTGGTATAACACTTCCTTCCATACTGTAGCAAAAATGACCCCATTTATGGCACTTTATGGATATCATCCACCATCCATCACATCATCTTTAAGAGAAAATTCGCAGGTTCAAGCAGTGGAAGATCACATCGAGCATCAATGAGAAGTTCTCCAACTCTTAAAGGATAACCTGAATTTGGAACAAAATCAAATGAAACAATAGGCAGATCAATATCGCGGCGAGAGAAGTTTTGATGTAGGATACTGGGCATTTTTACAGCTACAACCATACAAACAAATGTCCCTCAAGCAAGCTAAGAAGGATAATAAATTATCGCCAAAGTACTATGGTCCTTACAAGGTGTTACAAAAGATTGGTACTATGGCATACAAATTGGAGCTTCCTACTTCTTCACGAGTGCATCCAATTTTCCATGTTTCATGCTTAAAGAAGGTTATAGGTGAAAATCTTCTAGTTCAAACAATATTGCCAGAACTTGATGAGGAAGGAAAAATCATATTGGAACCTGAAGCGGTCACAGAAACAAGGACTCGAAAGCTACATAATCGATCAATTTCAGAGTATCTCATCAAGTGGAAGAACTTACCCACTGAATATTCTACGTGGGAGGATGAGAATTTTATACAAAAGCACCCATAGCTACTCAAGCGTTGAGGACAACACTTTTTTGAAGGAGAGGGGCATGTTAGGTCCATATATTACTAGTATAGTCCCTTATTGTTGTTAGTGTAACCCCATTATTGTTATTATTGTACCCTTGTAACCCCCATATTGTTATTATTGTACCCTTAAATTATTATTGTTTGGTTGGCTAGGATTACATTGTGGCCCACTAGGATTACATTGTGGCCCCATGGACTCCTATATATAGAAAGGAGGTTTTGTAATTTGAATCATTCAAGAATTGTTCATTCATGTAATGTATTGGAGGTTTCCCCCTCCAAGTGGCTTATTTATAAGGCATTGATATCTCTTTTCTTCTATTTTTGGAGCTGGTTTAACAACATGACTGGTTTTCAAAATTTCCAATTTTGAACAAAAACTCAGAAATTTCTGCAAAAATAAGGCTCAAATGTAGTTCAATATCTCTCTAACCATACAGTTTTTTGAAAACCCGAAAGATTTTTTTGTTATTTGGAATGTTTTGAACAAAAACCTCCTCTAGTTTTCAAAAAATGGTTTCCCATTTGCTAAGAATAAAAGTTTAAAGTTGATCACTCAAAAACTTGAGAAAGCGTAGCGAGCCTAAAGAAAGCATAGTGAGTTGGGGAAAAATTAATTTTTTAGGCCTTCCCAAGGTCAAAATAAATATATGAAAGTACCATTGGAAAGCTTAGAGTTTCTTCTACACGATAGAGTCATCACATACTGCAAACACCTTCTCCAAACCCCTAAAATATAGTCTTGAAGTCAAGCTGTCCAAAAGTGCAGAAAACCTTATGTGGAAATTGTATTTTTGGAATCTCTCCCAAATTATAATACCTGTGTATAAAATTAAAGAGTTTTTTATTCCTTGTTCTAACAAAACCTCTTTTCCATTTGGAAAATGCATCTCTATTTGGTCGGAAACACATTTTGAAGCATAATTGTTCATGTCTGCACTGTAAATCCTAGGCAGGCCATAACTTGGAAAGGTGAAGTTGTGATTTCTTGGAATTTTTCACTTCTTGGAAAGTGGAGAGGACATCGTCTCATATCTGTTGAGTGGTTCATATCTTGACATTTTTCCTCCCTTCTTGTAAGGCCTCTTATCTCCCTCCATATGTATTTTGCAAGGGGAAAACTATAATAGTGAAAAACAGGGGAATGGAGAAATGGAGTAGGATGGAGGGGTTAGGAGAGGGAAATGGGGATTTGAAAAATGAGAGAAGTAGGGAAGGGTTTTAGGAAGTTTTATGAAGTCGAATGGGATGGAATTATGGTAGGATTAGACCGAGGGAATTTTATTATAGGTCTAGGTCTAGGAGGCTGCCAAAAATGTGTTATTATGATTGTGGTGTAGTGTAGGGGCTAGGGTTTGGATGTAGAAAGTTAGGGAGTGAAAGTGAGGGGGTGTGAGGGCTTTAGGGAGTGTATTTGAGTGCGAGGAAAGAAAAAATCACTATGGGAAGGAAGATTGACTTTCAAATTTGGAAAAGAGAATCTCTCCCACAAAGCACAGCGTGGCACCTTGTGGTCACTTGTTTAGAGTCTTCTTGGATGTTGAAGTGCTGAGGTTGCCTTGGTAGGTCAGTGAAAGCTCTTATTCAATAGGATTAATGATAAAAATGAATGAAATGGTCTTTTATAGCTTGTAAGAATCAATTTTCTTCATAGTAGTGGGTTGGCCCACCAAGTGCATTTCACTTGTGCTTTGAAAACTATGAAGCTTTGGGAACATGATGAACTTATTACATATTTGAAACATAAATTACATTTGAAACCAAAATTTATTGAACAAATTTACCCATTACCACTCCTCATTTCCAGATTTTATATATGGAATGACATATTTGGTGACTGAAACCCTAATGACCTAATGGAGACACTAAAATGAATGAAATCATGATGATGTTGACTGAAGTGATGATGATGAACTTACAATGATGATACACTTAGCTGAGTGATGACAAGGAACAACACGTAAAATTTTTGAAAGGAGTGGAATTATCCCTAAACACACTATCCAGTGACCAAATTTTTACTTGAGGACCTAATGAAATGAAAAAAATTTGATTTTGAGAACCTTACAAGACATGATAAGAGCCCATTTGATCACTAGTGAAAGGTTGAATAGACTGACACTAACAAAAAGAAAAGCCTTTTGGATTTTATGCAGTAGATGGAAATTTTTAAAGTATTATGCCTTTCTCATTCTTCCAAATGTGCACAATTTATATGTGAAACTTAAGAATTCTTAAATTGTGTCAATTGCACTATTGCATCATTTAAATTTTGCTGAATGTACACTAGTAAAAAAATCATGTCAAGAAATAGGGAAATGGAGCTACATGTTTTCTACATGTACATAGATAATGTCATATAATCAATACTAGATGATATTTAACATCATGGTCATGATATTTTTAATATTATTCTATCATCCTCACGATGGCCATCATGTTTCTTGGGCTCATATAGCATGATTCCATGTGGGTCTACATCAATTGTGTTGTTTAGGTCCATGAGGCCCCCTAGATGTAAATGTTTACATTATATGTGTACACATATAATATAACATGTAAACGTGCATACATACTATAAATAAAAAATTCATGTTTATAAATTCACCTAAGATCTTAAAGATATGAAAAATTAATGTGCATTCTCTTGGTGCTACACGGGGTGAGCCCTGTAAGAATACAAAACATGATCCTTGTGGATATGTAGTTACATACATATTTCTTACGTAGCCCCATGGAAACATGAGGCACCCATATTATCCCATTGTTACACAACAAATCTAAATATATACAAGCTTACACAACAACTCTAGATATATACCAGCCTAGATCCATCTTAACTCTGGATCTATCAAGCGCCGAGAGGGATCAAATATCTCGAGGTGCAAACCTCTTTTTTGAGTGCAAAACTTGAGGAAATGTTTTCACCTCGAGAGACTTGATCCCTCTCGGTGCTTGATAGATCCGGAGTTAAGATGGATCTAGGTTGGTTTCAGTCATGTGCTGCCAAGGAAAATCTATGGAAGATATGATTAATTTTTTCAATAATATGTAAATATATCAAATATTAATATACTCATTTTAAATATGCTAAATATTTTGAAATTAACTTGGTCATTTTAATTTTAATTTTTTTTTAATGCAAAGTGACAATAATAGTGTTGAAAGATAGAAAATGTGAATAATAAGAATGTACTCATGTTACAAATAGTCTTCATTGTGAACAATCTCAAACTATTTTCTTCTACTATTCTTATTGCCACCCTTGTTAGTTTTGTTATCTTTTCATATCGGTTATATGAAAAATAAAATTTAAATCGTAAACCATTTAAATATTTAGCTCGAGATGTTGTAGTAAACATGATACCTTGTCTCTCTTGCTCTCCAATATTAATAGGTTAAATTACTATAACACAAAAATCAATGTGCATTGTCAATAACTTTTTCTACTTACACTAAAATCAATGCATATTGTTAATCCAATCACTTTAAAATTAATGTACTATCATATATCCAATTACATCAAATCATAAATCAACAAATACATTGAAATCGATGCATTTAATGCAAGCAATCAAATAAGATTAGAAAATAACTTCTACATTGAAATGAATGCACCTAATGCAAGCAATCAAATAAGATTAGAAACCAACATCTACACTTAAATCAATGCATTTACTCAAAGCAATCAAATAGGATTAGAAATTGCCATCTACACTGAAATCAATGCATTTAATGTAAACAACCAAATAAGATTAGAAATAACCTACATTGAGATCAATGCATCTAGTGCAAGCAATCAAATATAATTATAAATCGACGTCTAAATTGAAATTAACACATCCAGTGCAAGAAATCAAATAGTATTAGAAATCACCTACACTGAAATCAATGCATCTAGTGCAAGTAATCAAATATCATTAGAAATAAATATCTACACTAAAATCGATGCATCTAGTGCAAATAATAAAATAGGATTATAAATCACCATCTCCACTTAAATCAATCCATCTAGTGCAAGAAATATTCTTCCCTCTCTCCACCCTCCATCCATATCTATATCCCCCTCCATCTCTTATCTTTTGTCTCTATCTCACCCCCTAAACACACATTCTCTCACACTCCATATATATCATTCTCTTTTTCAATCGCCCCCTCTCCCCATCTCTCTCTTCTTCCCTCTCTTGACCTTCCATCTATATCTCTATCTTCCCCTTCTCTCCCTCTCCTGCACTAATATCTCTCTTTCCTCATTTTTTCCTCTCTCCCTCTCTCTCCATCTTAATTATCACTCACACTCTCTCTCTAGAAACCAACATCTACACTGAAATCAATGCATTTACTCAAAGAAATCAAATAGGATTAGAAATTTCCATCTACACGAAAATAAATGCATTTAATGCAAACAATCAAATAGGATTAGAAATCATCTACATTGAAATAAATTCATCTAGTGCAAGTAATCAAATATAATTATAAATCGACATCTAATTTGAAATCAACACATTTAGTGGAAGCAATAAAATTGTATTAGAAATCACCACCTACACTGAAATCAATGCATCTAGTGCAAGTAATCAAATATCATTAAAAATAAATATCTACACTAAAATCGATGCATCTAGTGCAAATAATCAAATAGGATTAGAAATCGCCATCTCCACTTATATCAATCCATCTAGTGCGAGAAATATTCCTCCCTCTCTCCACCCTCCATCCATATATATATCCCCGTCCATCTATTCTTTTTTGTATCTCTATCTCACCCCCTTAAGCACACATGCTCTCGCACTCCATATATATCAATCTCTTTGTCAATCACCCCCTCTCCCCATCTCTCTCTTCTTCCCTCTCTTCACCTTCCATCTATATCTTTATCTTCCCCTTCTCTCCCTCTCCCCACTAATATCTCCCTTTCCTCCTTTTGTCCTCTCTCCCTCTCTCTCCATATTCCTTATCACTCACTCTCTCTCTCTCTATAAACCAACATCTACACTAAAATCAATGCATTTACTCAAAGAAATCAAATAGGATTAGAAATTGCCATCTACATTGAAATTAATGCATTTAGTGCAAACAATCAAATAGGATTAGAAATCATCTACATTGAAATCAATTCATCTAGTGCAAGTAATCAAATATAATTATAAATCGACATCTAAATTGAAATCAACACATTCATTGCAAGCAATCAAATTGTATTAGAAATCACCACCTACACTGAAATCAATGCCTCTAGTGCAAGTAATCAAATATAATTAGAAATAAATATCTACACTAAAATCGATGCATATAGTGCAAATAATAAAATAGGATCATAAATCACCATCTACACTTAAATCAATCCATTTAGTGTTATAAATATTCCTCCCTCTCTCCACCATCCATCCATATCTGTATCCCCCTCCATCTCTTATTTTTTGTCTCTCTATCTCACCCCCCTAAACACACACACTCTCACACTCCATATATATCAATCTCTTTGTCAATCCCCTCATCTCCCCATCTCTCTATTCTTCCCTCTCTTCACCTTCCATCTATATCTATATATTCCCCTTATCTCCCTCTCCCTCACTAATATCTCTCTTTCCTCCTTTTATCCTCTCTCCCTCTCTCTCTCTCTCTCTCCACATTTCTCTCTCTATGTATTTCTTCTTACCTTTCTCTCCCTCCCCCTCCAATTCCATCTCTCTTTCCCTCCCTCTCTCCACTCTCTCACATCCTCTCTCTTCCTTCCTCTCTTTCCCTTTCTCTCCCATCTCTCTCTCCCTCTCTCTATTTCTTCACCCAACAACTATGTTACTATATCCCTCCCTCTCTCCTTATATCTCCTGCCCCCCCCCCCCTTATCTCCATCTCTCCTTATTTGTCTCTTCATGTCAGCCCCAAACATACACGCTTTCTCTCTATCTCTCCCTTGAAACTCCTTCTCTCTCTCCACTTCTCACTCTCTATATTTCTTATTTCCTACATATCTCCCCCTCCAACTCCATCTCTCTATCGATCCCTCTCTCCTACTCTCTCTCAAGTCCTCTCTCTCGTCCTTCCTTTCTCTCTCTCTCTCTCTCTCTCTCTCTCTCTCTCTCTCTCCTAACTCCCTCTTTCTTCCCTAATCTCTCTCTCTCTCTCTCTCTCTCTCTCTCTCCAATATTCTCTCTTCCCCCATCACTCTCCTCCTCTCTCTCATCCTTCCTCTCTCCCCCTTTCTCTCCTACCTCCTCTCTCTTTTCCCTCCAATCCTCTCTCTTCCCCCGTCTCTCTCTCTCTCTCTCTCTCTCTCTCTCTCTCTCTAGTCCTCTCTCTTCCCCCATATCCCTTTCTTTCTCTCTCTCTTTCCGCCCCTCTCTCTCTCCAACTACATTACTATATCCCTCCATCTCTCCTTCTCTCTTCTTATCTCCCCCCTTCTTTCCATACATCCTACTTTGTCTCTTTATCTCACCCCTAAACATATACTCTCTCTCTCCATCTCTCCCTTATCACTCTCCTAAAGAGTCTCTCAAATTCTTCACAACCAACTTCTCTTCGTTGATTCCCCTAAAATGCTTGAAATATTCCCACCAGATATCTGAGTTTCCTTTAATACTGAAGGTATCTATCTTGATTTTAATATTCTCTAAGTAATCATGAAGTCTGAAGATTTTTTTCATACCAAGTAGCCATGCTTCTCCATTTTCTGATTTATTCATCTCTCCATAAAATGTAGGAGGCTTGACTTTCTTGAATTCCTCTCATGAATACCCCTTATCACTCTTCCTACAACAATGTTGGTGATGATTATTATGATGTCTTGAAAAATTGGGGCTAGAGTAAAATCCATATGTACTAGCCCTCCTGTCATGTGTATCCAAGAGTCTACCACTCTTCACTATATCATCCTTTTCCATCCTGTACATGGGGTCCACATGTCCAGAAGTAACTGTAAACATCAAATGTTATATGATCACATTGTTATCACCCTAGCTTGACCAAACATGATTTCCTTTCAGTTTCATTTGCTTAACTTTAACACAATTTTCTATTTTTGGCAGTTTTTTTGGGTCCTAAACTTCTGTAGAATTTTAGAGGTCCTAAATGAAATTTTTAGGGAAAATAGAGACACAAAAAAGGTTTGCGAATCTCTTCCATAAAAAAATTGATAGGTCTCATAGTGGAGATCTTCGAACCAAGGTATTATGTTAGCCAAATGGATATCGTATACCAAATTTATGACCCTCGAAAGTTGGAGGTACAAATAATTCAAAAAAGTACATGTGTGATAGGTATTTTCATGGAAAGGTCGAGGAATTGTATGAGCTCAATATGGGTTCCATGTCAAATGGAGAATATACAACTATATTTCTAGAATTTTTGAGATATGTGCCCTATCTCAAGGATGGGAAAGAAAATATCGAAAGGTTCATCAATAGATTTACATTATCATTCAAAGGCTAGAATGTGTGTGATGACCCTCATTCATTAGAATAATCCATCGAGAATTTGATGCATTGTTATGAGCGTTCAAAGCGCAAGACTCAGTTCAAGTGTGATTCAAAGGGTAATGAAAAGACTAAAGTAAAATGGCCCAAGAATCAACGAAGATCTGAGGATGCAGCGAAGATCAAAAATGCAGCACTGTATACGAATTTCAATGGAACTTATAAAGGACATGGGTCTTAACCTGTGGAGAAACAAAATAAAGGCAGTGGGAGAGAACCATTGAATCATTGGATTTGTGGTAGATATCATCGCAGGAATGATTTTCCATTGTATCAGGGTGGCAGACCTCATATTTATAGTGCTTAGGAGGCATAGATAGTTAGGGATGTAGTAAAAATAATTCCCCAGATTTATGGAGCAATTTATAATAGACAGGAAGACCACCAAGCATCCATTATCGAGATGGAAGGTAATCTTTGTGATCAAGTTTTTTCTATTTTAATTGATCAGAGATCAAATTATAGCTATATTAGTCTTGACCTTGTGGATCAGTTTTGTTTCAATAAGGAAGTGTATATAGAATATTGGTTGGTATAGTTGGCTACAGGAACCAAGATAAGAGTTTAACATTGGGTGAGAGCTTATGAATTCAAGCTTAATGGCATGCCCACAACAAAAAATCTAAATTTGCTTCCTTTGGGTTCATATAATATTCTTTTGGGCATGGATTGGATTTTTATTCACAGGACCAAGGTGGATTGCTATGAAAAATATATTGAGTGCCTCGATGATGATGGAGAAAAGAGGGCTTTCAGGGAAAGAAGAATCCTACATTAGTAAGGATGGTTACAACTATGCAAGCTAAGCATAGTCAAAAAAAATTATGTGTATTTTTTGTAGTACATATTTCTAGTGATAAAGGGATTTATGATGAGGATGATGAAGTCATGAGGTGGATTTTAGGATATGTTTCCCACTGAGATTCTAGAGCTTCCTCCTCATAGAGAGTTGGATTTCTCTATTGCGTTGATAGCAGGAGAAACACCAACATCTAAGGCACCATATAGGATGAGCACTCCTAAATTAGTGGAAGTGAAGTTGTTGCTTAAATAGATGGTTGATAAGGGATACATATGGCCAAGTGTGTCTCCTTGGGGAAAACTAGTGTTGTTTGTAAATAATAAGGATGGTACTCTCAGATTATGAATTGATTATAGGAAGATGAAGAAGCTGACTATCAAGAACAAGTAACCATTTCCTTGGATTGATGATTTGTTTGATCAGCTGAAGGGAGCGTCAATATTCTCAAATATTGACCTGAGATAAGGATATCATCTGGTGCATATTAAATAAGAATATATCTTCAAGACTTCATTTCATACAATTATGGGCACTGTGATTTTGTGGTGGTTCCTTTTGGTCTTAACAATGCTCCAACCACCTTCATGTGTTTGATGAATAGTGTGTTTCTCCCTTATCTGGATAAGTTTATAATAGCCTTTGTTGATGACATATTCGTCTATTCAAAGAATGAGGAGGAGCATACAGAGCACCTAGCAGTAGCATTAATATTGTGGAGATAACATAAGTTGTACACCAAGCTCAATAAGTGTGGCTTCTTTCAATCTTAGATTCATTACTTGAGACATTTTGTTTCCAAGGAAGGGATAATAGTGGATCCATAAAATATTAAGGCTATCATGGATTGGCTAGCTCCGAAGAATTTGGATGAATTCAGGTCATGCTTGACACTAGTAGGTTATTACAAGAGGTTCATTAGGAACTCATTCAAAATTGGTTATACTATCACATCTTTGTATAGGAAAGGAAAATAATTTGATTGCACTGATGAGTGTGCAACTAGCTTTGATCAGTTGAAGCAATTGCTCACCAATGCTCCAGTTTTGAATATTGCAGATCCTGATAAGGGGTTTGTGGTTTGTACATATGCTTGCAAGGGAGGACATGGTTGAGTCATGATGTAGGAAGGGCAATTTATTTTCTATCAATCAAGGAATTTTAACGACAATGAGAAAAATTATGTGACTCATGATCTTGAGTTGACAGTTATCATTCATGCACTGAAAATGTGGAGGCATTATCTCGTTGGAAGGAGGTTTGTTTTCATGAGTGATCATAGTGGACTGAGGTAATTTTTTGATTAACCTAATTTGAAAGAAAGGAAATATAGATAATTGGCTACTCTCAATGAGTTTGATTTTGAAATTAGGTACTTTAAAGGAAAAGAGAACATGGTTGCCAATGCTCTCAGTAGAAGAGTGAAGTCGAATCATGTTTCAGTTGTGAGCTCTTATGGAATAGATTTATAGGATCAGATCTTACATGCAGGGAAGTATGATGAAAGGTACTACCAACTGAAGCAGATATTGTAGTAGGAAGGTGAGGTTGATAATTATGAGGAGTATCACCTCACATTATATGGATTGGTTAGATTCAGGGTCCGGATATATGTGCCTGACAATGGTGAGTTGAAGAAGCTTATTTTGAGAGAGTTTCATGTCAAGTTGTATTCAAGCCACCCAGGATACTAGAAGAATTTAATAACTATTAAGAAGTTATATTATTGGCCTAATTTGAAGAAATGTGTTGTTGAGTTTGTTTTTAAGTGCTTAGACTATCTAAAATTGAAAGCTAAATCCAAGCATCCAACTGGTTTGTTGTAGCTTATTCTGATTCCAGAATGGAAATGGGAGGTCATTTCCATGGATTTCATTAGAGATTTTCATAGGAAATCAAAGAATCATAACTCCATCATGGTTGTGGTTGACAGGCTAAGAAAGGTAGCTCACTTTATTATAGTAAACTCTACTAATCCAGTTAGTGAAGTGGATCAAGTATTCATTGAGGTGATAATTAGGTTTCATGGAGTTCCCAAGATGATTATATCACATAGAGATGCCAAGTTCACTTTGAGGCTTAGGAAGGAGATATTTGTAACCTTGGGGATAGAGTTAGCCTTTAGCACAACTTATCATCCAAAAATAGATAGACAGACAAAGAGGATTAACAAGATTCTTGAGGATATGTTGAAGATGTATGTCATGCATCAACAAAGGATGTGGGAGGAGTATCTTCCACTGGTGGATTTTTGTTATAATAATGGATACAATGAATCCTTGAAGATTATTCCATTTGAGGCTCTCTATGGGATGAGTTGTAATACTCCTATCAGTTGGAGTGGCCCATTGATCACGTTGTTGGTTGGATTGGATATGTTGAAAGAGATGGAGTAGAAGATGCAGTTTATCAAAAATAATTTCAAGGAAGTGCAAGATAGGTAGAAGAGCTATGTGGATCATCATAGGGTATTCAATGAGTTTCAATTTTGGGAGCATGTATACTTTTGTATCAAGTCCAAGAATATATCCTTGAATATTGGGCCATGTGCCAAGTTGGCACCTCTGTATTGTGGGCCTTTATAAATCCTTGAGAGGATTGGACCAGTGGCCTACAAATTCACTTTTCTCCTTTTAGTGAAAATCCATGATGCTTTTCATGTTTCATTGCTTAAAAGTTATATACAAGATGTTGATCATGTGATGGATTTGTTTGTATTGTAGATGGAACTAGAAGGATATTTATAGCTAGAACCTCAATGCGTCCTATAACGAAAGAAGCTCGTGCTCCAGAACCAAGCTATAGAGTAAGTTAAAGTGCAGTGGAAGCACTTTGATCCCGACAAAGCTACATGGGAGATGGATGATCAGATCCAACCCTTATATCCTTCTATATTTTTCAATTGAAGCAAATGATTTTTTGGTATATGTGTGTGTGTGTGTGTGTGTGTCATTTTAAATATTTCATCGAGCTGGGTTATAAAAATCCATAAGCAGTATGTTTGATAGGTTTAGTAGTTTTTCTTGTCATAAGTGTCATAGAACACCAAGGATAGGGTTCCACCAAGGGGTGGGTGGGGGGGGAGGGGGGTTTAATAGCCTCGGCTTCATGGTCCATGTAATAAATGGGAATCATCAAGGAAAAATAAAAACCAAGGTCATGGGGCATGTATCACAAGTTGAATGGAGGGAAAAAAATTACATTGGGAATCACTTATGGTTAATTATTTATTCTCTATGGAAATTGGCATTGACGCTGGGAAGAGGCAAAAGGCAATAAATGTCAAGTAATACAATAAATAAAATAAAATAAGAGAAAAATAAGATGAAGATAAAAGGAGAGATAACATTCATTCATTCATTGATGATTCACTTTTGGAGAAGAGCAAGAGGAAAGAAAAAGGAAGAGAGCACTTAGACACAATAAATACATAAGAAAGCGAGGAAAAATCAGGGGAGTGCAAGAGGAATTCGAGTGGCAGCCAAGAAGAAGGATTGAACAACAACTAGAAAATGGAAGAAAGAATAGAGAAAAGAGTAGGCAACAAGAGGATTTTGCAAGTAACATGTTTCATGTATGTTTATCTTAAGGGGATTTGAATGCATGGTTCATGAATTTGGTCTATTGGTTAGTTTGTTGTCATTGGCATGGGATTTCCTTGGATTGACAATAGTGTACAACCTTTCCTTTTTCATTTCCTGGATATCCATGATGTAGTGGGTTCCATTTAGTTGAGGTTTGGATATTAGGTAGATTTTGGATCCTATTAAGGTGGTCACAAAAATAAATCCCAAGGTATGACGGTGGAGATGATTTTCTCTGTGAAGCTCTTGACATATTGGTGGAGATAGGAAAATTCCTCTTGGTATGGTGAATAAATTCTAAGACATCTAATATTGTTTTGGTTTTGGTGATTTATGGACTAGCTTAAGTGAAATCACTATGGTTGAGGGTGGGCTTGGTTTAACCTATAGATTCCCTTGTTGGTTTTGTTTTTATTTATTCCATGTCATTCTGCATTAATTCTTGGAATATGGCACGAGGTTTATTGGTTGGAAAAAATGTTTTGGTTCATCCCAATTTATCTTCAGGTAGTACGATGAAGTCCCTCACTTGGTTGGCACTATGTGATCAGGGATCAGTATTTTAGCTAAAAATTAAAAGTACTCAGAAATGCTTTGGACTAGGAAAATAGCGTATATCTCATCACCAGGATTCCAACGCAACTCATTTCATCAAAATCTGAGGTCGTATGAGTAAGTTATGGCCTGTTGTTCGCTTTCTCAAACAGCTGAAAAAATTGCAGGTCGATGATAAGTTGCTGATGTGGCAGCCCAATCAGCAAAAATGAATCTTCGGGAATATTCTTATGTTTCTAAAAATGAGGTTGTGACAAGTGGCACTTTCTAATTCATCAGTTTGGTCCATGTGGGCATAAATTTCCTAATGTTTCCAAGGTAGAATTGTATTTTATTTATTTATTTAATTATGATTTAATTATATATATATATATATATATATATATATATTATAATTAAATTATAATTAAATACAAATTTCAAATTTGCATTATATAATGGTGGAAATCCGCATATACCAAAGTTTGTTACAAAGCCAATTCTGCATATTTCAAATGTTAAATAGTCCTGAATTCGAATGGGTTAGAAAGGTAAGTGGTAAATCAAATGCATTATGCCAAGGTTCACAAAATAATTAATTGTATGCCAGATCGTGGATTAAGATTTTTCCAATGGTCTATTTATTATGGTTGCACCAAAAATGTGTGCGGAGGGTAGAGGTCAGGGTTCGACCCCGCGACCTCTCCCTCATCACCACGCCTTCCCACCAATGGACCATCCACATGAATCTCAAAAAGGATGTGAACATGCCTTTATTTGAATTTCTTTGCGCCAGTGAATGGGGGTTAGGAGGGGGCCAACCCCCTCCCATGTGTCCGATGCACCAGAACCAGGAGCTCCGATAGTAAAATATGGCAAGATTATTAAACATGATTTATGGTAATTAAAACGTAGTTAAACTACATTAATCTGCCACTAAACCAAGATCAGTGCTAAACATGCTTAAGGTTTTAAATTTGCGCTTATCTCATCCATAATTACGCTTATCACTAATTAAGCACCGATTAGTCTAGCAAAATTTTAGGGGAGCACACCAAACTTGGCGGAATGACTATTTTTAGAATTTTAACTAGCAGTCTTTCAAAATTGGTGGAGAAATTGGGGGAAATACAATTTTTGCCATAAATGAGGCAATTTTCACCCAAACAGGGCTCAGAAAGAGGCATTCTTGGCTAACTGACATGATAGGAACTCAATGAAGCAGGTTGCAGAGGCAAAAGATGTCATCTACAAGTGTTTTTGTGCATTTGAATATTTTTTAAGTCGAGGGCCACCAAGTTTTGGAGGCATTACCAGAGCATCGAGAATCCAAATTGATCAAACAAACAATCATTTTTGGTAGATTTGATGTTTTAAACTCATTGGAATAGGTTCCAATAGAATTTGAAGCTTGTAACAACAATTTGAGCACACTTGAAGCTAATACAAAGGCCCACACTATGAAGTTGGACCAAGGAGATGTAGCCCAGGAGGGGTGAACTCCTGAAAAAAAAATTATGTGTATTGAGCTTTGTTATGTGTGCTTGTTGTGTTTATATTTTTTGATTTTCAGTCATTTAAAATTATGCTTTTAATTTTATAACAAACACTAAATTTTACGAAGTAAATTGAATTGACAATCACATGCTCATGGAAAAACTCTTGATGAATAAGCAAACCAAAGCAAATATAATTCTATATCTAGAAATGATACTAGCACAACAATAACTAGCAATAATTTCAATTCAAGTTAGTATCAGAGCACAAAGTTTCTTGCCTGTTTTTCTTAAAGGGTTTTAATAGTTGCAATTTTTGTGATGCTTACAAGGTTGAGATTGCAGAGAGAATAAGGGGAGCTATTGGTAGCTAGTCCTAAGATTAGTAAAATAAGGAAGAAGGTTGTGAAGGCATCATCCTTACCCAAAGGACCAATCAAGGCAACACTTGAAGAAATTCAAATTTCATCTCCATCAGTTGAGATAGAAGAAGTGAAATTTCTACAAGAGGCTGAAGTGATTAAAGAGGTACAAGTTGTAGAGATTGAGCTTGAATCCAAAGACAAAATGTCAGACTATGAATATACTGATGAACATTATGAATAAGCAGCTATTAAGAGAGACTTCAAAGAAATGCAAATAATGGCGAAAGTTATGTATGAAGATTTTATGGCGAAGGAAGCTGGAGAAGGTTCAAAGCATCCTCATGGAGAAGGATCTTCAAACTGTAAGAAGGAGGAAGAGAGAATATCAAAAGGCAGTGGAGGTAAACCACCACCATCTCAAGGCAGTGGAGGAAATCCACCTCCATCTCCACCATCCTCATCTTCATCATCTTCATCAGCATCTTCATCTTCCACATCCACCACAAAAACTCACACCCACACTCATTCCAAGATCCCAAAAGGAAAGACTCCATTACTCAATTTGGATATAAAGTTTGAACTTCCTACATACAATGGAGAGGTTAATGCATATAAGTTATAAAATTGGTTTCTTCAATTGGAAGTATACTGTAGAATTTAGAATTTACAAGAAGACAACATAAATATCTAGTTGGCTTCATTAAGGCTAGAAGGAGCAGCACTAGTTTTGTGGGAAGAAAATACTCAAGAGGAAATGTGAATTGATGGTAATATACCCATTTCTTGGGTTGATTTTATTTCTTCCATTAAAAGAAATTTTTATCCATTAGCCTATATGGAAAAATCAATTATGAGTTGGCAAAACTTTAGGCAGCTCAAAGGCCAAATTGTTCAAGAGTACACATAGGAGTTTAGAAAGAGAGCTTTGTTGCTAGGAGTAAACTTGAGTTCTCAAGATACTCTCTTGAAATAAATAGAAGGTTTACATTCCTGTTTAAAGAATATTATCCTTATGTTTAACCCAAGCAATTTAGATGAAGTTTGTGTACAAGCCACACACTTGGAGGCAAGGGTAAAAAAAAACATAGAGGAAAAAGGGTGAAAGTGAGGATAAAGGAAAAGAGAAGGGAGGAAAATGTAAGGGAAAGAAGAATGCAAGTATCAAGAAAGAGAAGGAAAAAAATGATTTGCAAAAATTGTTTTAAGAATGGCTATGATGAAGACCATTATTGGCAACTTTGTCTAGAATTGAAACCAGATTGATTGAAAGCCAAAGACAAAGGAAAAATAGTTTCTATAGCAGAAAAAGACTTAGGGTCAAATTCAGGATATGAGACAAAAATTACAACCATGGGGTTGAAAGGTAAACATGTTGCAAGCACTAGTTCTTCAAAATTTTCAAATGATACTCATAATGAAGATACAAGAATAGAAATTTTCCACATTAGAGTTGTCTCTAAACATACCAATATTGATACACTTTTTGATAGTGGGTCACAAGCTAACTTGATTTCCGAAGATTTGGTTAAGCAACTAGACCCTGAAACAATTAGACATCCAAGACCATATCTTTTGGGTTGGATTTGCAAGAATGCAAACTTGCAGGTTACAAGGAAGTGCTTGCTAAAATTTGCCATCAACTTAAACTTTATTGATGAAGTTGAGCTTGATGTGGTGTCCCTTGAAATATCACATATTATATTGGGAAGTCCTTATCTGTATCATAGGACATTTGTATTTCATTGCCATGAGAACAAGTTTGTACATAATTAGAGCACATAAGAAGAAGACAGGCTTGTCTCTTATGCATGTAAGTGAAATGAAGAGGATAGTGATTGCAAGTCATAACTTGACATTGTTGATGATCAAACAAAGAGACGTATTGAATCACACTTTTCAAAAAGATGTGTATGCTTGTAATGAGTTGTTTCAGGATGTTAACAAGTTTCCTTTGAAATAAGGTGAAAAACATTTGCAACAGTCAACATTGGTCTTGAGTGGTGTTGGAAACAAGATGCCGGTGCAAGAGGGTGCAAAGGTCAAAGAGAAAGTGACAAAGTAACTTGAAAAAGAAGGCATGGGTTCCAAAAATGTTGGTTTATGGTTTCCAAAAGGTACATGGAAATGGCGAAGACACTTGGTCAAGAGTCGATGCAAGTACAAAGTGAGATCAGCTAAAAATCGCCATGGTGACAGTGTTCAAGGTGAGAAAGTTTCTATGTTTACTTTGATTTTTGACCAAGGTAGGAACAAGATGGTTTTTGCAAAAATAGATTGTTGTTCTGCAAATTCAAAAATATTGCAGCATGACGGTGTCAATGACAGCAAAAGAAGGCCATAAGAATCGAGGAAAATTTTGACTTTTTATAAAAAGCTCCAAATGATGTAATTAGGACAATTTCAATGGATAAAGACTTGAAGAATGAGGGAACAATCACATCATATTCATAATCAGTAATCAATATATCTTTTGGGGTCCAAAAGGCTTCTGGTGGGGAGGAATGATCACCAATAAGTATTTTAGCTAAAAATTCAAAGTGCTCAGAAATGCTTCAGACTAGGACGTCAATGTAGAGCTCATCACCAGGATTCCAACTCAACTCGTTTCACCAAAATCCGATTTTGTATGAGAAAGTTATGGTCTGTTGTTCACTTTCTCAAACAGCTAAAAAAATTGCAGGTTGGTGACAGGTCGCTGAGGTGGCAGGCTAGTTAGCGAAAAAAAATCTTCAGGAATATTCTTCAAGTTTCTGCTAATGAGACTGTGACAAGTGGCACTTTCTAATTCACCTGTTTGGTTTATGTGGAGGTAAATTTCCTAATGTTTCTAGAATTGTATTTTATTTATTTATTTAATTATGATATATATATATATATATATATATATATATATATTCATTTATATATATTATAATATAATATATTATATGTTTTAAACATACTATATATATTATAATATAATATATTATATGTTTTAAACATACTATATATATTATAATATAATATATTATATGTTTTAAACATACTATATATATTATAATATATACAATATTATTATATTATAATTAAATACATATTTCAAATCTTCATTATATAATGGTGGAAATCTGCATATACCAAAGTTTGTTACAAAGCCAATTCCGCATATTTCAAATATTGCATAATCGTGAATTCGAATGGGAGGTATGTGGTAAGTCAAACCATAGTCTACGCATTATACCAAGGTTCACGAAATATTCAATTATATGCCAAATCATGGATTAAAAATTTTCCAATGGTTTGTTTATTATGGTTGCATAATAAAAATGTGCAGGGAGAAAAGAGGCCGGGGATTGACCCCGCGACATCTTCCTCACCGCCACACCTTTGCACCAATGGACCACTCACATGAATCTTGAAAATGATGCGAACGTGCCTTTATTTGAATTGCTTTACATCAATGAATGGGGCTTCACAGGGGGCCAGCCCCCTCCCATGTGTCTGATGCGCGAGAACCAAGAGCTTCGACATCAAAATCTGGTGGGAGTATTAGAAATGATTTATGTTAATTAAAACATAGGTAAATTAGGTTAATCCACCACTAAACCAAGATCAATGCTAAAAGCACTGAAGTTTTTAAATTTGTGCTTATCACTAATTAAGCATCGATTAGTCTGGCAGAATTTTAGGGGAGCACACCAAACTTGGCAGAATGACTATTTTTAGAATTTTAACTAGCAATCTTCCAAAATGGGTGGAGAAATTGGGGGAAATAATGTTTTTGTCATAAATGAGGCAATTTTCGCCCAAACAGGGCTTAAAAAGAGGCGGTCTTGGCTAATTGACATGCTAGGAACTCAATGAAGAAGGTTGCAGAGGAAGAAGAGGTCATCTACAGGTGTTTTTGTGCATTTGAATATTTTTTAAGATGAGGGCCACCAGGTGTTGGAGGCATTGCCAGAGCATACAAAATCCAAATTGAACAAACAAACAAACATTTATAGTAGATTTCGATGTTTTAAACTCATTGGAATAGGTTCGAATAGAATTTGAATATTGTAACAGAAATTTTTGCACACATGAAGCTAATACAAAGGCCCACATTATGAAGTTGGACCAAGGAGATGTAGCCAAGGAGGGGTGATCTCCTTTAACAAAATTATGTGTATTGAGTTTTGTTATGTGTATTTGGTGTGTTTATATTTGCTTTTGTTCAGTCATTTAAAATTATGTTTTTAAGTTTATGGCAAACACTAAATTTCACCAAATAAATTGAATTGACAATCAAATGCTCATGGACAGACTCTTGATGAATAAGCAAACCAAAGAAAAGAGAATTCTATATCTGGAAATGATACTAGCACAACAATAACTAGAAATCATTTCAGATCACTATGTATATGTTAATATGTGTTATTATTTATTAATGATCAATGAACATAAGTGTTGACTCCCTGTTGTTTATATGACTGGTTTGTCATGGCTTCATTCTAGTTAAATGTTGGTTACATGCATTGTATATTTATTATTATCTGATGTGCTTGATCTAAACCTAATTCATGATTTGATGGCTAATGGTTGATTTATATGAATTCATGTGTTAAATTGTTCTTTATTGCATCTAGTGTGAGAGGGAATAAAGCCTTACCGATGAATATACTACAAACTAATGAAAAAACTGAACAAACTATGTATTCATGACCTACAGGTACCATAGCTACAAAGTGTTTGTATAAATGAGTGATTTGAAATTCCAACTTCATGGGGTCATAACTTTGGCATACGATCTCTATTTTCCTATCATAATACCTCATTTCAAAGATATCCACGAGGAGACCAAACATAAAATACAAATTTGTGTTAAATATAAGGAAACAAAACTAAAAGGAAATATTGTTGGGTCAAGTCAATATGATAACCATGTCATCATGTGTCGTTAGGTTTCTGTAGTCAGTTCTAGACATGTGGACCCCATTTTCCACAAGTGCATATTGGAAATGAATTCGTGCATAATAACTCTCATCTCTTGTTTACCTTGTTGTGCATGTTAAAGTGGGAAAATGTGGGGTGGGGTGTTACACTTATTTAGGTCCTACACTTCTCATGTACCATCAACTATCCCTCACCTATATCTTTAGTCCTCTAATTGTCACCTTCTTGACAAAATAGGACGAATGGTTAATAACCTTGCTAGGAGGAAGTTGCAATTAGAGAGTTGTTTTGCCAACAAAGAGTTTATAGGCACCCATTATTCTCCTCAACCTTATATATTTCCCCACCTGAGAATAGAATTCATCTAGTCGACATTACCTACTCTTTATTGTAAGCCTATAGGCTATGCATCTCCAAGGAATAATGAAAACATGGAATAGTTTTTCAGAGCCTCTGTGATTCCTTCATCTGCACATTCCTTAGATATCAAGCTCCTTCATTCATAACATGATGCCTAGAAGAAACAACATCATACCTCCCACTACAAAGAAATACCTTATGGTGGAGTTTATAATGGAGGTTTTTAGTGTTATAAAATTGACAAAAATTGTCAAAGAGGTCTCCTCTACAACATATGTTTGTGGTAGTGAACATTCTAGAGTAGACGATAAAAAAACTTCATCACAATTAAGAAAATGTGGGTGGCCAGAGGTTTTAGCAATTTTTTTCTTAGCGGTGCACTTACTGGACAAATCACACCATTGCACTACAAATATAAAATCACTAGTGTTGTAAATTTAAATAAAAGCATGAAGACTAGAAACAAATGTATGGAGCGCCCATGCGTTAATTTTATAAAATCATTGGTGCTTTAATAATAAAAATGCATCAACTCGTATAATCTATGACACCATGCACTAGGGTGTTGAATGAAAACAAAACTGGTGCCTGAAAATTATACTGTCTTGGTGCTTATGTATCCTAAAAATTACTAGGGTGGTACTCTTCAAGAAGGGCGTTGAGGCAGGAGAAAAAGTCTTGCAACCAAAGTGCTTTTATATTCTCCAACACATCGATTCATTAGGCGTCACAATGCACTCGTGTTGATGAGTTGTATAAAAAAACTCGTGCACTACTAATATGAAAGAAAGGGTGTTGTTAATTTAAATTATAGCACCAGGGTTGGAAAGAATATTTTGTAGCAGCAAGGTGTTGGTTTTATGAAATCACTAGTGCTTTAATAATAACAATGTAATGGGTCATACAAGTTATGATACCATGCACTCGGGTGTTAAATGGAAACAACACTGGTGATTGAAAAGTATAGCGTCCCAGTGCTTATGTGTTTGCAAAAGCCCCAATTTTGTACTTTTCACGAAAGGCACTAGGGCAGGCAAAAAAATATTGCAGTATCGGTGCTTCTACGTAATCTAACGCACGAGTGTGTTATTGGTAACGATACACTAGTGCATTAAATATGAATCACACCAGTGCATGGAATGTATATCTTCCCAGTATGTATTGATTTTACACATGCACCGAGATTTTGTATGTATGAACACATCGGAATACCATTTTTTATTATTACAAATATTGTTGTTGAAAAACATGTATTTAGAGAAAAACACATTAATATATGATGTCTCGGTATCAATTTTCTCCATTTTAGAAATATCAACCTGTGACGATACAATTACTGTGATTTTTTTAATATGTTATTTATCAAAAAAAACAAATATATATCTTATAACAATATTCATATAAATTAATTTTTTATTAGTGTGTTACTGTCCTTTAAAAATAACCACATGCTAGAAAACTTCAAATACTTCAAATATTAGAAAAACATAGACTACCTACTTTTAAGTTGGGGTGCTCTTCTCTTAAGCGTAGACATTGTATTGGGGGCTTCGGTGCAAATAAAGTGACACGGAGAGATGGAAAAAGGAATATCATCACCTACCCACCGTGGGGCTTATCCTAAGGCAATACCAATAAACCCTAATTGTTGATAAAGATTTCCGTAAACCCTAAAGCCAATACCTATACCTAAGCACCAATACCTAAGCTACATTGACAACAACCGTTCAAGTCAGAAGCCTCATGTCTATAATCATAGAAGGGGCGGGACTTGTTTAACACACGATAATGCCGAGCCGTTGTCCAATCTTTGCTTCGTAAGTTTTGGATTGGATTCAAAGACGACTAAACTCTTAAAAGATATCATTTCACCAAACAGGAAACTATGATAAAAGTAAAAATCCTGGCAGAAATTTTCATGGTATTTAAAGTCGGATCGTTTGCTTAATATAGATTCTTAACTTTGGAATTTTCTAAACTTTATTAAAGGCTATTCTTATTCATATTTAGGAATAGTTTGAAAATTAATACATAAGAGCCATTCATGTCAATCAGGTTATAAGTCAGTCATGTAAATCAGATTTGGAGAACCGTTCCAAAATCTACAATCAAATTTGTTATAGATTTTGAAGAATGCTAAGTGAGATCAGGAAAAATTCGAAGTTAAAAAGAAGTAAGAAATTATGGTCGATAACTTGAATTTGGAATTAATTACGGGTGTTAAAAATTCTACATATTTTCAATAAAGTGATAAAAAACAAGCAAGAAAACGAAAATTTATGTTCAATCCGTTGAATTTGAAAATAATTATCTCCGTAAAAACTTTGTATATATTTAATGATGTGAAGTAAACCAAACTAAGAGTTCAGCAATGTGGTGGGAATGCTAGTATGTGTAGCCCTAATAATGGGGTGGTGGAGAGAAATATTGAATAAAATCTATTTAGTAGAAATGGAAGAAAATATTGAGTCGATGGAAGTAAGAATGTCGGTGGAACAAATATTAGATGAAAATAAATATAAATATATTTTATCTCATATTTCTATGAGAACCCAGCAACACTAAATATGTTTTATCCAATATTTTTCTTAAACATAAATTTATAACAACTTAAACATACATTTCCAACAACATAACATAAATTAAAGTGGAAAAATCTATTAAATAACACATATTTATATTTATATTTTAATCATTATTTATTCCAACTCCATCTTCAGTGGGCATCCAAATGGATCTTTTCAAATATGATATTAATTCTCAGATTAACTTATTGGTTGGTAAGTTTACTTATACCTAATCGTTTTAATCCACTGCCAAGCATCTACATTGCATCGAAATCTTAATGCAGATTCAATTCCCCAAATTACATCAAAATGTTTTGTGGCACGATGTAGCCTCGCACCTTGAATTTTAATTTTTATTAAATTTTAAAATTCATTTTTTATTTCTGAAAAGAGGAAGTAGCCTCGGCACTTTGAATTTTAATTTTTATTAAAGTTGAAAAATCAAGTATAATAGCTAAGTTTAGCTAAGTTGCCGTGTATATTTACACCAAAACAAATTGGTGTATTTATTAAATTTTAAAATTGGATTATATGTAAGGTTAATAATATTTAAAAAAATAAATGTATTGAAATTTAAAAATCAAGTATAATAGTTAAGTTATTGTGTAATAAGAGTTAGATAGTAATTAGTATCTAGGCGTTATATACTAGCTAGTATTTAGCACTTAACTTAAATATAGCTTAATTAAATTAAAAAATATTAAAGACAAAGATTTTATTATAAAAATAAAATAACTAATAAAAAATTGTTGAATATCATGATAAAAATTTAAGAAATATAATAAACTAATATTGTTTATATTGAGATTTATACACTTTAATATATATGTTTATATGTGTGCTTATGTGTGTGTGTGTTTTTAATATAATAAAAAATTATTCCCGATGCAGGTGAGAACCTCAGAGAATGTGGCAACCGAGTCCCATGAATGACAACAGATGGCTCGCTGGTAGAACACTGGGCTCTCGGTCCCTTCATCTAAAGCAGCGGAACAGGAGGTGTACTGGCAGATTTAATGGCAATCATATGAGACTTTGTTTCGTCTTGGAGAATGGAGGTGGTGAAACGTTAACGGGTGGGATGGCAAGGAAGGTCTGCATTTGCAGTTTTGTCTTTGTATGGTGTTGGGCTCCCGGGTGGTTTGCTGCGTGTAAGAGCAAGTGGCAATGGAGGGTCTTCAACATTGGAGGGCAGTGTTCAATATTCTTATCCGATTTTTGGTAAGGTGAACTCAGTAAATTTTTTTTCCTAAGATATCCCAGGCTTTACTACACCTACATTATGTGGACACTAGTAAATGAGGGAACTTGTTATTTTGGTTTTCTATGGTTTTTAGCATGTTTGAGTGGCTGGGGTAATGTAGGTGCCTGGAGGTGGTATCGCATGAGGTATAGGTGGGAGTAGCAGTGTCTTTGGGTGAAATTCCCCATTTCTAAAGCATGGCCTAGAAATTGGTGCGAATGGTGGTTTGGTGGGTGGTTCTTGGTGGAAAGTGGAGATAGTAAAGGCTTCCTCCTAGAATACACAGGGTCAGTATCCTGGTGTGGGTTGTGCCAAGATTCATGGGAAACGTCAGCCTGGGGCATGTTCTCCCTACCTTTTCCTTCTCCAGTTGTTCGCGCTCGTGTCAGGGTTCCAATATGGTGGCAAGGCGTGTTGAGATTCAACAAGATGATGAGCCTAGTGAAAATTAAGCACCTTCACTAGGTGGGGCCCGTAGGCTATTTTTAGGTGTATGTCTAATTTTAGAATGGTGAGCATATTCTAAAATTAGCAGGATGTTGATTCTATATGGTTGAGCAAATTCTATCTTTGGATGAATTTCTATTTTTAGAAGATGGGCGAAGTCTATTTATAGATCGCTAATCTAAAAATAGAATGCATGTTGATTATTATTAGCACTTAATAATAATCAGACAATAAATAGTAACTTATTCTCTTGGAGCACTTTATTTCAGTGAACAGATGTGACACATCAGTGGGCTGAAGGAATTACGTAATTCCTAGGGTGGTTGGTGACTCATGCATGGAGGACCTCTTTATAACTGATAGTGGCAAGTTGTAACATAGTTGGAAGAGTAGTTATGTGAGTTGTTATTTAGTTTAACTCAGTTAAGTGAGTTAAACTCATTTGTGCTAGTTGTAACTAAAGATACACTAGTGACAGATGAGTGAATTAATTAGTTAATTAATTCACAAGTAGTGTCTTACTTGCAACTGAACAAATACATCAGTTAACTACTTGCATGTCAGATCTAGTGGAGACCTAGTGGAGAGATAGGTGAATGGGTGAGATGGACTATCAATTGTGACTATAGTGATGCATTCAATGCATCTACACAGACATTAGAGATGCCAATGAGTATTGCTCAGTGCAAGCAAGGCAAGATCGAATTCATTCAGGGATCTTCTTCAGCAGGGATTGTGCAGTGGAGGCAAACTGTAAGGATGCAAGAAATTGGTGCATAGATATACAAATTTCTGCATGACAGTGTGTGACGATTGTATATTGTACTGAGAGCTCTATGAGCTGAGCTTTGTATGAGATTATTACATGTTCCATTGATATACATAATATATGATATTTGGGGTTTTTAGCTTTAAGCTTTCCCGGTAAAACATCTTGTTATGTGCGATTAATTTTGCCTCATATGTGTTTTACAATTGGTGATTTAATTTCTACAAAGAATTAAGTGGAAGGATTCAGTATTTAACATCAGATTAAACTGTTAGATCAAGAGAATCTAGAAATACATTATTGTGTTTATAAATTTATGCATGGTATCGGAGCAGTGTTAATCACTGGAGATTGAAATATTGAAGGGGTGCTGAGTTTTGCACCAGTGGATAATTCGAATTTACTGCAAGAATTTCTTGGTGCAATAGCTAAGTAAACATTGAAATGGCTTTCAATGGGTTGCGGTTGGAGTATGCACTCGAGGGTAGCTCCAAATACATAGCCTAGAAGGACAAGATGGAGGCAGTGCTTGAAGATAATGGTCTGAAGGAGTTCATCGATAGCGATGTTCCTAAGCCCAATTCAACGGACGATGCATTACTTGACGCCTGACAAAAGAAAGTAGCGAAGATAAGAAGAATTCTGTTGGAAGGTGTGAAAGAAAACTTTTTGTCAAGCCTTCACGGGAAAGCCACTCCATTTGCAATGTGGAAGGCTTTGACAGATATTTTCCAAATTAGCAGCGACCATAGGAAGTTGGCGCTGAAAGATAAACTCAAAAAAATCAAAATGGAGAAGGGTGACAGTATTCCAAAGTATCTCACGAAGTTTTTCCAATGTAGGGATGAGTTGGGGAGTGTGGGAATTACAGTTGCGGATGATGACTTGGTGAGCTTGGCTCTACTTGGGCTTCCGAAGAGTTGGCACAATTATCAAGACTCTCTTAATGGGTGGGAGAAACTGCCAGATTGTGAGTGAGTTTGGTCAGATCTAGTGTAGGAGGAGATAAGGCGGAGTACCAGGGATAACTCTTCATCAAAACATGATGATGAGGAGGATTGTGCTTTGGCTGCCAAAGCGAGGAGAACGAAGGGGAAGAAATACCATCCAAAATCCTAGGCTAAAGGCAAGAAGCTATATTTGTCCAAGGTGAAGTGTTTTCATTGTCACGAACATGGGCATCTCGCCACTAACTTCCCACAGAAAAAGAAGAACAAGAAGGTTGTTGGAGCTGCAGATGGTGAGGCCCTTGCCTCGTAATTTGAACTTTATTTCTCTTTGATCACATGCTTGGTTTCAAGCGTAATGGTGTGAGTGTGGTATCTTGATAGTGGTGCTTCCTTCCACATGACGGAAGATAAGGAGTTGTTCAGTGACTTGGAGGAGAAAGATCTCCAAATGCATATAGAGATGGGTGATGATGGTAGATACAGTGCGACCAACATTGGAACCATTACCTTTGAGAGGGAGTCAGGTAAACCATTTCTGTTGAAAGATGTTATGCATGTTCTAGGTTTGAAGAAGAACTTGGTATCAGTCACGATGTTGGAGAACAGAGGTTATGACGTTGTTTTCAGTGATGGAAAAGCTTTCCTATGACATAAAACAACGGGTTAAACCAAGAGGATAGGAATTCGAGTCAAGAATATCTACAAGCTAGAGGTAGATGGTTGCATTGCAATGGTGGGCAAAGAAGAAGAAGTGGTGAGTCGAGATGAGGGCAAATTATGGCACAAGAGATTGGGCCATATTCACCATGGCGCCTTGACGATTTTGCAGTAGATTTCTACTGGACTTCCCAAGGGTACACTTGCGCATTTAGATCAGTGTAAGGAATGTACTATGGGTAAGTTTGTGAAGACCACCTTTCATGAAAAGGAGAACCATGCCTCGGTGATCCTGGAGAGAATTCACACAGACGTGTGTAGACCATTCTCAGTTGCTTCAACAACAAAACACAGGTATTATGTTATTTTTGTTGATGAATATTCTCATAAATGCTGGATCTTCTTCATGCAAAAGAAGGATCAAACATTCTCAAAGTTCTGAGTTTAAAGAATTGGTGGAGAAGGAGTCGAGGAAGCAAGTGAAGGCTCTGCGGAGCGATAATGGTGGTGAATATATCTCGAAAAAATCCAAATAATTCTATAGAAAATAAGGAATTAGAAGAGAACTCATAGTACCTCATAACCCACAGCAGAATGGGGTTGCGGAGAGGAAGAACAGAAAGATCGTGGGTGCTCCACGAGCTATGCTGCATGATCAGGGCCTACCAATGCACTTGTGGGCGGAAGCATGCAACACTGCGGTTTCTGTGCAGAATCGTTGTCCTCATAGAGTACTTGGCATGAGTACACCTGAAGAAGATTTTACTAGTAAGAAGCCGAATGTTTCTCATTTAAATATTTTTGGCTCATATGTTTATATTCATGTGACTAAGGACGCCAGGAAGAAGATGGAGCCGATTGTAGAAGTTGGGATATTTTTGGGGTACACAGAAACACCCCATAATTATCGTGTGTACTTGCCAAACAGTCGGATGACTGTGGTGAAACGGGATATAAAATTCAATGAGGAGAAAGCCATGAAGTTTTCGCTTGAGAGGGAGCTACACTTGCATGCAGAGGAGGAACTTCTTGTTCCCAAATATGAGCCTCTAGATGTGGATTAGCCACAAGAGGAGATTCATGGAGTGGAGGAGTCCACTCATGCAGAACCAAACATTAGAACGGGTAGAAAGAATACCACAGAAGCTGAGAGGCTAAAGCTTGATGCGGCACACAATGTAGAAGCGCTTACTTCACAGTGTAGACAGAGACAGTCACCTGACCGATTCAATGGATACATGGCTCTCATGAGCAAGTGTATCATGATAGAGTCATCTTCCTTTGAGGAAGCAATGCAGGAGCCCACAAGGGTAGATGCCATGGTGGAGGAGTATGACTCCATTGTCAGAAATAGTGCTTGGGAGATTGTTCCAAGGCCGGTTGGTAAATCAGTGGTAGGTTCAAGATGGATCTACAACGTAAAGCAAGCTGCTGATGGGAGCATCGAGAAGTATAAGGCAAGATTTTTTGTCCGGGGCTTCTCACAGATCGAGGGGATTGATTTTGAAGAAACCTTTGCACCTGTTGCACGATATTCTTCAATAACGACCATCCTTGCTCTCTCAGCGCAGATGGGTTGGCACATTCATCAGATGGATGTGAAGACTATGTTCCTTAATGGGATCATTGAGGAAGAAGTGTACATTGAACAGCCTAAAGGATTTGAGATCTTCAGCAGCGAGTCACATGTGTGCAAACTCAAAAGAGAATTGTATGGGCTGAAGCAAGCACCCCGTGCTTGGTACACTCGGATCGACAGTTATTTCACTGGACTTGGCTTCACCAAGAGTGAGGCGAATGAAAACCTATACCAAATTGTGGTTGAGGGTAAGATTTTAATCATTGTTCTTTATGTTGATGATTTAATACTGACTGGTGATGAGTAACTGATACACTCATGCAAGGAGGACCTTGCAAAGGAGTTTGAGATGAAAGATATGGGTCTCCTTCATTATTTCCTTGGACTACAAATATGGCAGTGAGAAGGTGAATTGTTTGTGTATCAAGGCAAGTATGCTCGGGAGATACTCGATAAGTTTCACATGGAGAACTGCAAACCCATGGATACTCCTCTTCTAGTAAATTGGAGGAAAGAGGATGCTACATCGGCAGAGGTAGTGGATTCTACTGTCTATCGACAGTTGGTGGGTTTGAACATGTATTTAGTTAATACAAGACCGAACATATGTTATGCGGTGAACTAGCTTATTCAAGCGATGGTTAAGCCTACCAGGCTCTTTTGGAAGGCAAGCAAGCATGTCCTCAGATATCTTAGGGGCGCATCTGAGTATGGCTTATGGTACAGACAGACGGATGAGGTGAAGTTGCATGGCTTCACAGATGCAGATTGGGTAGGCAGCCCAATGGATAGAAAGAGAAAATCTAGAGGTGTTTTTAGTATCGTATCTACAGCTATTTCTTGGTACAACAGGAAACAGAGATATGTGGCACTCAGTTCAGTGGAAGAGAAATACATGGCAACAATTCAAGCTGCATGTGAGGCTATCTGGATGAGGAAGATCCTAGTCGGTTTGTTCGGTTCTCATTTAGATCCTATAGTGATACATTGTGATAATCAGAGTTGCATTAAACTCTCGATTAATCTTGTGTTTCATGATAGATCTAAGCATATAGCTATCTAGTATCATCATATCAGAGATTGTGTGCAGAGGAAGATCATGTTGCTTCAGTACATTCCTACGGAAGATCAGGATGCAGATATTCTGACGAAGGTGCTCACCAGGAGCAAATTCGAATAGCATAGAGACAGGATCGGGGTGAAGGATAATCCCTATCCCTAATCCCTTTCTTATGTATTTTCTATCTTTTAGTGCTTCTGGCCTTCTCGTTTGTGGACAAGGTCCTTAGCGTCCCTTTTGTATTATTTTAACTTGTTGCAAACATTGTTAAACAAACCCGATCAAGGTGAGACCACCTGCTTCTTGCTCTGCCGATTTTACATATTTTTCTCCATATCAATAAAATATTGACTTACAATATATATATATATATATATATATATATATATCTTAAATTTGAGAATATGGACAAAAAAAACTATAATTCATGAAAATGGAAATAATAAAAAATGAAATAAAAAACAACAAGTTAAATAAAAAAGAAATAAAACTAAAAACAATAAATTAGTAACTAATAGAAATGGGAGTTAGTAAACACCCCATAATAAGAGCTCAACCAATCGCCTTACAAATAAATAAATTTAAATAATAATAAAAATAACAAAAAATGAATTCTCAATGTTAAACTATGGATAAGTAGCAAAATTTTTTAGCCAAAGACAAATTAATACAGAGTCAATGGAAAACTAAATGTCTTTTGCGAGTATAATAAATTTGTATATTTACTAAAATTTTAAATTTTAGTATTTGTAAGATTTACAATATTTTAAAAAATCAATGTATTTATCAAAACATAGAAATCGTGTACAACTTACAAAAGCAATATACATAGATGTATTTGATAAAAGTTTTAAATTGACTCTCTACTAGGTTTAGGCTATGTTAAATAACAATGAAAAACTTATTTTTTTGGGCCTAATTTGATTAATAAAAAACTATGCAAGTTGATTTTCTTTGCATAAATATTATTTCAAGCGAGTCATAAATCGTCTTTTTTTTAACCATTTATATATTTATGTCATAAGACATTCCCTCTAAAAAGAAATCCCCTCCCCTGCCACTGTGTGCAGTCATGAGCCATCGGATCATTGACGTGAGCCATCGGATTATTATCATCTCAATCAACACTACACAATATTTTCTGTTATGCGGTTGATTGCTAACATAAAAAGAGGAGGATCGTCGATTTAATGTTGTTCGAGGAGTAGGGTCGTCAAATTAGAGGAAGAAAAACAGGTGTTAGGGAAAGGTTCATGAAGGTTAACAAAATCTTGATATATCTAATTAGTTTCTTTCGTCTTTTTGTGGATGGATCTACGATTCCAAAGTCATACATAGTCATGCATTTTTGGCACTTTAGGAGGGTGCATAGGCCAATCTTGTGGGTTATTTCGAGGATACAAACTTGTGTGCCATTCATGAAAAGAGGGTGACTATCATTCCTAAAGGGTATGTGTATGTGAAAAGAGGGAATCTATGTTCAAAGTCACATATTTGTTTAATAAGAAAGGTAGATCAAGTTTTATCGTCACGTTTCAATAAATGAAATGTTTAATATCTCGTACTCATGAAGTAACAATCACGATTTACCACAACGTATTCATGGAATTTAGGTCAGTTTTTCCAACCCTATCTGTGTAAATATTTATCCCTGCCATGGACTCTTCATGCTTCCCACGCAATGTATTTCTCTTTCTGTGGAACCACGTATCATATCCACTTGTTTCTCCAAGCACCACAACAGTTCGTAAGGTACTATTTCATAGAAATTTTCTTTGTCGATGATGATCCTTGGTGATAATTTAATAGGTTAGAGATATAACGTTTCAACAGTTTATGAATATTCCGAGTATATCTATCTGTCAAGAATTTAAATCTTAGCTCATATTCAGCGTAGATATAGTCCAAGGAATAAGAATCTTCGAGACACTGAAAAAACTTCGAAGAAAACTTTTTCCAGGGAGAGCATTGATTTATAATTGAGATTTGATAGATCCAGGGTAAAGAAATATATAATTTTTAGATACGGTAAATTATTTATTATTGTTACCTAGATTGAATGACAATATCTTTTCTACCGAGTTGTATAGAGCACCTCTTTGGAAATCACTCGTTTGTTTCTTCTAAAGAGTCATGAATATTTGGTTGAAATTTGCGCATTATAACTTTCCACAATTGATCATATACATATCTCAATTAGAAACTCATAAGATAATTTCTTGCCAGATCTCATCACACGTATTCAGGAATGCGTAATGCGATTAAGTGAAAAATAATGGATGACACGAGAAGAATCATTCTCTTATTAGCCTTGATTGGCCCAACAATGAGGAGTGTTAATGCAATTTATCCCAAAGAAGCGTCCAAAAATATCTAGAAGTACATACTTCACATTGTTAAAATATCTAATTAACTTTCGCATGAAGAGTTAGACAATCAGTTAAGTAAGCGTTGAGTAAGTGGATAGATTAATTTGGTAATTGAGTTAGAGTCATTTAAGAAAGTGTTGAGAAAGTCTAATTATGTGCTAGATGAGTTTGGTAAGTGTGTGCATGCCGAGCCAGTCAGAATAAATACCTTCATCTGGTTCATTGTATTCAGAGTGATTAAATTTCGTATGATTAATAGAAGAGTCCTAACTCGTGTGTGTGAATTATTTATGTCATTTATGCCTTTAATATCCTTTGTCTTTCCAAAAAATTTATATCATAGTTGAGGAAGGATCACAAGATCCGTAAGGCATGCAAAGCCTGTGAGAAGAGGGCGAAGAGCAGATTGTCAGAAAAATTGTTTTAAAATTCAAGAAAAGGGTTTGACATTGATACGTGACCCGCCATATTTGTATCAACCTTTTTTTGAAGAGGCTTGATATTTTGTTTTAAATTAAAAGGTCACGTGGTAAGATATTTGAGTTAAGTGAAGATTTTTTTTTGAGGATCTTTTAAAAAAGGTATGAAAGGACATATATTATAATAAGTATTTATTAAAAGGAATTTATTATAATTTTTTTTTATATATATATAATTTTTTTTTAAAAATAATTTATTATATAAGAATAGATATTAGGGTTTTATTGAAAGGAGTTTTGCAAAGATTTTATAAAAGGAGATATTTAGGGTTTTATAAGAGAATATTTTTTGTGAAGAAAGATAGCAAAATCGAGTTTCCAGCCACATCTTCTGTTTTTCAGAGGCAAAGATTATGATGTGTGGGCCATTAAAATGGAGACCATGTTAAAAGCGCATGATGTTTGGGAGCATGCAAAGTTTGGGTTTGCAAAACCTCAAAATGACGCAGAAGAACGAGCCCTTATTAATGTAGAGAAGAAATAATAGAACAAAGACAAAAGGAAGAATGCACAATTGTTGTTTCTTATCCAGCAAGGAATGGACCAAGCAGTGTTCCAGAAGATTATGATCACATCTTCAACAAAGGAAGCATGGGAAAATTTGGCGACAAGCTATCAAGGTATGGCCAAAGTCAATATTGTTAAATTGCATAATAATAGGAGAGATTTTGAAAGACTGCAAATGAAGGAGACAAAGGACATCGATTCTTTCATGAATCCGGTCAATTTTGTAGTAAATCTATTAAAAATTTATGGTGAAGAAGTTAAAGATCGAATACTGATTGAGAAGTTCCTTATATCTTTTTTTACCAAGTTTGATGTTGTGGTAAAATCCATAGAAGAAGCCAAGGATTTGGAAAAGCTAGCACTTGATGAGTTAACGGGATCACTTCTATCGCATGAGTCAAGGATAGAGAAAAATAAGGATTCCACTTTAGAAACTGATTTCAAAAGTCAAGTTTCTATTTCAAGAGGTCGAGGCAGAGGTAGATCGAGAGGAAGAGGACGAGGCAAAAAATATGGTGGTCAAAGAGATGGTTGAGAAGAGAATGAACATGAAAGTGGAAGCAGCAACAACCGAATATTTAACAATAACTACAAATATGAAAAATCAAAGGTGCGATGTTATTATTGCAATAAATTTGGGCACTATGCTCGTGATTGCAGGAAGAAGATAACTGATCAAGGAAACCAAAGAGCTAATGTTAATACAGAAAATACTCACTCCATGTTCCTAGCATGCAACAACATGCATGAAACTTTTGATAAGGTGTGGCTATTAGACAGTGGTTGCAGTAACAAAATGACAGGGAACAAGAATTTGGTTGCAAAATTTGGATCAATCTGTGAAGACAGAGGTAAAGTTGGGGATTGACAAGACTGTGGATGTAGATGGAAAATGAGTGGTCGAAATTTTGACTAAGAAGGGGGAGGAAAATACAATTTTAGAGGTATATTATGTTCCTGGTATCAATCATAATTTGATAAGTGTTGGTTAATTGACGCAGAAATGATACAAAGTTATCTTTTAGGGGAAAGAGTGTGTTATTTATGACAAACCCCCAAGCAAGAAGTTGATAGCAAATGTGCAGATTGCAAGGATTCAAGAACATACTTTTTCCTCTAATTATGAATTACAATGATGAGGTAAGTTCGTCCAGTTTTGCATGTTCTACTGATTACTAGTTACGACACTTTTGGGTTGGACACTTACATTTTTTTCGGTTTAAGATTGTTGCAGCAGAAACAGATGGTCAGAGGATTACCTCCCATCAAAGAACCTACTAGCACTTTTGAGTGTTGCATCTTAGGAAAGAAACACCGTGAAAGTTTTCTGAATGGAGTTTCATACAGAGAAAAGAAACCACTTGAGTTGGTGCATATAGACTTGCGTGGACCTATGAGGACACATTCGATTGGTGGAAGTTGTTACTTCCTCACTTTGATTGATGACTATGGTAGAAAGATTTGGGTTTACTTCTTGAAGAAGAAGTTTGAACCTTTTACTTTAAAGAGTTTAAAGCCTTAGCAGAGAACCAAAGTGATCGACAGATCAAGGTATTAAGGTGAGATCGTGGTGGAGAATACGATTCAAAGGCATTCCATGATTATTGCAAACAACATGGAATCAGAAGACATTTTACAACCAGGTACACACCGCAGTAGAATGGTGTAGTAGAGAGAAAGAACAGAAGCATTATGAACATGATAAGAAGCATGTTGAAAGGAAGAAACTTGTCTAATGAGTATTGGGCAGAAGAATATGCATGCATTGTTTATGCGATAAACAAATCTTCTACAAAAAGTGTCATGAAAAGAGTTTCAGAAGAAGCATGGTTAGGTATGTCATGCAACGTATCTCATTTCAGAGTTTTTGGATGTGTAGCCTATGCACATGTGCCTAAGCAGATAAGAGGAAAATTGGATGATCAAAATGAAAAATGCATATTTATTGGTCATAGTTAACAGCCAAAAGCTTACAAATTTTATAACCATGTCACCAAGAAGACAATAATTAACAGAGTGTTCAAAGAACAAGAGTGATGGAATGGGATTGTAGAAAAAACATTTGATGCACAAGAACCATTGATGGAAGAGGATGATTTAGCAAAAAAGGAGAAGTAAGAATCAAAAGAGCAGACACCAAATAGAGTCATACGAGCAACGACTCCAACATTTTCAGAGTAACATGGATCTTCAAGTAGATCAATGGAACATAATTCTCCATGCAGCCAATCAAGTGATGAATCAAGCAATGGTAAGATAAATATAAGAAGTTTGAAAGATATTTATGATGATTTGGATGTTAGTTCAAATTTTTCATTATTTTCATTCCAACCTTCTTCCTTTGAAGAATCAATCAAAGATGAAAATTGGGTGCAATGGATGAAGATATTGATTCTATTGAAAATAATGATACATGGGATTTGGTTAATTTGCCAAAGGATAAAAACCTCATGGTGTGAAGTGGGTGTACAAGACAAAGTTTAATGAGAAAGGTGAAATTAACATATTTAAAGAAATAATTGTAGAAAAAGGATTCTCGCAACAACCGAGAATAGACTTTGGAGAAACATTTGCTCCGATAGCCTAATTGGATACTGTAAGAGCAGTTATATCCACAATAGCCCAGAACAGTGGAAAGTATATCAGATGGATGTCAAATTAGCCTTCTTGAATGGAATTCTAGAAGAATAAATTTATGTGCAACAACCTCCAGGTTATTAAGTTGATGGTAAAGAATATAATGTTTACAGGTTGAAGAAAGCACTCTATGGTCTCAAGAAAGTGCCTAAAGCTTGGTATAGCAGAATCGACAGTGACATGATTAAGAATGGATTTTGCAGAAGCAACATTGAGCCTACATTATACACAAAGGTAAATGAGCATGGACAGATTTGGATTATTTTCTTATATGTTGATGACATGATTTTTACAGGTGATCTTGAGTTAGATGAATTTAAAGCAACCATGATGAAATAATTTGAGATGACAGATCTTGGTCTCATGAAATATTTTCTTGGAATTGAAGTTGAGCAATTTGAAAAAGGAATTTTTAGTTTCCAAAATAAATATGCTAGAGATTTGCTAAAAATATTCAGGAAAGATAATTGCAAACATGTCCTTGCACCAGCTGTAACAGGTATAAAGTTAAGTAAGTATGATAAAGGGTCAGATGTCAATCCAACTCTATTCAAAATATTGGTTGGAAACCTCATGTATCTCACAACTACAATACCATATATTATGCAAGGAGTAAGTTTGATTTCCATATTTATGGAGACTCCAAAAGACACACATTGGAATATTAGAAAAATAATTCTGAGATAGATAGCATGAACTAGAGATTGTGGCATAATGTATAAGAAACGAGAGATCAACGCCTTAGAAATCAGCGACTTCGATGGGGAAGCCTCATTTACATTACATAAATGAACAATTCTTGGATGATACAAATGAAAAATCCCCTTTCTATATATAGGAGTCCATGGGGTCACAATATAATCCTAGCTGACCTAAGAATCATAATGCAAGGACACAACAATAACAATAGTGGTTTTTTATGGGGCACAATAATAAAAATATAGGGGCTAAAGGGGTACAAAAATAATAATAAGGGGGCTACAGTAACAACAATAAGGGACTACACTAGTAATATAGGGATATAACATGTAACTCTCCTTCAAAAAAGTGTTTTCCTCAATGCTTGAGTAGCTCTAGATGCTTCTGTATAAAATTATCATCCTCCCATGTGGAATCTTTAGTGGGTAAGTTCTTCCACTTGATGAGATACTCTGAAATTGATCAATTTCATAGCTGTCGAGTTCTTGTTTCCATGACTGCTTCAGGTTCCAGTATGATTTCTCCTTCCTCATCAAGTTATGGAAATATTTTTTGAACTAGAATTTTGTCACCTATAACCTTCTTTAAGCATGAAACTTAGAAAACTGGGTGCACTCGAGATGAAGGAGGAAGCTCCAATTTGTATGCCATAGTAGCAATCTTTTGCAACACCTTCTAAGAACCATATTACTTTGGCGATAACTTCTTATCCTTCTTAGCTTGATTAAGGGACATTTGTTTGTATGGTTACATAGTTGTAAAAATACCTAGTCTCCTACATCAAAACTTCTCTCGCTGCGATGTTGATCTTCCTGTTGTTTCATTTAATTTTGTGTCAAATTTAGGTTATCCTTTAATATTTGGAGAACATGTTTTTGATGCTCGATGTGATCTTCCACTACTTCAACCTTAGAATTTTCTCTTAAAAATGATGTGATGGACGATGGATGATATCCATAAAGTTCCATAAATGGGATAATTTTTGTTGCAGTACGGAAGTAAGTGGTATACCATCATTCAACCAAAGGTAACCATTTGACCCATTGTGTTTGTCTATCAGATACAAAACAACGAAGATATCCTTCCAAACATTTGTTCACTATCTCAGATTCTCATTATATTGAGGATGATAAGATGAGCTATGAGCTAGTTGAGTACCAAAACAGGAAAATAATTCCATCCAAAAATTTCCAGTAAAATGGGATCTCTGTTGCTTACAATAATATTTGGGTTTCCATGTAGCTTTTGAATTGTTTCCATAAATGAAGTAGCAACTATACTTGCTTTAAATGGATGAGATAATGCACAAAAGTGTGAATACTTGGTAAGTCTATCAACTACCACCATGATGACACTCTTTCCTTCGGACTTAGGTAAACCTGTGATAAAATCCATTGAAACCTCCTCCTAATGTTGACTTGGAATGGATAAAGGTTGTAGAAGACTCGAGGTCTTAATTGTCTCAAATTTATTTTGCTGGAAAACTAAACATTCTGCCACAAACTTTTGAATATCATATTTAAGGTCATCCCAAAAAAAATATTTCTTCACCCTGTGGTAATTTATTAAAAATCCCGAGTGTCCTCTTAAGGAAGAGGCGTGCAATTCCAAAAGAATCTTTTGTTTTAGTTGGGAATTCTTACAAAGATATAAGCGATCTTTGTACCATAAGTAATCATTTTTCCAAACTAAATGTATTAGATGTACTAGGATCTTGTTGTAACTTCTGAATGAGTGTCCACACTTCTTTTTCATTCTTCCATTCATCCCTTTCTCCGTTTCTCCAATATGGTTGGATAATATAAATGGCACAAAGAAATGCTTCCACCACTTCATCCTTTCTTAAAAGTGCATCTGCAACAACATTTAGCTTCCCTTTTTTGTAGATGATTTCAAAGTCATAACCCAACATCTTTGTGACCCATTTTTGCTGCTCTTCTAAAGATAATCTTTGTTCGAAAAAGTATCTAAGACTATCATGATCATTTTTTACCTTGAAGTGTCTTCCCATTAGGTAGGGTCACCATTTCTTTAGTGCATGTAGTATTCCCAACAGTTCCTTGTCATAAATAACTTTCTGTAAATACTTTCCTTTGATTGGACGACTTTCAAAAGAAACAGGTCATCCTTCTTGTATTAAAACAACACCAATTCCATTTCCCGAGGCATCAAATTCCATAATAAAGATTTTTGTGAAGTTTGGCATAGTTAAGACCAGTGATAGGCACATTGCCTCTTTAAGATGTTCAAAGGTATTAGTTGCTTCAGGAGTTCATGAAAATGCATATTTCATCAATAATGTTGTATTCTCCCATAATTCTTAACAAACTTGCGATAATACACTGTTAACTCGAGAAATCATCGCAACTTTACGGTTGTGGATAATTTCAATTTCTTAATGACTTTAATTTTGTTAGGATATACCTTAACACCCTCCTGAGATACAATATGACCCAAATATTCCACCTCTTGTTCTCCAAAGAAATATTTGGAGGTTTTTGCATACAATTGTTTCTCCTCCAATAGTTTGAGCACCCTGTCAACATGTTGAACATGATCCTTCCAAGATCTGATATAGATTAGTATATCATCAAAAAATATTAACACAAATTTTCCAAGGAAGGGTTTGAAAATGGAATTCATCAACCCTTGAAATGTAGAAGGTGCATTAGTAAGGTCAAAAGGCATGACCAAAAATTCAAAATAACTCTGATGAGTTCGAAATGTTGTTTCTGACATATCTTCAGTCTTCATTCTAATTTGATGATATCGTGAATGAAGCTCCAACTTGGTAAAATAAATTGCTCCATGTAATTCATCCAATAATTCATCAATCCCAGGAATGTGAAATTTATCTTTAATAGTGAGCTTATTGATCTCCCTATCATCTGGACACATGCACCATGATCCATCCTTCTTGTGCACCAATACTACTGGAGCAGAGAAAGAAATTTGACTAGGTTGAATTATACCAGCCTCTAACATTTATGCAATCATACGTTCAATTTCTCCTCTTTTGGACATACGAATATCTTTAAGGCTTGATGTTTGGAGGAACACTTCCTGGAGTCAAATGAATAGCATGATCATGATCACGAATAGGTGGGAGCTCTTTCGGAGTTTCAAACACCTTGGAATGTTTGTCCAATATTTCCAATTTTGTAATTTATAATTAAAAATTAAAATTTTAACATATTTGTTTAATTCTAAGTTTGAGATAAGTTTAATTTGGAATTCAGTTTTCAATTTAGTTGTTTGTTATTTTACATAATTTTATCATTCCTTTTGGAAATATTTAAATTATGGCCCCAATGTTAACTAAAACTGTAATAAATGAAGTAACTTAAAACCACAATAAATGAAGTAACTTAAAATTTTGATAGCAATCAACTTATGAAATAATGACAAAAGCAACAACTATAGGAAGATTTGCATCCACAAAATTTTAGGGTCAATAGAATGCTTATGATTGGAGATCATAACTTTTTTATAATGATAATTTCTTGGGTGGAAGAGTCTATTCAAAAATATTAAATAGTAGAATGAAAAATAACATTTATTCATATGTAATTATTTTTTGAAAAAGAGCTTAGTTAGAATGAATAGGTATGAACTATTTGTACAATAGCAAATTATTTATGGTAATTTTACAATTATAGTTTCAACCATATTAAACTTTGTAATTTATAAAAATATCTTTGCATTTTTAATTTAAAGTAAGTTTTTAATTTAAAGTAAGTCTTTTTACATGTAATTTCATATCACCAATATATATTCTATAATAAATATATATCATTTCATAAATATAAACATCATGATGATAACCATCTAACAAACATAAACATCATCTAAAATACACATTCACTAACATCATCTAATTAGATATACCTCTAGTACATATGACGGTCATTAGCTACCACACAAATCTAATAATTTAATAGGCATAATCATTGTAATCACATTCGACAATATCTTATTGTAATAGATCTTATGCTAACTATATTGTTTCTATCTCATTCTAATAGATCCCATGTTAAATTTTTTTTTTTTATTAGTCTTATTAGCATTTTATATAATTGGTGAGATATTAAATTTAAATTTAAATTAGTAATATTTACTATAAATATTAAATTTAGATTGGCTGAAACTTTCATAACTTTAATGATAAATTAAATTTTATTAAAATATTTTTTTAAGTTATATTAAATCTAGATTAATTATAAAAACTCCGACTTAAGTTTTTTAAATTTAACAATAAATTAAATTTTATAAATAATAATTTTTATATTTTTTAAATAAATATTATTGATAATAGTTTACAATTTCAAGGTCATTCCCATACTTTAAAATATAAAATCTCAATGGGCCTAATGGTTAAGAGCATGTGTTTCCTCCTAAGAGGTCTTAGGTTCAAAATGAGGGGGGATAGAGTATGTGTGCCTTCGTAGGCTTTGCAGTAAAATAGTTGAGTAGAAGTGGGTCTCTTGTCCCACAAACAAAGAGGTCTCATACACCAATTTGGTATCTGACTTGACTATAACCTTAAAATTGGATTATTGTTATTATTATTATTATAAGAAAAAAAAATGATAAAAATAAACTTGAAACATAAATTAAAGTACTTCTTAAATATTTTAAATTGTATGTGATGTTTTATTGAAACATTTTGATAGTTTTTAAATATAATAAATTTATAAATTTTCACATTAAATCACTAATTTGAATTTTATAATTATATATTAATTATATTTAAATCTAATAAATATTGAATTAATTTACAAATCGGATAACTATAAAATTAACATTATATAATATTTTAATTATTTTTAAGTTACCAAATTAACACACTACTACATAAAGGGGGGTTTTAAGACAATATTTAAGACAATTTTTGGGTAAATTGTCTTAACTTAAGACAAAAGAAAACTTGTGTATTGTCTTAAATATTGTCTTTAACCGGGTGTCTCAAATTAAATTGTCTTAAAATATTGTCTCTGTAAAGACAATACATAACACAAGAATTTTTGTCTCTCCAGAGACAGTTTCATTTTTGTCTCTCTAGAGACAATAGTAGCACTACAACACAAAGTGGGGTTTTAAGACAATTTTTGCGTAAATTGTCTCAAATTAATGTCTTAAAATTTGTCTCTATAAAGACAATAGTTGGAATTAAAGACATATTGTCTTTATGGAGACAATTTCTTTAATCCTATCTATTGTCTTTCTAGAGACAATATAAAACAATGAATCTAGAAAAATATCTCACCATTAAAATAAATCAATATAAAATTATTTAATTAAAAAAATCTACAATATCGTTGAATAATTTATATTAGGGTATAGTGGAATCGAACCACCAACCTCCTGCATGGCAGGTGCTCTTCCATTGAGCTAGCACTCTTTAAAGAATTATGTGAGGAGTTATGGAAGTCCTTGAAATTGTATAATAGGCATTGATTTTTAAAAAACATTCAACACATAATGGCATAATCCTTGTAAAATATATAATCATGCAAGCCCTTATTTTTAACCTAATAAAAAAATAACTCAATGGAGTTAGCTTAGTGTGACACCCTTGTAGCTTGACTTGCACAAAAAGCTAATAATAAACAATAATCTACAAACAAATTAATCTAGCCATACAAAGAAAATTAACTAGAATTAGCACAAGCAATACAACCACTACCCAAAGAGCTACACCAAATTGCTAATAGGCACTGATGACACATATGATGTACACAACAAGCCATGACTGCATCGTCAACTCATTCAAGACAGATTGGGCACTCTGCTCATTCACTGTTACTAATTTCTTTGACCACTTCTTCAATGTAAACTTTTGAATGTATAGAACTAGAATCTCCATTAACACACATTTAGCTTCTTAGAAGAAAACACCTTGCCTACTTATACATAGTAAGTCAGCTATAAATAGTTAGCAACAATGGCTTTAGTAACATACAGAAAAGGGCTGTGAAATGTTTAACTTCAGCAAGAGGAAACAAAATACTGTATTTGATGAAATTTTTTGTCTACTATAAAGAGAGTTCAGTAAAAATGTTGTGGTAAACACAAGTTTGGGTTTAAATTATAAATTTAGCTAATTCAAAATCAACGAAGGTTTTAAATAATTAAAAAGTAACTATTGGCTGGCTAGATGACCCTCCCTGAAATGGCCATTACCTCAGCTAAGTAAACCTTGCTGAAGAAAGGTCCTTGCCTTCTCTATAGTTTAGGGCTCTTCCTTTCACTAAGGAAAAGGGGTTTCCTTCTCCTGGCTATTGTCTCATAGTGGTTTGGAGTTTTGATACCATAAAGGTGTACCCAAAATAAAAAAGAATTTTTTTAGAGAAGTGGAAGATCATTACAAAATGTTTATAACATAATCCTTGTGAATGAGGACTTGTGGAAGTCTTGTGATGGATGGAATCTCTATACAAAAGTTCAGTCTAGAGATATCTTTCCAACAGAGAGTTTTTGGCATCAGCTCCACTTGATTTCATATTACCTAGGACTTGAATTCCACAGAAATCCAAGAAAAAATCTTCAGTGATATATAAAGGAATGTATGAAAAGTATTAACCATCATAAAAAATAAATTGAATTATGTGCTCTGCTGCATATACAAACAAGATGCTGAAGGGAGGATAATTACACTGCAAGAAGTGCAGAGGGTGGGTGCTCTCAGTCAACTCTTTGACTATCGTTGTCATTGTAACACATGAGGGTGTGAATTCTATCAACTCTGTATATGTATGTCAATGTGAATTATATGTTCTGTTATATATACAGACAGGATGCCCGAGGATAATTGCACTGCAAAAAGCGCTGAGGGTGGGTAATGTATCAACTCTTTGTATATGTGTCTGTCATTGTGAATTATGTGCTCTGTTATACATACAAACAAGATGCCCAAGGGAGGATAATTTCACTGGGTATTTATCATATTTGTATATTGATTCCATTGTAATACATTACGGTGAGAATTCTATCAATTCTTTGTATACATGTGTCCCATTGTGAATTATGTGCTCTGCTACATACATACAAACAAGAATTTATCATCGTTGTATATTGATGCCATTGTAACACGTCAGCATGAGAATTCTATCAACTCTTTGTATATGTGTGTCATTGTGAATTATGAGCTCTACTATATACATACAAACAAGATGCCCAATGGAGGATAACTGCGCTGCAAGAAGTGCAGAAGGTGGGTATTTATCAACTTTGTGTGTCATTCTAATTCTGTACTATACAGAGGGTGTGTATTTATCAACTCTTTGTGTGTGTATTGTGTAATTGTAATGATGTACTAAATTTAGATGGTTAGGTAGGACTTATTGAATAGAAATGTTAACACAAACCCATTTAAATCACCATATGGATCTGAAATATTGAAACCTAGGATATGCAACTTCTAGGTACATATGGTACTAAGGTCAGATAGATAGGCTTAGTTGTGTAGTAGTGTTGAATGGGAGGTTTTCTTGTCCTTAATGAGTTAATGGTTAAGAACATGTGTTTCCTTCTGAAAGGCCACAAGTTCAAATGCAAAGGAGGGTAAGAACATGTGTTTCCTTCTAAAAGGTTACATAAGTTCAAATGAAAAGGAGGGTAAACAATATTTACTACTCCCTTGATTTTAACAGTGACTTAATTAAAAATTAAAAAATGAATCTGCGAAGATTTTCTAATCATGTTTCCCTAATGGATTTTTAGTGTTTAAAGTAAAAACAGTTGTTGTATTAGTGAGAAATTCATTGTTTTATATCCAAGTATCCTATGCAGAGAACTGGTAGACTAGTAAAATCGAGTTTTCAAAAAAAGAATTAATGGCATGGAAAAGAGAATTTGACATGCATAATGGAAAAGAGATTTTGACAATCATACTTGGATCTTTGGAAGTAAGAGTTCCAGTCTGAGCAAAATCACAGTTCAAACTTTTCTGGCCTACAGATTGATAATATGCATTCATGGCATAAGCAATATGAGATACCATTGTATTTGGTAAATAGCAAGGACCCCCTTGTTGAATAGGCCTACAGTCAATGCCCTGCCCACAAGCATAGTCCAAATTTCCTTTCAAAGATTTTTCATCAACACCGGACTTGGCAATGCACCAAACTTTCTCTATAGGAAGAGCTGCAACAGGACCACTAACGCGTGGGGCAGCAGGAGATTGACTTGCACTCTGCCACATTCACAGGTTATCTCCTCATTAAGGATGGTAAAATTTTAGATACTTTAGCTTATTCAGATTTAATTTTTTCTCTAGTAATGCTGAGGAAGAGGATATAATATCTTCAATGTATATACCCTTCTGCCTTTTGCTCTCTTTTGTAAGATATAAGTATTTTGCAATTATAAACACAAGAATATTGGTAAACCTATACAACTCACCTTTAGGATGTTACCTCGTTTATTATCAAGGACAATTCCTCTGACCATGTATCTCCTATCAAATTTCCACTCCAGCAACTGCATAGAATGGGGTTCAAACTTCAAATTTGTGCAGTCTAGAATGACAAAGTTATAATCTAATGAAAATATAAATGCACTCAGAATGAAAAACCAAAAAAACAGTGACAAACAGATTTATTCCTTTATTGAAAGTGCACCCCTATTCCTCGCTCATGGAGAAATATGGAAGTTGCCAGCAGACATGTTACTGGCTTTTGGAAACAATTCTCTCTCATGTAAAATGACCAAAACATCATTACACAATATAAATTCAACCTTATTTGGAAACATACATGAACAAACTATTGTGCCTTGGGGGCTATGCACCCCAAGAAGAAAAAATTTCATTGTGGAGATAACTAATGAGAACAAAGCATGTCAGCTGTTATATCAATGACATCCTTTAATACTTGGAATACACAATATGTTAATTTAGTGTTTAGGTGGGGTTTGTTAAGAATTAGTGCACAAGTAAGCACAACAAGAAAGCTTGGTGGAGAAGGATTTAAGCCATTCTCTACACATTGTATTGACCTCATGATATCAATTTATAAAACATGGATTTGACCACTTTCGAGTTTTCTTGGTTTCTTTAAGTGCTCAGTTTCTGTAATATGATACCAGAGCCAATTTAATCCGCTAATTGTGTTCTTCACTTGCATTGAATAATGATATGGAGAATCAAAAAAGTGATATTAGATTTATGAGTGTGTGAGAGAATGAAGACCTACAGACTGCTGTAGGCAGAGACAGATCGAGGGATCACTAGTGTAGCACACTGAAGAGTCAAAAGGCTTTCATTGAAACCAAGTATTGTTTCCTTTTTTCAAAGCAAGGTCAATTTTTTTAAATTTCAGCCACCATTTCTAGAGGTCATACAGAATATTGGTATAATACAGCAGTGCAATCATACAGAATCTGTAGAGTCATACAAAATCGTAGAGAATCCATATGGATTGTACATAATTTCTCAAAAAAGTGCGGAAAATTTAGATTTATGAGATTTTGACCAAGTTCCACTTTTGTGCTTACCTCTTGTTCCTGATGTTTGTTGAAAGTCCTCTAATTAGAGGTCACATGTTTGGAGGCTCCATTATCCACATATCATCTGATGCTAGATATGCTGTTAGACTAAAGGCATGAGACCATGGACAAGCGTGTCTCAATCTTGGGTGAAAGTTCATCCACTCCAGCTGATGCATCTATACTCCTTACAAACTACCTTGGTGTTTTTTGTCCTCCTTCTCATGACGTTAAGAAGCATAGTGACCAAACTTATGAAACTTGAAACACTTATGTGGCTCAAGTCCTTCTTTCAGTGATTACAGAAACTTGAATCCTCTTTCTTCCCTTTTTGACTCTTCTTTCTTTATTGCTTCTTCATCTTTCCGATGAGGGAAATATTCTGCTCCTCTTATACTTGTGACACTGTCCAGTATTTTCTTCTTCTGGGTGAATTCTTCCCATAGATTCTCAAAGGTGGAAAGCTTTTCTGAGGCATAGAACCATTGGAAAAAAGGATTCCAAGAAGAAGAGAACCCATTTAAGACCATGGCTACTAGCTCTTCACTCTTGACCTCTTTTCATGGAGTTCAATAACCTTCATTGAGAAGGTGGCTACGATTTTTGTCTTGCTTATCTCGGTGGATCTAAGATTTTTCCACAATAGCATATTTTGATGGATGTTTTCACTTTGATATAGAGTGACTAGAGCATCAAACATATCCTTACATGTGGTCTTCTCGGAGATATGAGGGATCAAGTAGTCCTTCACAGAAGGATGACTTGCTTGGTCATGGCTATTTACTTTTTATCCTATGCCAACAACATGTAATCAGTTGGCTCAATAATCTTGTTGTCAACATAGTCCGCATGCACCTCTAACAATGTTTGTACCTATGTGGTCTTCTAGGAGATATGAAGGATCAAGTGGTTCTTCATAAAGTGAAGGATTATTTTCTTGATCATGGCTATTTTCTTCTTATGCTCTACCAACAACATGGAATCAGCGAGCTCTACAACCTTGTTATCAACAAAGTCCCACAGATCATGCACCTCTAACAATGTTTGTACCTGACGCATCCACTAGACAAAAAGTTATTAGGACCTTCCAAGGTCTTCGCATCTGAGACTAAATGTACTTATACTGTTGGTCCTAAAACACCCTGATAAACAAAACAAATTGGCAACCTAAAAAAAACCTATGTGCTATTTCTCAAGCAGGGATCTTGGGCATGTCATCCCTAAAACTTCCCGACAACTTTCTATCACACAAGTTGCATCCCTACCATATCCATACATGGATTCATGGAAGGTTTCCGTAAATATACCTGCATACCATGCCAAAATAAGACTGTGGTGAGTAGATTCTGTACTTTGGAAACTAACATAAAAGTTGTAGATTGTTAAAGCTGAAAACAACAATCAAAATTTCTGCTAATGTTACTTACCCACAAACACATACTGCTGATAAACAAACCAGTAAGCATACAAATCAAAATAATCAAAACAACACTACTGATTTTGTATTAATTCTGAAAACAGAAACCTAAAGCTACAGCTCAAAACACAAACTTTCGAACCACAGAATGGTGTGCCCTGTTTCTCCTTTATAGACTAGGAAGAGGATTGAGACAATGATTCTATATGCATGCACAACAACATGTTGATTGGCAATGTGAACTTTAAACATAGCCATGCGAAAAATAAGGTGTGCTCTCCTAGAGATCTCCATCCTTCAGTGTGCTCATAATCCTCATGTAGGAGTGTCCCTACTGACTTTGGGAACTGCGCCCTTTAAATTTTTGCAGGCATAATTATATAAAGGAAAACAGAGATCTAGCACTGAACTGTTGAAGACAAAAAAGCCATCTAAAACTGGAAGTGGACTAAATATGGTGCATGCATCATGCATGTGCTCCCTGCCTATCACTCTTTTAAACACTAGTGTGTCCTCAACACTGTTGAATGGACTTCTAAACGAGGGTGTTGTACTGGTGTATGCTATTCTGCTGAAGTAAGATCACTGTAGCTAGAAAAATCTCCGAGCCACATTGGTAAACTAGCACCTTCTGCCAGCACCTTCTGCCAGTTGGTTGCTCTACCCTGAGTGATACACAACTTTTGTGGTGGGCACAATTACTGATTTGATATCAATATGTGGATTTCTATCTTCTACACCTTCCCCTCAAGCCACACTTTGGCTCAAGTCTCCTTACCACTGCCTTTCAACCCAAATTCTTGCTTTTGTTATTGAAGTATGGATTTCTATTTCCAGCATACATAGAGTTTGCTTTTATCCAACTATTATAATCTTTAAAAACAAATTTTAGACTGTGGACATGGAATGTGAAGAATTTCTCCATCTACCCTAAATTATATCTAATATTAATTTTTGCAGGCTTGGTTGTGTCTTATTAAGTTTTGGAGAATTAGTCTTTTATGATGCACACCTTTTTCCTACATGGTCATACCAAAATTGATCAGGGATATTCTTCCAACAGATATGATGGTGGCTAAAAGGTGTTGTTCTGTAGTATAGCCAATTTTAGTACAGTTGATTCGACATTCCCTTTCAATGGAGGTTTAGCTGACTCTTAATATTTTTTCATTTGAAATTTAATTGGGATTAGGAAGGTTGATTTAGCATCTTATTTACAACAGGGCTTTAGGAAAGTTGATCCAGATCAATGGGAATTCACAAATGAATATTTTCTTCGGGGGCAAAGGAATTTGTTGAAAAATATTCACAGACGCAAGCCTATGCACAGTCATTCTCAGAATCCCCAACAAGGTGCATGTAATGATTCTATAAAATATGAACTGGAGGAGGAAATTCAGAGGCTCAAGAGGGATAAGGGTCTGCACATGATGGAGCTTGTTAGAATTAGGCAGCAACATCAAGGTACCGAGATGCATATGCAGACCTTGGAGGATTGTTTGCAAACCATGGAACACCGACAACAGAAAATGATGGAATTTCTGGCCACAGCTGTACAGAAGCCTGGATTTGTGGCACAGCTTGTGCAACAGAGTGAAAGTAATAAGCTCCTTGAAGCAGCTAATAAGAAGAAAAGATTACCCAAACAAGAGAACTGTTCAGAGGCTGGGGAAACTGAGTTGACAGACAGTCAGATTGTGAAGTATCAACCTGCTTAAGGTGATGAATGTAGTGCAGTTCCGTTGAGGGTTTTTAAACACAAACCCACTTTTGTGCTTGATACATAATTTGTGGTATTATCACCAAGTTCCACTTTTGTGCTTACCTCTTGTTCTTGAAGTTTGTTGAAAGTCCTCTAATTAGAGGTCACATGTTTGGAGGCTCCATTATCCACATACCATCCAATGCCAGAGATGCTGTTAGACTAAAGGCATGAGACCATGGACAAGCGTGTCTCAATCTTGGGTGAAAGTTCATCCACTCCAGCTGATGCATCTGTACTCCTTGCAAACTACCTTGGTGTTTTTTGTCCTCCTTCTCATGACATTGAGAAGCATAGTGGCCAAACTTCTGAAACTTGAAACACTTATGTGGCTCAAGTCCTTCTTTCACTAATTAGAGAAACTTGAATCCTCTTTCTTCCCTTTTTGACTCTTCCTTCTTTACTGCTTCTTCATCTTGCCGATGAGGGAAATATTATGCTCCTCTTATACTTGTGACAATAGGTATTGTCATCTTCGTTGAGTGTCTTCCCCCTGGTAGGAAATAGGTGAGAGAAACTTTTCTAAGGCATGGGCTCGTAAGGACTTAGGAATGGAAAGAGGAACCCATTTAAGACTAGCAACTGCTACTTCTTGCTCTCTGAAGCCTCTTTTTTATGATTCTGTCTTCTTCCATTGAGAAGGTGGCTATGGTATGCCTCTTCTTATCTCGGTGGATCTAAGCTTTTTCCACAATAGCATATTTTGATGGATGTTTTCACTTTTATACTGGTACTGGGCATAATGTCACCTGTGGTGCTTCTCGAGTACGAGGATCAAGCCAATCGTACGGAAAAAGGATGACTTGCCCAGTGTAGCTATTTTAGTTTTTATCACCTTGCCAACAACATGTAATCAGTTGGCTCAATAATCTTGTTGTCAACATAGTCCTCATGCACCTCTAACAATATTTGTACCTATGTGGTCTTCTAGGAGATATGAAGGATCAAGTGATTCTTCATAGAGTGAAGGATTATTTGCTTGATCACGGCTATTTTCTTTTTATGCTCTACCAACAACATGGAATCAGCGGGCTCTACAACCTTGTTATCAACAAAGTCCCACAGATCATGCACCTCTAACAATGTTTGTACCTGACGCATCCACAAGACAAAAAGTTATAGGGACCTTCCAAGGTCTTCGTATCTAAGACTAAATGTACTTATACTGTTGGTCCTAAAACACCCTGCCAAACAAAACAAATTGGCAACCTAAAAACAACCTATGTGCTATTTCTCAAGCAGGGATCTTGGGCATGTCATCCCTAAAACTGCCCGACAACTTTCTATCACACAGGTTGCATCCCTACTGTATCCATACATGGATTCATGGAAGGTTTCTGAAAATATACCTGGATACCATGTCAAAATCAGACTGTGGTGAGTAGATTCTGTACTTTGGAAACTAACGTAAAATTTGTAGATCGTTAAAGCTGAAAACAACAATCAAAATTTCTGCTAATGTTACTTACCCACAAACACATGCTGCTGATAAAAAAACCAGTAAGCATACAAATAAAAATAATCAAAAAAACACTACTGATTTTGTATTAATTCTGAAAATAGAAACCTAAAGCTACAGCTCAAAACAAAAACTTTCAAACCACAGAATGGTGTTCCATGTTTCTCCTTTATAGACTAGGAAGAAGATTGAGACAATGATTCTAGATGCATGCACAACAGCATGTTGATTGGCAGTGTGAACTTTAAACATATCCATGCAAAAAATAAGGTGTGCTCACCTAGAGATCTCCCTCCTTCAGTGTGCTCAGAATCCTCATGCAGGAGTGTCCCTACTAACTTTGGGAACTACACCCTGTAACTTTTTGCAGGCAGAATTATATAAAGAAAAACAGAGATCTAGCACTGAACTGTTGAAGACAAAAAAACCATCTAAAACTGGAAGTGGACTGAATATGGTGCATGCATCATGCATGTGCGCCCTGCCTATCACTCTTTTAAACACTAGTGTGTCCTCAACATTGTTGAATGGACTTCTAAACAAGGGTGTTGTATTGGTGTATGCTATTCTGCTGAAGTAAGATCACTGTATCTGGAAAACTCTCCAAGCCACATTGGTAAACTAGCACCTTCTGCCAATTGGTTGCTCTACCCTGAGTGATACACAGCTTTTGTGGTGGGCACAATTACTGATTTGATATCAATATGTGGATTTCTATCCTCTACACCTTCCCCTCAAGCCACACTTTGGCTCAAGTCTCATTGCCACTGCCTTTCAACCCAAATTCTTGCTTTTGTTATTGAAGTATGGATTTCTATTTCCAAAAGACATAGAGTTTGCTTTTATCCAACTATTATAATCTTTAAAAACAAATTTTAGACTGTGGACATGGAATGTGAAGAATTTCTCCATCTACCCTAAATTATATCTACTATTAATTTTTGCAGGCTTGGTTGTGTCTTATTATGTTTTGGAGATTCTTTTATGATACACACCTTATTCCTACATGGTCATACTAAAATTGATCAGGGATATTCTTCCAACAGATATGATGGTGGCTAAAAGGTGTTGTCCTGTAGTATAGCCAATTTTAGTACAGTTGATTCGGCATTCCCTTTCAATGGAGGTTTAGTTGACTCTTAATATGTTTTCATTTGAAATTTAATTGGGATTAGGAAGGCTGATTTAGTATCTTATTTCCAATAGGGCTTTAGGAAAGTTGACCCAGATCAATGGGAATTCACAAATGAATATTTTCTTCGGGGACAAAGGAATTTGTTGAAAAATATTCACAGACGCAAGCCTATGCACAGTCATTCTCAGAATCCCCAACAAGGTGCATGTAATGATGCTATAAAATATGAACTACAGGAGGAAATTCAGAGGCTCAAGAGGGATAAGGGTCTTCACATGATGGAGCTTGTTAGAATTAGGCAGCAACATAAAGGTACCGAGATGCATATGCAGATCTTGGAGGATTGTTTGCAAACCATGGAACGCCGACAACAGAAAATGATGGCATTTCTGGCCACAGCTGTACAAAAGCCTGGATTTGTGGCACAGCTTGTGCAATAGAGTGAAAGAAATAAGCTCCTTGAAGCAGCTAATAAGAAGAAAATATTACCCAAGCAAGAGAACTATTCAGAGGCTGGGGAAACTGAGTTGACAGACAATCAGATTGTGAAGTATCAACCTACTTAAGGTGATGAATGTAGTGCAGTTCCGTTGAGGGTTTTGAACACAGACCCATTTAATAGAATGGAATCATCGTTAAATAATTTGGAAACCTTTTTCCAGGATGTGGGTCAGGCATGTGGTGTGGATAGTGGAAATTCATCTCAAGCGGGTCTTACAGAGATGCAGGGAACATGCTTTCCAAGTATGTGTATTTCACCAACAATTTCAGATATTCAAGGATCATGTTCATTATCCGAGATGCATTTTTCATCCCAGCCTTCTCCACAGTTGGCGAAATCAATAACTCATGAAATTCCTTGTCAGATGAGTTTGGTACTCTCTTTCTCAATGTGAAACTTCTAAGGGTGTGGAGACTCTTAACTAGAGTGGCAAAGATGAGAGAGAGTCTTACATGGGATCGAAGACCAGTAGCATAGATGTCAACTTAGAACCAGTAGCGATGGAGATGGAGGAGGATGAGAGGGCTGCAGGGAAAGTCATCGCCAGTGGGAAGCTAACTTCTGGAGTTAATGATTTATTTTGGGAACAGTTTCTCACAGAGACTCCGGTCTCATCAACAGATACACAAGAAGCCGAGTAAAAAATATAAATTATACAAGCTCTTGTGTTACATTTAAAATATAAATGATGAACATAATGACTTGGTCAATTCAACCAACTATATAATAATCTTCTCAACTAAATTTTGATCCCAAACTTTCCTATTTTTCATATTCCATGGAAGAATCAACCCAGCAAAAACTACACTACCAAAATTTTTTGCATCATAAGCTATTTTTTCTGGGAAATAGATAAACCTATTTGTTAATGGTTGGTTGACCAACCTTTCGAGCAATGGATTATACACTCATTGGTTTAATACACCATAACTCTTCTTCAGTACTATCCACTCATTGCTTTAGTACACCCTAACTCTTTTATCGAGCATAAGGGCAATCTAAGAACCACCAGTTACTACATTTGGTGGTATTAAACTGAGAAAATAATGCGAAGGGTCCATATAACTAATTAGATTCAAGGATATAAAAGTGATTTGATGGCCTAAGAATATTGACATCCCATTGCTGGGTAACATTGCAAGGCATGCTATGCCACTGCCTAGTTCACAGAACACATAATACAGAGGACAGGAGGTTTGATGAAGTTTATTACTGCGTTCAATGCATTAAATTGTTCCTATTGCATTAGTGCTTCACTACCTACTGAACTAGACTTTCAAAAAACATGACACTAAAATTGTGCTTCAATGCAATATTTATGCCATTTTTTTTGCTTAAGATACATGGATTAGAGGGAAGTTTATGTGAAAAGTTTACAACCACAATCTGAAAACAAGGACCTACTTGGAATCATTAAATTCAATGTTGTAAAGTGTAGGCATTACACTTTCCATCCTCCCTGCCCAAGGGGGATTTTTTAGCTCTATGTGTAGGTTGTTTGTTCACCCTCAATAGCTAAGAGGTTGGACTCAAATTGTCCTCCCCGCCCAAGGGGGATTGTTATCTCTATGTGTAGGATGTTTGTTCACCCTCAATAGCTAAGAGGTTGGACTCAAATTGTTTTCAACCAATTAGTGCATTTCTTCGTTATTCGAATGCTTTACTAGCCTACCTACTTGATTTAAGCTGCCTTTGGTAAAGGTGCATTTGGGAGTATGGGAGGAATGAAAAAATTTATTTTATCGCTACAGAATGCACATTGAGGCCCAGATAAAGTTGATTGATGAATGGTAGAATAATGTATATAGAATAAGCTCTGAAGGGAGTCCCAAAGTAATTTTGAAATCTAACCCTATCCAGAAGCTTTGCATCCTAGAGTGGGAATGCACTCTTTCCCAACCTTTCATGGATACCAAAATTTTCTACTCATTGTTATATTGACTTACTAGGGAAATTCCATGTCAAACATGCATTCCTCCATCAATGAGGCACTTTATAATATAGTGATAGAAGGAGTCCATGATACTCTTGGCTCCCTCATGCAAGATGTAGAGGTGAAATTTAGGTGAAATTTGACATACAAAAGTGTATCGAAGGGCTTAAGAGGCATTTAGGCAACATGAAATCCATGGAGCAGGTTGTAAACATTATGGACATGAAAGGCCAAATGTTTCACTCCAAGGGCTTAAGAAGAATTTAGGAACTATGAAATCCATGGAGCAGATTGTAAACATTATGGACTTGAAAGGCCAAATGTGTCACTCCAAAGAAAATGTGGGATTGAATGACACAAAAGATAAGCCCACAAGATCCATAGAGCAGGTTGTAAACATTATGGACTTGAAAGGCCAAATGTGTCACTCCAAAGAAAATGTGGGATTGAATGACACAAAAGATAAGCCCCCAAGATCCATAGAGCAGGTTGTAAACATTATGGACTTGAAAGGCCAAATGCGTCACTACAAGGGCTTAAGAAGAATTTAGGCACTATGAAAGACTTAACTTCTATTAAAGTAGTCAGCCCGCCTATTAAATTATACAAGCTCTTGTGTGACATTTAAAATATAAATGATGAACATAATGACTTGGTCAATTCAACCAACTATATAATAATCTTCTCAACTAAATTTTGATCCCAAACTTTCCTATTTTGCATATCACATGGAAGAATCACCCCAGCATAAACTACACTACCAAAAATTTCTCCATCATAAGCTATTTTTGCTGGGAAATAGATAAACCTATTTGTTAATGGTTGGTTGACCAACCTTTCGAGAAGTGGATTATACACTCATTGGTTTAATACACCATAACTCTTCTTCAGTACTATCCACTCATTTCTTTAGTACACCCTAACTCTTTTATCGAGCATAAGGACAATCTAAGAACCACCAATTACTACATTTGGTGGTATTAAACTGAGAAAATAATGTGAAGGGGCCAATATAACTAATTAGATTCAAGGATATAAAAGTGATTTGATGGCCTAATAATATTGACATCCCATTGTTGGGTAACATTGCAAGGCATGATATGCCACTGCTTGCTTCACAAAACCCATAATACAGAGGACAGGAGTTTGATGAAGTTTATTGCTGCATTCAATGCATTACACTGTTCCTATTGCATTACTGCTTCACTACCTGCTGAACTGGATTTTCAAAAAACATGACACTGAAATTGTGCTTCAATGCAACATTTATGCCTTTTGGTAGCTTAAGATACAGGGATTCGAGGGCAGTTTCTGTGAAAAATTTACAACCACAATTTGAAAACAAGTACCTACTTGGAATCATTAAATTCAATGTTGTAAAGTGTAGGCATTATACTTGCCATCCTCCCTGCCCAAGGGGGATTTTTAGCTCTATGTGTAGCTTGTTTTTTCACCCTAAATAGCTAAGAGGTTGGACTCAAATTGTCCTCCTTGCCCAAGGGGGATTGTTAGCTCTATGTGTAGGATGTTTGTTCACCCTCAATAGCTAAGAGGTTGGACTCAAATTTTTTTCAACCAATTAGTGCATTTCTTCATTATTTGAATGCTTTATTAGCCTACCTACTTGATTTAAGCTCCCTTTGGTACCTAGACTATAACAAGGTAAAGGTGCATTTGGGAGTATGGGAGGAATGACAAAATGTAGTTGATCGCTACAGAATGCACATTGAGGCCCAGATAAATTTGATTGATGAATGGTAGAATAATGTATATAGGATAAGCTTCGAAGGGAGTCGCAAAGTAATGTTGAAATCTAACCCTATCCAGAAGCTTTGCATCCTAGAGTGGGAATGCACTCTTTCCCAACCTTTCATGGATACCAAAATTTTCTACTCATTGTTATATTGCCTTACTAGGGAAATTCCATGTCAAACATGCATTCCTCCATCAATGAGGCACTTTATAATATAGGGATGGAAGGATTCCATGATACTCTTGGCTCCCTCATGCAAGATGTAGAGGTTAAATTTAGGTGAAATTTGACACAAAAAAGTGTATCCAAGGGCTTAAAAGGCATTTAGGCAACATGAAATCCATGGAGCAGGTTGTAAACATTATGGACTTGAAAGGCAAATATTATTATCCAAAGAACTTAAGAAAAATTTGAACTGAGAATCCATCAGCGAATTACATGTGGTCTATGGCATAAAAAATGAAATGTTATCCTCCCAAAGAAAATGTGGGATTGAATGACACAAAAGATAAGCCCACAAGATCCATGGAGCAGGTTGTAAACATTATGGACTTGAAAGGCCAAATGTGTCACTCCAAGGGCTTAAGAAGAATTTAGGCACTATGAAATACTTAACTTCTATTAAAGTAGTCAGCCCGCCTATTAAATTATACAAGCTCTTGTGTTACATTTAAAATATAAATGATGAACATAATGACTTGGTCAATTCAACCAACTATACAATAATCTTCTCAACTAAATTTTGATCCCAAAATTTCCTATTTTGCATATCACATGGAAGAATCACCCCAACATAAACTACACTACCAAAAATTTCTCCATCTTAAGCTATTTTTGCTGGGAAAGAGATAAACCTATTTGTTAATGGTTGGTTGACCAACCTTTCGAGCAGTGGATTATACACTCATTGGTTTAATACACCATAACTCTTCTTCAGTACTATCCACTCATTTCTTTAGTACACCCTAACTCTTTTATCGAGCATAAGGACAATCTAAGAACCACCAATTACTACATTTGGTGGTATTAAACTGAGAAAATAATGCGAAGGGGCCAATATAACTAATTATATTCAAGGATATAAAAGTGATTTGACGGCCTAAGAATATTGACATCCCATTGTTGGGTAACATTGCAAGGCATGATAAGCTATTTTTGCTGGGAAATAGATAAACCTATTTGTTAATGGTTGGTTGACCAACCCTTCGAGCAATGGATCATACACTCATTGGTTTAATACACCATAACTCTTCTTCAATACTATCCACTCATTGCTTTAGTACACCCTAACTGTTTTATCGAGCAGAGCATAAGGGAAATCTAAGAACCACCAATTACTACATTTGGTGGTATTAAACTGAGAAAATAATGCGAAGGGGCCATATAACTAATTAGATTCAAGGATATAAAAGTGATTTGATGGCCTAAGAATATTGAAATCCCATTGTTGGGTAACATTGCAAGGCATGCTGTGCCACTGCCTGCTTCACAGAACCCATAATACAGAGGACAGGAGGTTTGATGAAGTTTATTGCAGTGTTCAATGCTACAACAAAGTACATTTATTCACAAACCCTACAAACCCTAGATTTGAAATTTATTCCTATGGTTGGTTAGGGTTCCTTAACTAGGTTTCTAAGGGATTTGGAGGCATTGGAGATCTCAGTCCTACAACTGATTCATACATTTAGAAATATTTAAGTGTTTGACGTGTTTGAAAAGCGAGAAATGAGAGAAAGGAGGAGAGCACTAGACCTGAGCTTTGGATTTTTTTGCGTGAGCACTTCATTCCAGACTCTGCACATCATGGATGCTGAGAGAAAATTAGAGAAAATCCTGCTGTCACAATCGCTATGTCAAGATGACAAGGGACAACAGTTACTGTGGCTCCTGGCAATCTCCATGCTGCTCGGGACACAAGTTACTGTGGCTTATGGCAATCTCCACCCTACTCTCCAGTTTTTCCCCTTTACTTATGGGCTCCCGCCGAAAATAGTTACTGTGGCTTATCGCAATCTCGATGCTACTCTCCAGTTTTCCCCTTTGGTTATGGGCTCCTGCCATGGAAATCTCCACAATGCTCCAGTTTCCCCCTTTGATGATGGTGAAGGGCTCCCGCCATGGAAATCTCCACGATGCTCTCCAGTTTCCCCCTTTAATTATGGGCTTTTGCTAGATAATGGCTTATGGAAACCTCCATATGTGGCTTATGGCAATATCGCTTTCCAGTTTTCCCCTGCAACTAGTTTTCGGGCTCCCGCCGGGTCAATTGAGTGAGTAGCAACCAATTTTGGGGCTCCCGCCATGGAAATATCCACGATGCTCTCCATTTTCCCCCTTTGATTATGGGCTTTCGCCAAACAATGGCTTATGGCAACCTCCACTTGTGGCTTATGGAAATATCGCTCTCCAGTTTTCCCCTGCAACCAGTTTTTGGGCTCTCGTCGGGTTAGTTTTCAGGCTCCCGCTTGAGCGAGTAACAACCAGTTTTGGGGCTCCCGTCAGATTTGCAGTTTTCGGGCTCCTGCCAGGTCAGTTTTCGGGCTCCCGCTTGAGCGAGTAACAACCAGTTTTGGGGCTCCCGTCAGATCAATTGAATGAGTAGCATTTTTCCAAAGGGATATGGAAACTTGAGTGTATTGTACAAATTATTGAACAACTATAATAAAATACATGTAAACCACTTGAAAAATAATTTGAAACAAAACAACTTTATTTCGTGCAAAATATATAAAGGTGGTTAGAGTTGCAACGAATTAGATTTCTTCATGTTGCATTTTTTATATTTATTACTATGATACAGGTTAATGCATATTTAATATTATTTTTTATATTTATTACTATGATAAAGGTTAATGCATATTTAATATTAAGATTCATGTGTAAGGAATGAAAATATGGTTAGGAGGATGTTTTTCTTTCTTATTTTTATCATTAAAGTTTAGGGTGACATGAGATCCATAATCAAGATCCATAATCATCAATAAAGGAAATATATGTAATATTGAGAGATTATGTTGGGATAAGGATATTTTTGACAAATGGTGGTGTGGTTATTATTTGGGATCATTTTCATTAATGGTTTCTCTATCGGGATTTTATTTATATTTTCACTTATGGAATGGTAAGTTTATATTTTAAGCACAAGACAAACTAGATAAAGTGATGAGTGACATTGATTTTCATCATCTATAGTTCATGCAATATATCACAAAAAAGGCCATTTTCATAGTTCATGTAATATATCACAAAAAATGCCATTTGCGTGTTCACCCACTTATTTAATGATTTTGCATAGAAAAACATAAAATATTGACAATTGGTTGCCATAATATATGTGTAAAGGATCTATTATACTTGTAAATATGTAGGTCGTTTTTAAAGACCTAACTATATGGAAGAGTCCATTTACCTTCAGGCCTAAAATATTTATTGAAGAAAATGTCGATATGGATGCCCATGACTATGGACTACTTCCTTTTGGTACAAGATTTAAAATCTACACTATTACAAAATTGGGTGCTAATTTAGTTTAGTCTATGTTGGGATGCATGTTTCATCATATCATAGGAGAAACTCCTAAGAAAATGAGGGTAGAAGGCAGAGATCTCACACCAAATCCAAGGTTTATTAATTTCATGGTCTCTCATTTGGATTCTATTTCCATTACTCAATTGCATACTATTATTAATAAATGAAAACCACTAAACTAACATGATAATGTATTTGGAATTTGCTTGCAAAAAAAAAAAACTTCTGGTTTGCCCCTTTTTTGTAATGAAAGTAGATTTCTTTCTCTAGACTAGCCCGACTTAACCAAAAAATAAATGTATAATTTCAATGCGAATATGATAATAGCCAACCTCAATTTATTTTTTTCTCTTTATATGGTGTCACTTATGTAATTTGAATTGATATATTAAATTTATTGAAGTGTCTTTACTAATCCTAATAGGTAGAACTAGTGGATTGCAATTCCAATATGAACAAATATCATTCCACTATGAAGATTTAAATATATATAAGTCATTAGTAAAACTTAGTGTTTGATATGTTTCTCAAGAAAGGAACCTATTGGAAAAAAATGGAAAAACAAAATGCATTGAGGTATAAAAAAATTTCCATGCACACCATGGAACTAAGCTACTTCAATAAAATTTGTCCTCGTGTCATTGATAAAATTTCCCCTTATTAACTAATTGATATTGTGATTGTTAACTTATTTGATAAATTGGAATATATCATCCACTAATTATACATGTGTTTTATTTCAATGTTTTTAATAATAAAGTGTCAAAGGTTTAGTTAAGAGCTAGAGGAAATAAGGATTAATTCAATTGGTAAATGCTCTTGTAAAAGAGTTCATAGAGCTCTCAATACAAAATCTTATTAATTATTTTAGGGTTACTAGTTGGTATTTTAGTTTCTAGTTATTATTGTGCTCCATTTGAAGACAAAGAAAGGTAAACCTATGGGGATTGAAAATGTACCAACCTCCCTTAGAACTTTTAATACATTCATGAGTGAGGGAAAATATTCTTTGAAAAATGAAATAAACAATAGTTCATTTACTAAGTAATAGATAAATATTAACAATATATAATATATATATGATAAATATAATGGAGCAATTTGTAACACCCACTCCCCAACCATTTTATGTACCAATGCATCGAGTAATGGCATGTCACCGCCCCAATTTCCTTATATCAAGTGACATCATAATAAATAGATGCAAATTTCAGTTGTACAGCTAACATCGTTGGCACTCTGCAATCATGCCTATATGTTCACCAAAGTAGATAACACTACCAAAAAACACCTTATGTAGTAGTGTCTGAAAAAAACCTCGATAAAATATGTAAACAAGGAAAATTAATGTCACTTATAAATTATAGACCCCACGCGATGTAGATCGTCACCAGTTCAATCCACTATGACACCCCTTCAAATAAAATAGATTGTCAAATCATCATCGACCAATATCCTTTAGAAAATCTCATCAAGCACACAATCGACAAAGATCTTCAATGACAACGCAAACCATTAATGGATTTTCCCTCATATAATTAATGAACAACTTGGAAAATAAATATCCCCCTAGACCAATTAATGACCCCAAGAGACTCCTTTGTGATCAAATTCAAAATTCAAATATGTTTCCAACTCCACCAACCAAAATGAATGCACTTACATAGCAGTAAAGATCCTCGGAGATCCCTCGATCAACCAATCCCAAACCAAAGAGGAGCATGAAGATCCATAGGAGAAAAGGTTCAAAAGAAACACCACATAAGACAACCAGCGAGTGCATCTCAAATAGACCACAATGAAGACCAACAGGTAGTAGCTAAGATCCTCGGAAATCCCCCGATCGACCAATCCCAAACCAGAGAAGGAACAGGAAGATCCACAAGAGCAAAGGTTCAGAATAAAGACCACGTAAACAACCAGCCAGTGCGTCTCAGATAGACCACAGAGTGAACCAATAGCTAGAACGGAAATCAAAATCTCATCAACTACTAATCACTAGTTAAAATCAAATCATCAACATATAAGGCAATAATAAGGTATTTACCTTCTACCAAGATGTGATCGAGGTTTGCACCTGCTTCACTTATGGTGAAGCCCAAACCAGTGATATAATTATTGATCTTGGTGTACCAAGCACGAGGTACTTGTTTGAGACTATACAATGCTTGTTTGAGTCTGCACACATGAGACTCCCGATCAAATGTCTCAAGAACTTTTGGTTACTCGATTTACACCTCCTCCTTAATAACCCCATTGAGAAATGTTTTTTTTACATCCATCACGTGGATCTTCCACCCCATCTGAGTAGCCAGAGCAAGAATTGATCTAATGGATGAGTACCTTGCTATATGAGGAAAGGTCTCCTCATAGTCAATATCCTCAACTCGAGAATACCCCTTGGCAACAAATATGGCCTTATACTTCTCTATGCTTCTGTCTGCTACTGGCTTCACCTTGAAGATCCATCTTGAACCCACTCTTGATTTATATGATGGTCTTGGGACCACTTCCCAAACGTTTTTTCTTTACAATGGATTTGTATCCCTCCACCATTACATCAACCCATATAGGTTGCTCTATTTCTTCATAAAAATAGGATGGCTTAGTCTCCATAAGCTCATCCATAAGAGCCATGTAGCCAGTGTACCTCTCAGGTGACCTCGTTTTCCTACGCAAATTTGAAGGAGCTCCCACATTCTCCCTCGCATCCTGCACAAGTATATCAGCTTCCCTGGTTCTTTTTCTACCTTCTTTGGATGGTTTTTCTTGAGTGAATGTCTCCACTCTCTGCTCCTCAATATATTTGTTGCTCCAACAGTTCATGAGGCTCCTCCTTTGGAGCTAAAAGTTACTCTTCTGGTGGGATCTAAAGATCCCTCTCAAGAGAGCACCACATCTCAACCACCTCATTAAACTTTCCATCCCTTCACACAACTATCATTATGAGGGATGGAAAGTACACATGATAGTTGTGGGGAGTTTCTGTGTAACCCATAAACGCAACTTATTTGTTTTTTTGGTTCTCCAACCATGGAAGTGTAAGCACCAATGCTTGGAGGTGACCTAGAATGGATTGACTGATATGAATAACTAAGGGAATAAGGTGCCATGGAGGAAGCACATGTATTAAAGAGGGGAAACTAGGATTTTAATCAAAATGCAATAATTAGGAAGTGGTGGATGAATAGTACGAAGGGGATTCTCATCACAATACGTTGATAATGAAAATGGGTATTAGTGAGGATGGAAAAATACCAAACATTTGTTCAAATAAGGGGATTTAATAATTGGAAAGAGCTTGGAGAGAATAATAGGTGGGGAGAATATGTCTAGAAATTTGGAAGAGAAAAAAGAAGTGATGGCACAAGGAGGTGAGCACATTCAGTTAGATGGATCATGATTGTCTAACAGGAAGCCTTGGTTTGTAAGGTATTGATTAGCCTATGAAGAGAGATATCATCACATAGAAAGAAGAGGAAGAAACACTTAATAATTTTCTCTAATTGTTTGAGCTAGAGGAAGGTCAACTAGTATACATGATACATCCTACGAAAAGTGGATCGAATCCAAGCCAACCACCTTATGAATTTTAAAAGCCTAGAGGTAATCCCAACTTTTTTTTTCTACTTTTGACTTGAAAGCACCTTTTCTTAGTAGTTTAGGATATAGTAGTAGTGAAAACAAAATGAAGATGGGAATAAAAGTATAAGTGGCATATGTTATGTTTGAATTTTAGTTCAAGTGGGGGAGCATGCCTAATTATTCAAACATGTCCATAAGGTTTTATCTTGGTGAACAACCTAACCAACGATATTGTTATAGTAGTTCTAAGAACTTTATGAAGGGTGATGGTGGTGAAAAACCGCATCGATTCTTATGTGGATTCATTTGGATGGTGATTGTAGTGCTAGCTTCTAAGTTGATAAATTTCCTAACCACATTGTGGGGGAATCTTCTCTAATGGTGCATGAAGTTCATATAGATTTATCCCTAGGGTGTAGCTAAGGCCTTAGACGAATTAAAGGCGATATTTTTATCTAAGTTATAGAGGCTAAACATTGAACAACAAAAAATCACTAAACTGAAGGAGATTAAGAAAATGGTTGGAGAAAGTTCTCAGGAGTATGATGAAAAATTACAAAACTTGATCAACAAACTCTCCTATACTCTCCATGAAACTCAACACAAAGAATGATCCATTCAAAGTTTGTTTCTCTTTAATAGTGTACCATTAAAGCAATAGTCATGGGTGACACAAGGGGATGCCTTATCTTAGGCCACGAGGATAGAATCTTGTAGGGTGAACATCCATTTTACTAAAAAAAATCATGCTTGGTAGGATCTAAGAGAGAATTATGTAAGGAGTTCCTTCTAAGTAAAGGACATTGGTATTACTATTGTTAAAGGGGGTGGCCTACAAGGATACATTGGTAGTTATTGATGCAAGAGCATAATTTCAACAATTTATTTCAAAATTTGTATTTGTCCTCCAGAAGGTCTTAGAGATTTATAGAAGAGGAAGTTGGTTTCGTTGTTGCCCTATAATTTTGTAGAATTTCTAATTTCATATTTAGGATAGGAAATTTTAGTAATTTTAGGTATAAGTTAAGATGTTGTTTGATTTTTAAGGCCTCCTAGTAATTAGGAAAGTTGAGTCTTATGATTAGGATTACTTGTGGCATCCTATGTATTTTTCAAACTCCAATACACCAAGGAAAATATGTGGAGGATATTTGGGGGAAATGTGATTTTCCATAAAATGTAGATCGGATTTTGGGACATTGAAGCTCTTTTACTTTGACCCTACTAGTTCTTAGAGGTTTTATTTGGAGCAGTTAGCAGGAAAAAACATAACATGCCCAAAAATATTAGTGTTGGAGCACTTATTGTTTGGGAGAAAGGATAAGGGGTTCTAGGAGTTAAGGGGTTTAAGGGTTTAGGAGCAAGCGGTTAAGGATAAAAGGTAAAGGGTTAGGGCTTATGGGGTTTAGGGGTTAGGGGGTCAAGGTATATGGGTTTAAGGGTTAAAGGTTAATGGCTTAGTGGTTAATGGATTTAGGGATAACGATTAACCATTAAGGGCTTACATGTCAGGGATATAGGGGTTAAGTGCCTAAGGGTTATGGTATTTAGGTCTCAACAGGTTAAGGGGTAAGGGGTTAATGAGTTTAGGGGCTCGGGGTTATGGGTTAAGGGTCAAGGTTTAAGAGGATATTGGATTAGGGTTTATGGGATTCAAGGATTCTAAGTTAGGGGTTAGGGGTTAAGGGGTTAGGGGGTTAATTTATTATGAGTTATGAGTGTAGGGGTTAAGTGATTATGGCTTTTGGGTTAAATGGATATGGACTTTAGTGGTTATGGGTTAAGTGTGTATGGGTTGTCATAATGTGGCCCCTAATCCCCTTGTCACAACTATTGGGGGTTCACCTATCAATTTTTCTCATTGCCTTACCTATAGATGTCAATTTCTCTCATGGCCTTACTTATAGCATGTCTTGGAGATATTAGATGTCATTTAATTGAGCTATAGTGATAGGTGAGAGCTATGCGTAACTCACTAAAGGTGTATCAAGAGGCTATTATTCTATTGGCTACAGAATCTGACTCTTTTTATTTGTAACTTAGCAAAATGGAAAAGATGTGGAGAAAATCTCCATTCTTCTTCTTTCACCGGGCCATGTAAAATAAATGAAGCAAATAGTCTCAACCCCTTGGAGAAGGAAAGTTGAGAGCAATAATTAGCATGAACAAACAAAGAATCCAATGAGTTAAGCTTAGAGGGGTCTCCCTTTGTAAACAAGCATCCATAATCTCGTTAGAGTTAGTATGAGTATTTACTAGAAGTTGAGTAGTCTTCACATCACCAACCACATCCAATAGAAAGGTACCAACCCCTATAATAAAAATGAAGTCTCCAAATAAGGTGTAGTTAAATCCAGTAATATCATCTTATGAATCTATTACAATATGATTTGGAAAGTACGTTTCCATACATGTGTGAAATAAACAATCCATTAGGTTAGCAAAAGGAAGTCTTTTTGAAGACCTCAAGAAACCCCCTTGAAGGAGACAAGAAGGGTTTGAAATCATGGAAAAAAAGGCTTCATATATTGTCTATCACCTGTCAAACCGAGTGAACAAACACATAGCACAATTTATGGTGTTGGATTGATTGAGATGTTTATTTTTGGATGGATGGATTGACATCTCTTTAGCCAATAGACAAAACTCATTAAGTATTGTTGCAAGTATGTTATTGACATGTTGAAGTTTCATTGAGACTTAGAGGTATAATATTTAGACTTGTATGTTGTCACCTATCCAGGTGTGATGATACCTTGTGGAGGTAGGAAAAATTTCTATTTTTTAACTCTTGGAAATATTCTATATGCTCTTGAGAGAATTTCAACCTTTTAAATAAAATTATAAACAAATGTAAATTCATGCAATAATTACTAATTGATTTGGGGGTGACTCAACAAATTGTAGCATGTTGGCTTGTTGAATTTGTTAGTAAGTTAGGGTTTGATAAATTTGTAAGCTTCAGTGGGATTTATTGCGGTTGTGTGTGTTTTAGAGAAGCCAGTTTGGAGTCATGGTTATGCTTCCTTTATTGAATTTGATTTCTTTGGTTCTTATTCTTGTGCATGGCCACTGTGGTATCTTCTCGTTTGCAAATATTTTCTCATTCTGTACAGAAAAAATTTCTTGTTCCATCCTTGAAAAAGTTGCACAATTGTCTTGATTTATCTTTGCAATACCTTGAGTTGTCTCGGTTCTTTCAATTGGGTTGGAATTGTTCACCTCAAGAGGGTTGTTAGTTTTTGTCTAACTAAATTGTTACAACATTTTTTCTTGTTTTATTTATTTATTTTTTCTTCAAGGAGGTGTTTCCTTTAAACTCTAGAAGAAGCATTGCAAGTGGCCTGATTATAGCAGTCATCAGAAGATGTCTGTGATCATGGGCAAGACAACCCTCGGAGGGTGAAAATTGGGTATGTTATACCTATGGAAAACTTTGGCTAACATCCAATTAGATATGTTATATGTAGTTCACAATTAGGAGATCGTAGACCATATTGTTGCACATAAAAATGCACTACTCCTCAGATAACAGGGTAAGTGAAAGGGTATTTATTGAATATACTTTAGTCACATGATAAAACTATCCCACAACTCTACAGTAGAGAGACCAACATGGAACAACAAAATTAAAATCAATCGATGCACTTACTTTCGTGGGAAGTTCATGAACATTTTTATTTTCTTATATAATGCACTTTTACCCACATCTAGAGATCACATGAAAATGGTATTCATAATAAATTTTTCTGGGTGAAGCAATTCATTTTTCCTGCAAGATCAGGTTATGTAGCTATAATTTCTCATGTTTTTTCGTACATCCAACTAGAAACATATCTTGTAGGAATTTTGAAGGAAATCCCACTCAAATTATCAGAGAATCTCCAGGTGATCTCATTAAAAAAGTATGTTTCTCCTCGTATGTTGATTATTATTTCTCTTCACTGTGTTTTATATATAAATTCATTTCAATTCATTCATGTCATATACACTCTGGCTCCTGGTTCCAATTTAAAGGTCGAGTTCTCAACATTGTTTGTTGTTCTTTATTTGGAATGTGCTTGTGGTTTGAAGAGGTTGCAAGAGATAGGAATCTCAAATAGTTGTTGATCGGGCTAATGTAAGTTTTATAGGTAGAATGTGCGGCTCCAATCCCCACATTTATTATGAGCTTAATCAACTAGTAGATAAGCTTTCCGAGGAGGCATTCAAGTATCCATGAACTATCAGCAAGATCAAGGTTGTGGCACACCAAAAAAAAGGGAAACTCTCAAAATTTAACAACAACCCCTACTCCTGAAGGTGACAACTTGTCTCCCTCAAGGACCACTATCTTCTCCTTCATCAGGCAATACTTCCTCAACAACTCACTCAATTGCATCATTTCTATACCCCCAACAATCTATTTATGTTATTGTGCCTATAACATTTTTCGAATAATTTGATGTTTCATATCGGTGAATGTCAAATGCCAATTTCCTATTTGAAAACCAAATTTGCATCCCTTGTACCTAATGATCCTTCTTCGTTGAATATTTTCTTGAATGACGTTTTGTTTACTAATTTTTATCATTTAATGATTTCTTATATGTCAGGATTCTTCTCTATTTCATGCCTTACAACGTGTCCTCTACAACATCTGGTGCAATTGCTAGTTTAAATTTTTTCACATATTTAAAAAAATAAACAATTTTAGTTCATGGAATGTAACTCACTTGACAATCACCTTGTTATGAAGTATTATGTTAAAATATGAGATTCAAAGTTCAAATCCCCTTGAGTGGCGAACCAAAAATTAATATTTTTTTATCTATTTATTTATTATGTTTTTAGAATGTGGTTTAATGAAAAAAAGAATAAATACAATATAAAAGAAATAAATATGACCTGATTAAATTTCATGTGGCTTGAATATCTAATTTCAAAAATAAAAATAAAAATGTAATTATCCAATATCCACTCATGGAATTTCAATGCAAACTTATGAATGCTAATGATTTTGTCTTAATTGCTAACTGTCTTAAGTGGGTTATGTCTTAATTGTCATTGTCTTAAGTCGCCATTGTCTTAAATATAAAGTTTTTTCTTAAATATTTTTGTCTCAAAGTGCTTTTGTCTTAAATATAAATTTTTGTCTTAAAATATTTTTGTCCCAAATTGCTTTTGTCTTAAAATATTTTTGTTCAAACTGCTTTTGTCTTAAATATAAAGTTTTGTCCTAAAATATTTTTGTCTCAAACTGTTTTTGTCTTAAATATAAAGTTTTATCTTAAATACTTTTGTCTCAAATTGTTTTTGTATTAAATATTTTTGTCTCAAATTGTTTTTGTCTTAAATGTAAAGTTTTGTCTCAAATTATTTTTGTCTCACACTATTTTTGTCTTAAATTTTATATTTAAGACAATTCAATTGATATTAAATTTTAATATAAACTAACTAAAATAAAATAAAAAGTGACTTTTTAAGACAAAAGATTTTATAATATTTTAACTATTTGAAAAAAAATCAAATGTCTGAAAATACTAATTTATTATCTTTTATCAATTAAACTGAGCATAAACATACATACTTTCAAACCCTGTTTTATGACTATTCCTCTTCTTTATGTTATTTCCCAATTACAACTTTTTTTTAAAATATTATTTACAAGTTTCAATCGGTTTTCTCCCAATGACATCTACTCGACCGACCAAAGTCAATCCACACTATCCACAGAATAAGATTGTCGGCTCTTCCTGTTTAAGAGACAAACGTCACCTTACATCATCACAATGATCCAAACTCTACGTGAGCAGAGGAGATGTTGCCTTCTCTGTCTAAACCTCTCTGTAAGCTCAAGTATATATCTCAAAAATCATTCAAATCCTCTCTGCAATAAGGCTCACCTAACTGGCGAGCCTTATTTCAGCTTCTATCCGCCCATTAATGCTCTCAGGAAGGGAATGGCCGCCACACAATCATCAACAGCGTTAATCTAACTGCGGCCATTCCCTTCCTGAGAGCATTAATGAGGGAATAGCAGCGGAAATAAGGCTCACCTAAGTATATATCAAAAATCTTAAAACCAACATTAAAGTAATGAAGTGACAGGATTTCGACAGAAAAACTTTATCCATCTTATTAGTGAAGCTAACACTTGGTGGATAATTTTACAATGAGCACATGTGTGCTCTGAGATCCGTGTGAAGAGCCTCAACATATTCACATGCGGGGACATATCATCATGCGGAAGACAAGATCCATCCCTTGAATGGAGAAGCATAAAATACAACTATGTTTTTGGCTTCTTCAATGAATGACCACAACCTCTTCCATGAATTTTATAACTAAGATAGTGATAAAGAAGAAATTAAAGTAGAAAGACCTTTGGAATTGGAATTGGATGAGCCATCCATGGTGTTCTGCCTAAACTCCTCCTGCACTAGATTCGACCATAGTCGTTCCCAATCTAGTAGTTTTTCCCGTCCGTTGACAGAGTCTTGAAAACTGTGCCAACTCTTAGGAAGTACCAAGAGAGCCAAACTCACCAAATCATCATCAGTAACCGTGAGATCCGTGTGAAGAAAATTACTTACAAATCATCACTGTATAATATTGCAAGTTCCATGATATGAAAAATATTATACAATGAGAATTTTTGAAGTTCAGCAAGTAATCAAAATAATAAATCGGCAATTTTACCGGCAGATCATAAATGACCAACGACGTACAGGCAGAGGATTTATCTATTTGTCCCTCCAGCGCGCATAAAGCGTATTCCCATTAATTGCATGCTTTAAATATTTCTTCATAGATGAAGAGCTCCGTTCATGGCAGTTTGCTGAACGGGAATTCTGAACAGGCAGGCAAGCTGTTTCTGTTGGTTTTAATAAATGACTTTCTTCGTAAATATGCGGTTCAATGCTGGGGCATTATTTAGCATATGAGCTTGTCTTGCACCCAGGCGGGCGACAGAACAGGATTTGTGGGATAGTAAGTAGCATTTCGATTTGGTGAAGAATCACCATCTTCGACCCACCATGCTTTCACTGACCGATCCATACTCCCGCTGTAAACAAGAAAGCCCCTGGAAATGGAAACGTGAACGGTAGCTGCGATGGACTTTACTGGTCCACTGTGGCCCTGCAACACCGCCAAACACGAATGGAAACCGGAAATATGGTCCCGTCTCCATATCTGTATCGTCTTATCCGCCGACCCGCTGAGAAGGAGATTCTTGACGGTGGCCAGACACAGCACTGCAAGCCTGTGGCCTCTCAGAATCCCCGCGTGTTGCAGAATGGAATTCATGTAGATGGGCTTTTCTCGTTCCCAAACATTGACAGCCCCGTCGGCCGATCCTGAGTAGAGAATCGCTCCGTCTGTGCTAAGAGCGAGCGCATTCACTGCAGCAGATTGTTGGACGCTGAGAGTTTGTGTGAGCATATGCTTTGCCCTTGCCTTTCCCTGAATCGGAGCCCATACTTTGACTGTGCTGTCAGCGGAGCCCGTAAAGAGCAATCCATCCGCAGCAACGGCTACGGAATTGACGGCATCGTCGTGAGCCACGATCGATTCCACGCATTTCCAATCCCGCGTTCTCCACACCTTCACGGTTTTGTCCCACGAACCCGAATACAACACACCCCCTTCTTCGTTATAAGCCAGACAGGAAATGGCGTCGACGTGCTTAATCCAAAGAGCAGTGTGATGCCTCCGTACCTCTACATAGTTTTTTGGATTCATGGAACTCTGTATTCGATCTTTCATGGTTGGAAGTGTGCATACTCGCCTGCAAGCGCCGGAATCTTTTCGTGGGCGGTACCATACGCGGATTTTCTGGTCGTGATGAGCGCTGAAAACGTAGTCCCGTGCAATGAGCAGAGCTTTGACGGACCCATTCCCAGCTTTAAAGCAGCCGTATTCGTGAAAGGTGGGGTGTTTCCATACACGAACGTTTTCACCCTCTGAACCCGTGTATAGCAGGCCGTCGCCAGACACTGCGAGTGCGTATACGTGGCCGTCTTGTCTCACCATCGTTGCGACGCATCCGTATGATCTCCCGTCTAGCAATGGCGTCAAGTGCGGGGGGTGCAGAGGAGACATTAATGTCCACGGCGAAGGACACGCCGAAGCGTTGCTCCACGGCGACATCGCGTAGAGAGAAGCGGGACTGGATCTCGCTGGAGACACGGCGCCCGCCGACAGAAAGCTGTGGTTCGACTTCATAGGTGACCTGTTGTTGATGCCAAAACTCTCGTCTGATGAACACGCGCTAGTTGAAGGCAGGCCAGGATCGGATTGCAGAAAATTCTTGAGGATGGTTCTTGTGGCTTTCGGAGGATCTGCCATCGTAGGTGAAAATTGCTCCGCTCGCTTCGATTCTCCTGCGACTCCTATATTGATGAAACTTCGAAATGGAGGTCAGATTATCTCTGTCAAAAACTGAAATAAGCGGTCCAGTTATATGAAGAAAGCAATTCGGATTTGGAGGAAATTGAGTGTATTCAGGATGGCAAATGTATTAGGACCTGGTAAACAAAGAAGTGGTGTGTAATATAAGTAACAGGTGAGACGGGATGGGAACGCATAATGGGTGAATAGTATTAAATGCAGCACAGGACCATTCAAATATATGTTCGAAGCAGAAAAGTGCTGGAAGAATTGAAAGACAAGTGTCGAACATGAACATTTGTGTCCAGATTAGGATTCAACGATAATACAAGCGGCGCGTTAGAACGTGCGAATACTGTATTGATCCTTCCGTGCAAATTAAAGGAAAGCGTAGGGAAAGCTTACAAGACACGCGGCGGAGGAAGCGTATACATCACATGAGTAATTCCATAGGAATAAAAGACAAACAAGTCTACACGTAACTTGGGAGACTTTGGCATTATTCAACACCATGGCGTGTCCTTCCAACCAAACAATTGAAACGAGTTCGTGGCAGCAGCAACAATTGACTTACTTATCCTACAATACATTATTAGTCAAAACGATTACGTTCGTGACAGGAGATTGGCTACAAAATCCCATACGTTCGTGACTAGGGATGAGCTGCAACATCCCATTTTAGAGAAAGTTCATTGCACACTCATTTTTTATAACGAGTGAGCTATTTTTTTTTTACAATGAGCAATTGCTTTTAGAAGGTGTAAAAACTAGCATGTAATAAAGCGAAAATTTCCGTATGTTTAATTTTTTAATATTATCAAAACTTTTAATATATTTGCAATTTTAATATTTTGCGTGTGCCTTTGACTGGATTTTTTAATTGTTTGATTTAAAATTTTCTACTAGTTAACACCCACCTATAAGGATAGATATAGGTTTTATTGAACCATGAGTACCCTCCGGGGTGACACCCTTTCTACTGCCTTCTAAGGGGATGACACCATAAATGTATGAACCCATTGAAATGCCTGATGGCCTGATGGCCTTTTATCCGCCTGGTCGAATACCCCTAAAGGCGAACACATTGCAAGATCCTATCTAAACGGGCAAGCATCAATTGATCAATATTGGGTAGGTTGTATTGTGTGTCCAATTGGTTATAATATTCAGTTAAAAATGATGGAAACTATAATTTTAAATTATCAAGCTTGAAAAGTTTTTTAAAACACTGAAAAAGTGGAATTGCGATTTACCAAAAATATGTACTATTAAATTTCAGTGGAATTGTTATTATTATGTTTTCACAAAATAATCCTCAACTTCTTTTTTGTTGAAAGAGGCGACTAGGGATCAAAGCACTTGATTGGATTTTCAGGGTCACAATATCTAAGCGCAAGTTCATTTTTATGTCAAAAGAGGTGACTCTGAATCAAAACTCTTCATTGAATTATCAGTGTGACAATTTCTATGTGCAAAGGGATTCACTTTCCACTTTTGATCTTATAAATCCAAGAATGATATGTAACTCTATGTGCATTGTGAGTTGAATGTACCTCCCCGTGAGTAATACGAGGATAGTAATATTTTGTGTCAACATATATATAATATTGACTTGTTTTCAAAATTTTATTGGTGAGATCATAGCAATTTGGATATGCCTCATATATATATATATATTTTGTCAAAAAAAAATGTTTTTTATTTTATTTTATTTTAGTTATTTTACATTAAAATTTAATGTCAATCGATTTGTTTTAAATATTTTAAGAGAAAAGTAGTGTGAGACAAAATTTTAAATTTAAGACAAAAATATTTTAAGACAAAAACAATTTAAGGAAAAACCTTATATTTAAGACAAAAATTGTTTGAGACAAAAATATTTTAAGACAAAACTTTATATTTAAGACAAAAAGAGTTGGAGACAAAAATATTTTAAGACAAAACTTTATATTTAAGACAAAAGTGGTTTGGGACAAAAATATTTTAAGATAAAACTTTATATTTAAGACAATGACAATTAAGACTAAACCCATCTAAGACAGTTAGCAATTAAGACAAAATCATTAGCATTGTGGAAGTTTGCACTCAAATTCCATAAGTGGATAGTGGATAATTATATTTTAAATTTTTGAAAATAGATATTCAAACAACATGAAATTTAATCATTTAATTTCTTTTATATTATATTTTTCCTTTTTCATTAAAAGACGTTCTAAAAATATAATAAATAAATAGATAAAAAATATTATTTTTTGGTAGGCCACTCAAAGGGATTTAATTTTGAATCTCATGTTTTTTACATAATACTTCATAAAAAGGTAATACAGTTATTCCAAGAAATTAAATACAATATAAGTATAATATATATATATATATATAACAATTGAGAAATATATATATATATATATATATATATATATATATATATATATATATATATATATATATATATGCATTTTAAACCTTTAAATTTTTTCTAAATAGAAAAATCAAAATTTTGAATCTTCCACATGTTATAGTCACATCTCAATTTTTCTTTTCACTATTGAACAAATATATCGAAAGAGATAAATACTTGATAATTTAATTATTTCTTAGATAAAATTTTAGTATTTAAATTTTTTCTTATGTAAAAATTTTTCTACTAATATTCTAATATATATATATATATATATATATACAAAATGCAGTTTCATATCTTTTTTTATTAATTTATTACTAGGTATTAAGATGTTGGTAAAGATTTTCTTCTCGTAATAATAAAACCATGAATGCATTATTAAGAAACATAGTAATATTAGTAATTGATATCATTTCAAACTAGGGAATAACGATTATATGATTTATCTTCCTCAATTAATAGAGATATATGTAAGCAAATTGTGAAGGAGGTTGAAAGGTTACCTCTAGCATAAACTTTAATTTAACCTAAAAATCCATTGTCATGCCCCTAAAGTCACCCATATTGAAGGCTCACTTGGCACACCTAGATGGCCCATCACTATAGGTTTGTGGTGCATCTGACTCATTTCATCTCATCGATTTTCTCAATCTGAAACTATGTGATTATATACTACACCTCACTTTTTTATATTTCACGATCATTAAAATTCATAAGTTTAACACTTTTCGAAGTATGTAGATAATAATTCCATACAATTATGCCTTAACATAATCAATATGAACATGATATGAATGAAAGTAATCTTATAGAATCAACAACCTAACTAGCCTAATAGTTGTCAAATATTCAAATGTGTTACAATCAAGTGAACTCTAGTCTCGTATAAAAATTTAAATTATAACAACACACAATTCATAAAAACCTATCACCAAATTTCCTATTTCATTTACAATCGTCGATCGCAACTTTGTCATTTATCAAAATTGTTTGACTTGATAGGAATAGTAAGTACTCTCTTATGCATGCAATGTATGAAGAGTTAAATTAAGTGAAGGAAAGCAAGTTAAGTCTAATTAAGTCTAATATTAGAAGTCAAGTGAGTCAAAGTTAAAAAGGTAATGCCTTGTCAAGAAAAACTAAGTGAAGGAAAAGAAAAATGTCGACTTATGTTAAATTGAAGTTCGAAAATTTTCGTTAAAGCGTCAAGTCATTGTTTGCATGAAGAAAAGAAAGCTAGAGTTTGCATGATTCCATATTTAGAAAGTTTAGTGCTTATATACTCATGGTTGGGTCATTGTAATGTGAAGTTAGAAGAGAGAATAACAACAACTTGATGGATGTATATGAGAGAATAATTAATGAATAGAACTTATTTATTCAAGAAGAAGCTTGTGTACTTATTTGTCTTGTGTTTTCATGTTTATCTTTGCATCTAAATAACAAGTGGTATCAGAGAAAGGTTTAGCAAGGTTTCAAAGAACCAAACAAGTTAAGAAGATCATGAGCTACTTCCACTAAGAGCCTTGGCTATTGCATCCATTGGACCATAAGTAGAAACTAGAGCTCGTTGAGAGTTCGTAAACCCAACTACTAAAATATTAGGGTGAGTAGCATATAGATCCACCACCATATCAAGAGGAAAGAGCCACCACCACTGACCAAAGAAGGAGTCTCCACTATAAGTTGTAGCCATGAGCCTCCATAAGAATATGCATAGAAGAGCTTAGAAAAATTGCTAGAAGTTTTTGGGAACCATCGTTAAAGTGAAGGCTAAAATTTTTATTTTTAAAGATAATCAAGTGTTTTTGAAGTCAATTTAAAGAAGGATAACACAATAAGGAAAGAAGGTAGGAGACAAAAGAAAGACTACAACCATGGGTCAGAAAATAAGAATGAAGAAAAATGAGAAAAGAAATTGCGAGGAAGAGCCAAAGTATTTTGAAGATCTCTAAGAGGTTCTCTCCACAGTTGAGGCATCTAAAATACAAGTAGACGAAGTAGAAAAATTTGAGGATGGATGGATCAAGATAAATATGGTAACACTTCCAAAATTTACTAGTAAAAATTTTAATTTTTGGCAACTCTCAAAATGAAAACTTTTCTTCGATGTAAAGAGTTGATTGAGTATGTCTAATAACCCATATGATAAAGTATGTGATATCTTAGTATTAGATATTATAAAACATGCATTGGATGAGAAGTCCTTGTGCAAGGTAGAAAAAGCTACATCTTCCTAGGAAACATGGAAGACCCTAGAAGTAGAATTTTCTATAAAGGAAAGTGACAGAAAGCAACAAATCATGTTACAATTTGTTGAATAATCAATAGAAATTTAACTACAGTTTTGAGATTAAATGCGCAAGACTCTAGGAGGAAAACAGAGCTTGTAGAATCCCACTCAAATGTGGATGATGGTCATAAAGACTATAAAACTGAAATCCATCATGCAGACATGCATATGGATGAAGAAGACACATAAAATATTGCAGAGTGAGAAGTTGAAGCCCCTACGTGTGAGGTAGAGTAAGAACATATAAATTCTTGAGAACCCCACTGTAACATGGATGGTGAAGATGATGGTGGATCCCACTCTGACAAGACACATGTGGATGGTGACTAAAAATTGAGTAGTGAATTGGTAAATCTAGCAATAGTCCTTGTTGATGATTGTGAAGCTTCCAATAAAGAAGTGAATAACATGTGTGATCTAGTTGGTACGATTGTAGTTTATGATGGCCTCTTTGCATCAGAGTTTGAAGAATTTAAGTTTAATAATAACAAAGATAATTCTCATATGAAGTAATGGTTTGTAGAGTTGAATGTGCATCTCTCATGAATCCAACAACAAATGATGAATTTGGTGAAGTTGAAATTGTTAATGAGCACATGCATGCTCAGATATATCACCACAAAGTGGATGAAAATTATGTTGATGAAATTTTTGGTCTCTTTTTTGAAACAAAGATTGATTTTGGAAATATGGAAAGTGCCATGTTTGATGAAGAATTGAAGGTTGAAGCTACCACTATAACAACAAGTTGTAACAACCCTGGTCAGAAATCCATGTAAAAGTTAATAAAGGTAAAATAAGACCTTGGTCATGGGACATGTATTCCAAGTTGAATGTTGGGTGAAAACATCCTAGTAGGTGTTCATTCCAGTTTATTAATGGCTATGTAAATTGGAAAAGGAAATGATAAAGGCTTTGGAAAGGCAGGAGGCATTTATTGACATTTTTTTAATGAAAATAAAGGAAAATAGGAGAAAAGGGAGGTGAAAGGTCACACGTTGCATGTGAGGAGGAAAATGAATGAAAATAATGGGAAAATGAAGAAATTAGAGGCCTCATTGATAAAAAGGCTTATGAGGATCAGTTGTTAGCTTTTGCACAAACTTTTTTCAGTTCATTTTTGGAGCTCTCATTCTATTCTCTCTTTCATACTCTTGAACACTTTGAGTTTTCTTAGAGCACTCTTGGAGGAGTGTGGCATACTTGGGATTTGGAGGAAGAAGGCAAAACGAAAAGTAGGAAAGTGCAAGAGGACAACAAGATCAATAGCTATAACGAGTTTTTCTTGCAGGTACTGATTTTCATGTATAGTTCTCTTACTAGTTTTGGCATGCATGGCATATACATATCCTTATTTGGTTATGATTTTTCATTAGCATGGTGGATTGCATGGATTGACAGCGGTTTTGCCTAGCCTTGTTGTTTCCTGGGTAGCCATGGTTTTGTGGGTTTTACTTTTGTTTTTTGGTTGATTTTCTTATGCCTTCAGTAGTAGGTTGAGTTATTAGTTCTTAGAAGCCTTGGTTGGAAAAATGCTCTGGAAGCCCTTGGTGGGTTGAGCTACTAGTCTTGGAAACCCTAGTTGGAAAAATGTGCTGGAATCTCGACAATAACTGTGGGTTGAGTTACTTTTCATTTTTGAAATTTTTATGGAGTTCTGGGCAGTGGCCTGAGTCCGGGCCCTGAAAAAGTGGCTCAAAATCTGGAGTCTTTGGCACATAACTACCTGAAAAAGTCCCTAGTCGTAGGCATGCCTTGTTGTGGGAGTGATGGAGGTTCTAGGACGCATGCGTGCCCATGTCAAGGGAGCGATTAAGGCTTTGATGCATAAAAATGTTAGTTTGTCTCAAGGTTTGGTCACATGGATGGGTTGGATGGCTTCGGTCACCTGCATGGGTTGGATGGCTCTTGGGGGTTTTGTTGCAAGTGTAGAAGGTCAGGTTTGTTTTGTTCCGTCGGTTCCACTTCCTTCACTGATATATAGGGAGTTGAATCATATCATAGTAATTCTTCATCACATGTTTGCCCCGATTGGCCGATTACTTAGGTAGATGTGGGAGGAGGGTGTTATAGAGTGGTATCATAGCATGGTTCTGTTCTCCTTGGGTGATGTCTAGTTTTTGTTCCCCTTGGATGAATGTGTTGTCATATGTACATGTCAATTTCATATAGGTCCTTCTGCTTCTGATATATTTTCTTGTTGTGTATGCATGGCATTGGTCATGATTGTAGTGGTGTCTCCATTTGAAAGTTGATGGTGTTGTTGTTGAATCTATTTGTTGTGAGTTTATATCGGTCATGCATCAGTTATGTGTATTAATGTTTATATCTTGTTATGCATACTTTAACTAGATGATGGTCGTTGTGCATGAAGTCATGGTATGTGGTCAGCATAGTCATGCATTGATAACTGGATAATGGAAGAAAATATATTTATATGTTGATCTGATTATGTTTATATATATATATATATATATATATATATATATATATATATTAGCTAATCTGAGTCTTGCAGACAATATATCCTCTTTGAGCTATACCAAGGTATGTTGGTTTGTTTATGATTTGGTTTAGCTGACAAAATATACCTTGTAGGAAGACGAGATCAAAGATGACTAACAAGATGGTAGACTACAGAGATTATGTTAGGTCCCTATATTACTAGTATAGTCCCTTATTGTTGCTAGTGTAACCCCCTTATTGTTATTGTTGTACCCCAATAACCCCCATATTTTTAATATTGTGCCCTTACATTATTATTGTTAGGTCGGCTAGGATTGCATTGTGGCCCCATGGATTCCTATATATAGAAAGGAGGTTTTGGTCATTTGAATCATTGAAGTATTGTTCATTTATGTAATGTATTGGAGGTTTCCCCCTCGAAGTGGTTGATTTATAAGGCGTTGATCTCTCTTCTCTTCTATTTTTGGAGCTGGTTTCATAACATTTGGAATCGAAATGTTTCTTTGGAGTACAAGAGGTGGAATATCTGGGTCATGTTGTATCTCACGAGGGTGTTAAATTAGACCCTAACAAAATTAAAGCCATTAAGGAATGGAAATTCCCCACAACCATAAAGCAGTTGCATGGATTTCTCGAGTTAACAGGGTATTATCGCAAGTTTGTTCTGAATTATGGGAGAATAGCAGCACCTCTAACAACATTATTGAAGAAAGATGCATTTTCATGGACTCCTGAAGAAACTAAGGCCTTTGAACATCTTAAAGAGGCCATTAATGCTGCTTTGATGTTAGTTATAGCTTTCACAAGCATTGTGGAATGTGATGCCTCAAGAAATGGAATTGGTGTTGTTTTAATGCAGGAAGGAAGACCCATTGCTTTTGAAAGTCGTCCAATCAAGGAAAGTATTTACAGAAACCTATTTATGAGAAGGAAATGTTAGCAATACTGCATGCACTAAAGAAATGGCGAACTTACCTAATGGGAAGACACTTCAAGGTAAAAACTGATCATGATAGTCTTAAACACTTTTTGGAACAAAGACTATCTTCAAAAGAGAAACAAAAATGGGTCACAAAGATGTTGGGTTATGACTTTGAAATAATCTACAAAAAAGGAAAGCTTAATGTTGTTGCAGATGCACTCTCAAGAAAGAATGAAGAGGTGGAAGCATTGCTTTGTGCCATTTCTATCATCCAACCAGATTGGATAACTGAAGCAAGAGATGAATGGAAGAAGGACAAAGATGTATGGATACTCATTCAAAAGTTGCAGCAAGATCCTAGTACATCTGATACATTTAGTTGGAAAGATGATTCCTTATGGTACAAAGATCGCTTATATCTTTGTAAGAATTCCCAACTAAAACAAAAGATTCTTTTGGAATTGCACACTTCTCCTTTAGGAGGACACTCAGGATTTTTAAAAACTTACCACAGGGTGAAGAAAGAATTTTTTTGGGATGGCCTTAAATCGGATATTCAAAATTTTGTGGCAGAATGTTTGGTTTGCCAGCAGAATAAAGCTGAGACAATTAAGACCATGGGTCTTCTACAACCTTTATCCATTCCAAGTAAACGTTGGGAGGAGATTTCAATGGATTTTATCACAGGTTTACCTAAGTCCGAAGGAAAGAGTGTCATCATGGTGGTAGTTGATAGACTTACCAAGTATGCACACTTTTGTGCATTATCTCATCCATTTAAAGCAAGTACAGTTGCTACTACATTTATGGACACAATTCAAAAGCTACATGGAAACTCAAGGGTTATTGTGAGCGACAGAGATCCCATTTTTACTGGAAATTTTTGGACGGAGTTATTTTCTTGTTTGGGTACTCAATTAGCTCATAGCTCATCTTATCATCCTTAATCCGATGGTCAAACTGAGATAGTAAATAAATGTTTGGAAGGATATCTTCGTTGTTTTGTATCTGATAAACAAACACAATGGGTCAAGTGGTTACCTCTTGCTGAATGGTGGTATAACACTTCCTTCCATGCTGCAGCAAAAATGACCCCATTTATGGCACTTTATGGATATCATCCACCATCCATCACATCATCTTTAAGGGAAAATTCGAAGGTTCAAGCGGTGGAAGATCACATCGAGCATCAGCAAGAAGTTCTCCAACTCTTAAAGGATAACCTGAATTTGGCACAAAATCGAATGAAACAACAGGCAGATCAACATCGCAGCGAGAGAAGTTTTGAGGTAGGAGATTGGGTATTTTTACGGCTACAACCATACAAACAAATGTCCCTCAAGCAAGCTAAGAAGGATAATAAATTATCGCCAAAGTACTATGGTCCTTACAAGGTGTTGCAAAAGATTGGTACTATGGCATACAAATTGGAGCTTCCTGCTTCTTCACGAGTGCATCCAATTTTGCATGTTTCATGCTTAAAGAAGGTTATAGGAGAAAATCTTCCAGTTCAAACAATATTGCCAGAACTTGATGAGGAAGGAAAAATCATATTGGAACCAGAAGCGGTCATGGAAATAAGAACTCGACAACTACGGAATCGATCAATTTCAGAGTATCTCATCAAGTGGAAGAATTTATACAATGAAGATTCTACATGGGAGGATGAGAATACCTCTGAAAGACTTCAGAAACACTAAGCATGAAGCATACTTTTTTTGAAGGAGGGGCATGTTAGGTCGCTATATTACTAGTATAGTCCCTTATTGTTTCTAGTGTAACCCCCTTATGCTTATTGTTTAGCCACTTGAACCCCCATATTGTTGTTAATGCCTTGCCCATTAATATTTATTGCAAATTGGCTGGGGTACATTGTGGCCATGGAATCTGTAGAAAAGGAGGTTTTGGGTCATTTGGGTATAGAAGAATTTTTCATTATAACAATGTATTACCGAAATTCCCCCTCGGTGGTTGGTTATCGTGGTTCCCTAAAGCGTTGATCTTTGGCCTACTTTCTATTTTTGGGTTTTGGTTTCATAACATATTATCCCTGTAGATGGGATGAGTAGCGTGGTGTTGGGAACACTTCTGACTTAGCAGACACATTGAGGAGTTTGAAGGAGGAAATAAGGATTTGCAAAGCAGATAATGACAAAATCATGCAGGCATAGGAGAAATAAGCAGAAGTCAATGCAATAATTCTTCAGAGTTTTTCAGAATTGCGGAGACAGGGACCATTTCAGATTAACTATGGATAGGAGGATATGACTAATGGGGCATGTGGAAGTAGACCCCATAGTGGGCATAGGTCAGATAGAGATGACATGATCAGGGATGTTAGGTTCTTGGATACTCCGGAAAGGAGGGGTGATGGACATCGGTACTATTCTCGTTCTGGTTCTGAAAGGTATCATGGTCATCATCGTTATAATCCTTAAAGGAGGAGTAATAGGGGATATTTTCCGGATGAGTTCAAGAAATAAAATCCACCTAAATTCAATGGGGAAATGAATAAATCACATGATGCAAAAGCATGGTTGATTGGAATGAATAAATTCTTCATATTGCACGATTACTTAGAGAACATGAAGGCTAGGATATCTACATTCATATTTAAAGGTAAAGTAGATATTTAGTGTGAAGATGTAAAGAACATTAGAGATATTTATGAGGAGTTGACTTGGAGTGAATTTGAGAGACTATTCAGGAAGTGGTATCTATCGAAGATGTACTATGATGATAAGGAAAAATAGTTTTATGAGCTAAATATGGACTCTATTATCGATGAGGAGTAAACTAGCAGATTTCTGGAGTTGTTGAGATATGTGCCTTACCTCAAGGAGGATAAGGCCAAGATTCAACGATTCATCAATGGGTTGTCGATAACATTCAAAGACAGGATTGAGTTTGATGAGCCTAGATCATTGGAGGAGGCCATCCGGAAGCTAAAGCATTGTTATGAGCAATCAAAGCGTAGATCTGAGACTAACCAGACTGGAAAGTTAATGCAACGAATAAAAGGAAATGGGATAAGAAGCGAGCAAGGCCTCGAGACACAGGTAAAAAACAGAATGCAACGCCACACAAGAAGTTCAATGCATCTAACAAAGGGTAGTGATTTTAGTTTGAGGAGTAGAACAAGGGTCTAGGTTGGAAGCCTATACAATGTTGGACTTGTGGCAAAGATCATCACATGAGAGATTGTACACATCATCAAGGTGGTAGACCGCAGATTTACAGTGCTCAGGAAGCACAGACAGTGGGGGATGTTGGACAAAGTGTTCCTCAGATCTATGCAGCATTGGATAAACGACAGGCAGATCACAATGCGTCTATTATCAAGATGGACGGTAAGCTTTGTGATCAAGTTGTTTCTATTTTGATTGGCCCAGGATCTAATTAGAGTTATGTTAATCCTAACCTGGTGGATAAGTGTGGTTTGAATAAATAAGCGCATGCAGAGTCTTGGTTAGTGCGGTTGAATAAAGATACAAATAAGCGATTTCATCATTGGTGAAACTTATGCATTTGATTGAATGAATGCTCTCTTTCATCAACACATTTGAATTTATTGTCAATGGTTTGCCTGTGCTTTTGAGTATTATAATGATTGTATCTCCATAGGACAGAAGTGTTGCTATGACAAAAGTTGTTAAGTGCTTGGATGACAATGGAGAGCAAAGAGTCTTGTAAGGTAAGAATAAGGAAACATTAGTTAGAATGGTGACACCTATACGGGATGAAGTGTAGTTGCAAGAACATGTGTGTGTTATTTTAGGTACATATTTCTAGTGAAAAAAGATCGGGAAGTTGAGGATGTAGATGTATTGACAGTACTTGGTTTTCTGATGGTTTTAGGATATATTTCTATAGCTATTTCAAATTTTCACCTAATAGGGAAGTATATTTTTCTATTGAGTTGGTACCGAGGGGCGAACCAATAGTCTGCTCCATAAATTGGTAGAGCTAAAGTTGTAGTTGAAGGAAATGTTGGACAAGGGATACAATAGGCCAAGTGTATCACCATGGGGCACACCAGCATTGTTTGTGAAGAAGAAGGATGGTACTCTCAGGTTGTTCATTCATTACATTGAATTGAACAAGGTGACCATTAAGAATAAGTATCTATTGTTGATGATTGATGATTTGTTTGATCAATTGAAGGGAACAACAATGTTCTCGAAGATTGATATGAGATTAGGAAATCATCTGTGACTAGACTATTGACTAGTAACATTTCTCCTAAGGTTTGTAGAACTAGGGTTCACATATCAACTGTATTTTATGGTTTCAAACCCTTCTTGTCTCCTTCAAGGGGGTTTCTTGAGGTCTTCAAAAATACTTCCTTTTGCTAACCAGATGGATTGTTTCTTTCACACATGTATGGAAACGTACTTTGAAAATCATATTGTAATAGATTCATAGGATGATATTATTGGTATTGACTACACCTTATTTGGAGACATCATTTTTATTGTAGGGGTTGGTACCTTTCTGTTGGATGTGGTTGGTGATGTGAAGACTAGTCGCCTTCTAGTAAAGATTCATACTAACTCTAACAAGCCTATGGATGCTTGTTTACAAAGGGAGACCCCTCTGAGCTCAATATTTGAATTCTTACTTTGACTATGTGGCTCCTTTTACGCACACCAGTCAAGGGGTTGAGACTATTTGCTTCATTTATTTTACATGGCCCGGTGAAAGAAGAAGAATGGAGACTGTCTCCACATCTTTTCCATTTTGGTAAGTTACAAATAAAAGAGTCCAATTCTATAGCCAATAGACTAATAGCCTCTTGATACAGCTTTAGTGAGTTATGAATAGCTCTCACCTATCATCGCAACTCAATGAAATGACATCTAATAGCTCTAGCATAAAAGAGTTTGATTTTATGCCCAAGACACCAGTATAAATGTAGTAGTTATGAAGGCAACGATCTCCATTGGGGATTTCCATTTTTGCTGCAACATACAAGAAGAATCTTGGTGTCGGAGGAAGAGATAAATTATCTTTTCCAAAAACACAATATCATCACTCTCCTAGTGCCATTTTTGTTAACTCATTAGAATGCAGGTAATGCATAAGGATTCATTAGTATCTATGAAATTTTCTCTCTTTCCAATAACAAAATAGGTTCATCCTAATATCAATATATAAAATAAGGTTCATTAATATGTATGGTTCATATTTTTTATGATCTTATTTCTCTAAAGGATATCTATTTTTTGAATTTATTTTGGTATAGGATGTGGCGATATCTTTAAATATGAGGTAATTTTGGGTAAAATTAGAAGTGGAACAATAAGTTTTGGTTTGAATTTCCTTTGTAGTAGTAGGCTACATTAAATTTCTATCAAAAGGTTTTGTTGTCGACCAACATGGAATAATCTTTGGATGAAAAGGTTCATTATGGGTGGTATGTTTTTCAGCCCTTCAACTCATTGGATTCTTTGTCTGTTCATGGTATTTGTTGTTCTCAACTTAGAATCCCCAAATCATCCTGAATGGTCATGAAAATGTAACTTTTGGAGGCATTTTTGGACAACCCCCACCCCCAAAAAAAAATTCATTAGAATATAACTTTTAGAAGCTGTTGTTAAATTATTACCTCCAAATGTTCAATTCTCATGAATTTTGGGGGATGGAGATATTTTTGTGTATTGAACGGGGCAAGGGGACATAAGGGTAGCATGGATGGGTAGAAGTGAGAGGTCCATGCATGGTTTACTGAGATCTATAATCCTAATTATGGATAATGAGAAGGAGCCTTGGGGCCTTATGGCATAGGGGCTAGGGGACCTATAAGTAAGGCAGTGAGAGAAATTGATAGGGGAACCTCTAGTAGTCATGATAAGGGGATTAGGGGCCACATTATCACAACACATAATCACTTAACCCATAACCACTACAGTCCCTATCCCTTTAACCCCAAAGCCACAATCCCTTAACCCCTACACTTATAACTCATAACAAATTAACCCCTTGATCACTTAAACCCCAAGCCACTAACCCCTTAACCCCCAACCCCTAACTTAGAATCCTTTAACCCCATAGACCCTAATCCCATATCCTCTTAAACCTTGACCCTTAGCCCATTGACACATAAATACCATAACCCTTAGGGACTTAACCCCTAAATCCCCTGACCTGTAAGCCCTTGATGGCTAATCGTTAATCCCTAAAGCCCTTAACCACTAAGCCATTAACCTCTAACCGTTAAACCCCCTACACCTCAACCCCCTAGCCCCTAATCCCTAACCCTTTACCCTTTACCCTTAGCCACTTAATCCTAAACCGTTAAACCCCTTAACTCTTAGAACCCATTATCCTTTCTCCCAAACCATAGGTGCTCCAACACTAATCTTCTTGGGCATATTATGTTGTTTCCTGCTAACCACTCCAAATACAACCTCTAAGCACTAGTAGGGTCCAAGGAAAAGAGCTACTAGGTCCTTAAATCCAATCTACATTTTATGGACAATCGCATTTCCCCCAAATATCTTCCACGTATTTTCCTTGGTGTATTGGAGTTTGGAAAATGAAATATAGGATGCCACAAGTAATCCTAATCCTAATACTCAACTTCCCTAATGACTAGGAGGCCTTAAAAATAAAAAAAAATCTTAGCTTCTACCTAAAATTACTAAAATTCCCTATCCTAATGATGTAATTATAAATTATAAAGAATTACAGGGCAACAAGACAACCAAATTCCTCTTTTAGATATCTCTAAGACCTTCTCAAGGAAAAATACAAATTTTGAAATAAATTGTTGAAATTATTCTCTTGCATTAATGGCTACCAATGTATCCATGTAGGCCACCCCCTCTAAGAATAGTAATACCAATTTCCTTTACCTAGAAGGAACTCAGATAATTCTCTCTTAGATCCTACCAAGCATGAATTTTTTTAGTAAAATGGATTTTCACCCTACATGATTCTATCCTCATGGCCTAAGATAAGGCATCCCTCTATGTCACCCACGACTATTGCATTAATGGTACACTATTAAAGAGAAAAACTTTGAATGATCATTCTTTGTGTTGAGTTTCATGGATAGTATAGGAGAGTTTGTTGATCAAGTTTTGTAATTTTTCATCACACTCCTGAGAAATTTCTCCAACCATTTTCTTAATTTCCTTTAGCTTAATGATTGTTTGCATACATGAAATAAAAATGCCCAAATAGTAAGGGAATTACAACTTTGATTTATTATAATATATTTATGCATGGGTTTTATCATGCCAATTAATAATTTGGTTAAATATCAATAATGCTAACAAAATTCCTTCCAAAGACTAACAGACACAAGCAATAACATACCTTGTCAATATGGAGATTTTCCACTTGACCTTCCATATAAGCCAACAATGACAATAATATTCTTTTAATGGGAAAAAGATACAAGAAATTTCTATCCCTCATGGAAGTGAATATTAGGAAATGACCAAAGATAAAATGTCTCACGTTTGTTTTGGGTGGGCCAGGTTGTTTTAGTTTTCGTGTTTGTTTTATTTTATTTTTGTATGGAAGGTGATAATATGAATTTTCCACCTCCTTTCCCTTACTTGACCAATCCTTCGATCCAGATCCAAATTCATTGTCTTCCCGAGAGACTGCCAGTGATTAATCCTCATTGCTATACATATCATTCAACTAGCACTTCAACAGTTTTGGTTGTGGCTCAGACTAGGGTTTCCAAGTTGGACTTCAGTTTTTTTTCCTGTGGCATGGAGGAGGGTTTCTAGAATGGACTTCAACTATTTTTTCTGTGGTATATAGCATGGTTTCGAGGTTTACAACTATGATCTATTTATAGAAACCTTTAGTAGGGAATTCAACAATGGCGGTATTGGTGTTGTGGAGATTTGATTCTGATGTAATATTTTGGTCCTCGTGGGTGGGGTTTCGAAACCCCATTACCCTCCCAATAAGGTCATGATCTGGGATTATCATTAGAGTTGTTGTCTTAGGGAAATATCCTTCATGTCTAAGTTCCGAGCCATGAAGCCAAGACAGGATCGAATTGTGTTGGTGTTGGAGCACAAGGTTTTTGTGTACAATTTCATGGATTTGAATTTGGTGCATCATATTGAGATGATGGAAAACCCTAAGGGTTTGTGTGATTTTTCTCATGCACCCAATAGCTTCGTGTTGGCCTACTCAGGTTTTGCAATGTGGGTAGATGAGAGTCGATAATTATGGTCTCAAGAGAACCAGTTTCATAACTTCCCATGAGTCTGGCATCACCTGCTTTGCGCCCACCTTGATGGAAGCCTCCTTGCAACTGCTAGTACAAAAGGGACTCTTATAAGGATCTTCAACACCCTAGACGCCACTTGATTTCAAGAGGTATGGCTTGTATCTCTACCTATTCTATTTGAAACATTTATGTTGGCCATTAAAATCCCCATCAATCCTTAGTGAAAGTCTCATGCTTTGAAGCATTGATCCTAAAAGAATGTTTTATATGAGGGTATTATACATCCTTGGGGTCTCTAATATTTCTTTTTCTTTCGAAAACCCAACCCTCCTTGAACAATTGATGCTTAAGAATTTGATGGTACATTTTTATGTATTCCATAATGAAAAATTGTATTGCATTTTAAGTTTATGTACACACTTTGTAATGTTCGAGAAGATATTGGGAGAATATATTGGTTTTATTTTTTGAAATTGATTCTTTCATTGTCCCAATTTCAATTAGGGAGAATATATTGGTTTGAGTTTTTGAAAATGATTCTTTCATAGCCCTAATTTCAATTATCCATGTCAATTTCATGTCGAGAATTTTTCAATATTTGGGCAATTGTGTTTATGCTTCCCTCTGCTCCAAGTTGTGCCAAATTATATCATCAAATGCAATATTTTTATTTTTTATTTTTATTGTTATTTTTAATTTGACCTATCATTAGTTGGGTTCAACCACTCTATTAGATAAAATAATGAACTACCAATCGATGAGATGTTAACTCCCCCTAGGATAGTTTAATTCCCCCAAAGGTGGCTTCCATCCTCAACCCATCCCCATGAAATTTGAACCTAGACTTGGTGGGGACTAAATCCCACACAAACCAATTGGTGTACACCTCATGGGTTATCAAATGCAATAAATTATTCCACCAAAGTGAAAAAATAAATCATTTTTGTCCTCTAATCGACTTACTATGACTTGCCCATGGCAGCTTTTGGTGTCTTACGATTCACTAAGACCAATGTGATGATACAAAATTTAGTTGGAGAAATATTATGCTTGGCCATTCTTATGGCAATAAAAAACATTTATATTTGACCATAGTTACTCTCATTTCCTATGATAGCCTAGTATTTTGGTGGCAAAGTGACGATGATACATTTGTAGTGTTTTTAATCATATTGTGAGTTTAACACTGAATAATGAGGATTAAAAGGGATGAAAACAATTGAAAACATCCCCACTATTCAATCTGGAATCTTCCTTACAATTCCAAAATATACAGGCTAATTCTTCTTTAACTTATTAATATTACACTATATTTTGAGAAATTTTATCTTACCACATCTAATGAATTGACACTTACAATTTGTCTATATCTTGTCACCCATTGACATGTGACATGTGAAATCTATATATTTATGCACCCAATTTAATCCACAAATTTGACTTATAATCCACGCAAAGATTCACCTTTTTTGAAATAGAAATAAGATGTATTTAGTTACATTGGAAATTTGTATAAACATTTGTAGTGTTTGAAATCTATATTGTTGCAGAGTGCATTTAGTATTTTGATTTTGATCGTCATCATGATGGAGGGTCAATTTAATCTAACTGCCTATTGTTTTAAAGGGAATTTTTATTCTTCTAGTTCTCATGATGTTTGACCTGTCTAAATGATAGGTTTTGATCAATTTAGTTTCTTTAGTCTTCTTTGTCATGTTCCTTTTCGTTAGATAGCTTAATTTTTTGTTTGGATCTCTATTCAAGGTTTGAATTATGAGAGAGGTGGACTATGTCTTTGTGAGGAACAAATGTTTATTGTTTTTCCAAGAGTAAAAGTTATATTTGGAAAATGCTAAAAAGTACTAGGCACCTAAATATTGTTAGTCTCTAAATGTTGGTGTGTTTTAATATATTATAAATTAACATAATTAGAGTGTAGTGAGAATTATATTGATTAATAAAATGAATAATATTTAATGAATTCAATAAATTTAATCTCATTAAAATGTTATGGTCAAGTAGGGTTTTGAAGCAATAATTTGGGGAAAAAGACTTTAGTGCCAAAGTCATTTTTTTACTAAGTTTTCTTCCACGGGACTTATTAGCCATAATTATAAAATAGAAATAGATTTTAGAATATCTTATAAAGGAAAAACCAAAAAAATAAGTGACATAAAAAAATATCCATACATCAAAATCATTTCTATCATTAAACTCTTTAAATGTATCTTTTAACAATAAATTCTAAATTCTAAATATGAACCCCTTACGAAGTGTATATTTTAACAATAAATTCTAAATACGTTCTAAATATGAAACCCTTACTAGTCTCTCTTATGTCTCCTAAAATGAATAGAAATTATATTAAATTTTACTTTTTACAACACATCCACTTTCTATTCTCTCCGGCATTCCATTCACCCGCATCAGGGAATATGCTAGTTTTATACCATGATAAGCTATTCTCTTCAAAATTCCATTCACCCACATCAGGGTATATGTTAGTTTTATACCTTGCTAAGCTATGTTTGTGAGACATCCTAAGGTGTATTGTGTGCTTTCTAAGGGAATTACCAAAAAAAGAGACCTGGGGTGAAAATTTTTCTATTAATATTCTCAGTCCATTTTGATGGGGAATGGTTTGATTATGTTGGAAGTGCAATGTATAACTAGGTTTTATGATTCCTTTTTGTAGTTTAATGAAACAAGATAGTAGCAAAAAGAAACACTAACTTTTCTCATTCGGAAATTCTCAAGATTGAGAATGAGATAGGATCACGGTCATGATTTATTTGCTTCTCCTGTAAAACTGCATCCATGTTCACACCCTTTGTTCCTTCACTTGGCTCTGATCATGTAATCCTCTCAAATCCTGGTGCCTAGCTCATTCTTAAACTTGACCACACTAATGGGGTGAAGCCATTTGGAGACCATGGGGTCACCTTGAAGCTTGGAGAGAGCGAGGAAGATGTGGTGGATTGGGGTGCAAATTTGAGCTTATGACAGATGCTATTGGTTTGGATCGAATGGGCAGTGAAATTCTACTAGAAAAATAAATTATTAATACTCAGAATGGTGGCAGGTTTCTTATAGATAGTGGTCATGGCAAGTCAGACACACCTATTGGAGCCTCAATCGCCATATTGGAGCCTTCCACCAGAAATGGCGGTCAAAACACAGCCTCTTGTTGCTCTCCAGAATGAAAATGTCTAGATAAAAAGAGGTAAGGAAATACAAAACGGAACCCCAATGAGTGTTTCTTCTTCCTTTCCACTGCATTCAATGTAAATGTAAAGAAAATATTTGATGGTTATTGCAGACAAAACCTTTGTCCCTAAACAAAGATGAATGGCTTTTGGGCATGGAGCTTGGAAATTTCTGATGCCTTACAATGGCGACGAAGGCAAACATCGAAATTGATGTCCTCCAAATCATAGAAAATATCAGCAATGGCATCCAACTCTCATCCACACAACTCATTTCCCACATTCTGGTCATGAATCCTGACTTTTCCATTACTCTTGATCGAATCCTCAGAGTGTTAGCCAGTCATTCGGTTCTGAGTTGCTATGTGACCATGAGTGAGAATGGCAAGGCCGAGAGGCTCTATGGCCTCACTGCTCTCTGCAAATATCTTGTGAAGAACTAGGACAGAGTCTCTCTGGCTCTACTGGTGTTGATGAATCAATATAAAGTGTTGATGGATTTCTGGTTTTATCTCAAGGACGTTGTGCTTGAAGGCTCCCAGCCATTCACTAAAGCCTGTGGAATGAATGTGTTCGAGTACCTGACCATCGATCAAAGATTCAACAGGATTTTCAACACGGCTATGCCTGAGCATTATACCATGTTGATGAACAAGATTCTAGATACCTACAAGGGTTTTAAGGAGGTTCAGGAATTGGTGGATGTGGGAGGAGGAATTGGGTCGAATCTAAATCTCATAGTCTCTAGGTATCCCCACATCACAGGAATAAACTTTGACATGCCCCATGTGGTGGTGGAAGCTCCTCACTATCCAAGTAAAGTCAAATCCCCAAATTCAACCATTGAAATTATATTTTTATCTCTATGTAGGTGGCCAAATATGGTTAATGCGTGTTTTTTTAGCTATGAAACATATGAATGGAGACATGTAGGTGCAACAACCTCATTTATTCGATCAGAAAGATCTAGCCACTATCACGAACAAGCTGAAGCCTCCAGATTATAGACTTATGACCTCCATCTGTCCTCACAACGCGAAGAATAATACCAAGTGGGGAATCTCTGGATCATTTTCTTGTGCTAAGAATGGGTGAGTGGGAATTGCAACTCGAGCTACTCTGGGTGATATTACTAATGGGGTGGAATCATTTAAGGCTCCAAAAATTGTAGTGAAATAGAGGAAGGGTCAAGGCAAGATTATGAGAATGGGTCCTAATCTGAGAAATGAACTTATGAAGGAGTAAAATTAGAATTCCTATGCTTGGGTTGGTGAGGGAATTGAGAGGGTTCAATTTAGCAGTAAAGACATGGAGGCGATAAAGAAAAGAATAGTAAAAGAAGGTATGTGGGTTTTTTAAGGCCAGTTCTGTTTTGTTGTTGGTATATCTTTGTTTTCAGGTCTTATGCTTTGTAGGTGTTTTATCTTGGGTATATTTTCCCTCTCCACTTACAGAAGACTCATATCTCAAATTTGTAATGTGTCCAAGTTTTGCGAGAGAATTTTTTTTTACCTGGTTCAAATAGCTCCATGACCAATAGACACTCACATTGTCACCTTCCCTTGGGAGGTCCTAATGAATTTGAAATCATCACATTGTTTTTTCTTACAATTAAATTCAATAACTCTACACTGACTACCAAAATACCCATTTCTTGTCCCATCCTTGTTCTCGTCCCCATTCCCATCTTGACACTATAGTAGCACAAGAATAATCAATGGGAGCAATCCAACAGTAATTATCCCCAAAATCCTCTGTCCCTATTTTGTTATTTCATTATCATTTCCCTTTCCTGTTCCAATTTCTGATAACATAGATGGTTTTAGATGACCTGTTGGACAGTTCTTAGTATCATGTGCGACTTTGGATGTGCACTCAAATTTGCTCTGCTTCTGGGATGCACATAGGTAGACAAGTCCCCATAAGTGAAATTCCTCCAATCTCACTCACTTGTGTGCGTTACCATATGGCCACCTAAACCTTCTATCGTGTTTGGTGGATACAGGGGTGCCCTGCTATTGCTAAATGCTGTAAGTGAAACTTTAGCAAGCCTTTCTAGAAGAAGGCTTCATTTGATTATTGGCATTTTATTTCTTTTGTCCAAATAAATCGCCTCTGTGTCAAATACCCCATGACATATAGTTACTTAGTAAAGATGATCTCCCTTCCAGCTCTGCATTTCATGATCTCTGTTTCAGCTCCGTATTGTGTGATCTCTGCTATTATTTACAGAAACAAGGATTTACCTTACTTGGAAACTGGGGCACAGACTATGTTGGGTCAATTTACTGTTTAAACTAATGCAAGTATTTAGTATCAATCTGGGCTAGTAGGACTTAGAAGCATCCCCAAAGTATATGTGTTTTAGTTATGATCAATTTAGAAGATAATTTATCAATGATTAAGGAAATGCATATTACAAATATAAATCTAACTTAAATAATTTCTAAATTCAAGTGTGCATCGAGAAGCAGAAGAATCTCCTAACTTAAGAGATTTGTTTGTCCTTCTCTAACAAGATTACTTCATGAATTAGAAATCAAAAAATACTAATTAAGCAATAGATTAAGATGCATGAAAAAATAATTGAAGAGGATATTAACTGAAGAGATCCTGGTTGTCCTTCATCATAGGTTCATTCATTAATAATGCTATTGTTAGAAAAACAAGATTTCAGATAAACATTGGAAAGCATGAAAATATGAATTCTAGCTTATGATCTTAATCAGATAGAAAGAATGTTTAACTTAAACATTTGATTGTATTTTCATATGAAGAATAAGAATGATAATTAGACTCATCCACATTTGTAAAACATTATCATAAATCTAATCAACATAAAATAAACTAATTCATAAATTGCAACTACAAATAACTAAGAAATGCACTTAGCTCAGTGTGGGGGCCCTCCACCCTTTCCTCACACACTGAAACTGATTTCAGCTGTTTAAAAATTCATTCAATCAATCAACATATAACGGAAGCATACATAATAGAACAGATCTTCAATTAGGTCTCCAAAGTCTCAAAAATAATTATGTTAAGTCATACAATTTCTACATATCAATGCCTTCAAAATTTGAGGTTTAAATAGATAAAATATCCAAAAAATTCATATAAAATATATCCTATAGTCATTTTTATCCTTATCTTATCCAATAAGGTTGAATTCATCCATTAGATCCATAAAAATGTGGAAAATGCCATAAAATAATAATTTTGACCTAGTTCCTAGGGATCCTCCATAAAAACAGGTCCTATTTGACCACCTTTGACCGGGCTTATTAAAGCTCGGATTGACTGAACCAACAGGTGTAAACTTAATCTTATTTCCCAATATTTCTAGAAATATATCCATCTCAAGCCCAAGTGTCCTTCAATATGAAAACCATGAGGCCATTACGGGAATATCTGATGCTGTCCAAAAATTCACTTAGAATTCAATTTTTACAAAAAATTCTAAGAATTGAAAAACTTAATTTAAATACCTATATATGCATTTATTGGTCAAAATAAGGTGAATATTATGGTGTATAGATGGATATTATGGCAAATAAGATGTATTTCATAAACAAAAAGAGATAAAAAATGAGGGCCAACATCTCCCCCAAGCTGATGTTCAAGCATGTCTTCATGCTTGCTTTTTCATTTTGGACCTCCTCAGCTTTGATATCGATCCTGTTCCTAACCCTAAAAATTCCTGTTGTACTACATGTAAAAGAGAATCCATACCCTTTCATTGTTCTTTGTTGTAGATTTAAACGTTAACCTTTTGTTTCTCATATTTGGCCTTCCAAGAATTCTTCTCCTTAAGCCACCTGAATGCTTGTATGTAAAGAAGATTGTTTTGGCTTTCAATTTTCCCATTTCTTCACTTATATTCTCATTCTCTTTAATCAATTTTTCACTATTTGTCTTATATGTTTCATTCTCTCTTTTCAGGTGCCTTTCCATTATTATGCTTACCTCCAGATTATCAGTTAACTCTTTGATCCTACTAAGATTTTGGTCTTCCTCCGTGGTATTTTTAGAAACTGAAGTAGCTTCAACCTCATCATTTTCAAGATAAGAATCTCTCTCTACGGGATTTTCATAAACTTCTTGCTGCAACATCTCAAGGATTTCATTGGCTTGTTTGGTTAAAGGAGATGTCTCTATGATTTGAACTTCTGGTTCTTTTTCTTTACTGCATCTATCTGTTGAATTCATCTTATTCTGTCTCCTAGAAATGGTCAAGAATGATGTTTCCTTATCTACCATGACTGTTTCTTGTTGTTTATTTGATCTGGTTCTTGGATAAAGAGGTGAATTCACTATATTTCTTGTTTCCTGTATTGGTTTAAGTTTGTCTTCTCTTGCTTTCTCTACAAACTTATTTTGAATCAGGAAATCTTTCCAAATCATACCCTTAATTTTCAGTTGGTGATCAACAATGATTTTTATGAGTCCTTAGTGATGAATTTGGGTTTCCTTGGGTTTGGTTTCAGATTTTACACTTTCAATCATCCTCATCAAGTTTCTATAAAATAAGTATGGCAAGTTGATCCTGATATCTCCTTTGATATGTTGTAGCGACCTAATGTGATATAGGTGTACTACACTATGTCTGCTATCACAAGTGAAGAACTTTTGGATTATCAAAACTAATTTAGAACAAGGTTCATTGAACCATTCCATGGGAATCCCCTTTGACCTGTCGAAGGAACCCTTTCTGTTCTTATCCAGGAAGAAGGTCCAACCCTTGTCCTTGAAATGCAATCCTTTGTGGTAAAGTTTGCCTGATAATGGAAATTCTAAGGCTTCAAAAATATATTCTGGAGTTAGACGAATGTGTAAACTACCCACCATAGTTTCATCTTGTTTGCAATTTTTTATAAACTCCCTTGTGATATCTTCATTATGCCCTTTGAATTTTTGAAGGAAGCCTATCAAGCCTGATTGATAAAGTTTCTCAACTGTGTCCCTACTCCATTGTTCAATCTGAAAATCTTTAGGCTCTATTCTTGATTTCATATTGTCTGAAAACCATTTGATGTACCCCTCTACTATCTGAAATTCAAGTACTAGATGTTATCACAGTAGTGAGGCTTACCTCTCTTTGCTACTTTTTCCAAGTAATTGAAATCAATCCTCTATTTTCTTTGAAATAAGTGAGCTTACTGCTTCAACAGACAGAAGATTTGATATAGAGAGGTTTATAAAAACATCAAAAAATCATGTTTCTATTATCCTACTCTCTTTATTTGATCCTCTGTCTCTTAAAAAAGAAAAATCCTCTACCTCTATTTTGTAATTTTTTTTTATTGTTTGACAGTGTAAAAAAAAATAATTTTTTTATACAACAGTGTCTTCTACCCCTTCGATTCCATACAAAATTCTTTTCTAAGGAAAATCATTATATATCTAATATAATCTCACTGTTTATGGAAGAAAATTTGAAAAAAATGGCTCACGTATTTCATCAAAAATCTTATAAAATGAGTTCACTGCATTCTTCAAAATTTACCAAACTTTGCTCTCTATTATGCAAAAATGTAAAAACATTTTGGCTGTGCCTTTTAAACCAAACATTCTCCATAAATCCTGGTTTGAATTCTCTAACTGAGTATGAAAATGAAATGAATTTACTACAAAACTCATTTAAAATGAACCCACTGTGCATTTCGAATCAAACTCTCCACTCTCTGTTTGCATTCAAATTGAAATTGAAGACTGTGCATGAAGACATTTTCTTAGTTTTCCTGTTCTGCATTGATACTCATGATTCTTCTTTCAGTTTGAATGGAGTCTCTGTGTTTCAAGAAACACCAACTTATCAAAATCTCACTAAATATCTTCTTCATTTACTTATTCATTCAACAAAGGATTTAGTGTTGAATAATGGCAAAGCGTTTATGAGTGGTGGAAATAACATAATGTAAGTCAATGACAAGTTTTAAATACCATTGTATAAGAACTCCATTTATAACTCACAGTTTGTTCAACAACCCTGAGATTTTCTCATATGAACAATCATTTTTTTAAATAAGAAAATTTGAGTTTTCTTCTCACCTCATTCTTCATGGGATTTTTGCCTCTTGACAACGTGTTTTCTTGACACATTTGCCAGATATGTTGGCTTGAAATCTTCATTCAACTCTCCTTATCCCTCCATTATTCTCACTACTATATCTCCTACACTCTTTGTTGCGTTAAATTTCTTCTATTCTCCTCACAACTCTCCCTTGTACTCTCTTGTTCATTCGTTTCTCACAGAGTTTCAAAAAAGATGTGTGTTTTGATTACACAACATTCCTTCTCTCACTGAGCCTTCGAAGGGCAACGATGGTGAAAACAAAGTGTGTTTCAGCAGCTTGAGGTCTTAGAAATGGTAGAAGTTCTTCTCTCATTAGTTTTCACATTGTTTGTAATATGGCATTTTGAATTTGTTTTGACCGTTAGTCAACTGCTCGACTGGTGCATCAGTGGTTTACCTTTCCTCACTAATTTGGCATGCTGACTCCATGGTGTACATCTCGTCCTTGGCTTCACTTATTACACAGTCCTTTTCCATGTTTAGTTCTCATGACTTGTGTTGGTCACTTCATTCGCATTCCATTCTCCATTGAAACAAATCATGCCTCTTCAAATATGTGCCATCATATTTCCATTTCGTCACTATATATGCATCATTGTTTTATCAAATATGTGCCATCATAGTTACATTCCACCACTGCATATGTATCTCTGCCTCATCATATTCCCACCCATCCACATATGCATCATTGCCATACATTGTTTATCATAGCATCATTTTTAATACTTAGGTTAGTTTTTTTCATATGCATTCCATTGTTTGCATTATGATTGCTGTTTCACTCCATTACCTTAGCTCATAATCATATTTTTATGATTGCACTTTTGCGCATTTTTTTGTGTTTGAAATTCAAATAGCTGCATTATCATATGATTTAGACTTTAGGTTTTGTCTTTTATTTAATTTTAAATATGACCAATGAAATGTTCATATTTTAAAATCAAATATTTACAATGAAACTAACCTCTTGCTTGTTTATTGTAAGTTCAACAAAGGTTTAATGTTAAGCCTTTTGTTTATGATTATTTTTTTTAGAAAAGTAGGGTTACTATGGTATGGTATGGTATGGATAGATTATGGAATGTTTATTGAGTGATTATGATAGTGCTGTGGATATCGATCAAATAGGGCTAAGAACATAGGTGAAGAAATGTAGGTGATAAAAATGCATAACCAATACTAAATTAGCTTTAATAATTCTAGAATATTTTCACAAAAAAATGAAATTTTAAGAGAATTTTTTTTTAGTTACTGTATTTGTATTCCCTCAAACCATTTGATGTTCATGATGGTTGACAATGTGTTTGTTATAACGATGCCTCTTCAACACCCTGTAGAGACTTATTTATGCTTTACATCTGATTTGATTTGGAATGATGTTTGTTCAAGTCCCTTCTGCATGTTAAATTTTGAGATTTCAGGTCCCTTCTGGCATAATTTGCAATAATTTTTGAAAATTTCTTCTGTCGTAATGATACAGGTCCCTTCTAGATAATTTTCTCAATAATAATTCAGGTCCCTTCTGTATATGTTGAATGATGTACCAGGTCCCTTTGTAATTGTAATTCATATTCCTTCTTTAATTCAGCTGCTGAAACTATTTTCATAGTTTTATTACACGTTTTCCCCTAAGCTGATGTTAAGACTTGTCCTCAACTCTAACATGTATCGAAAGGTAAATCTGCAAAAATCAGATTGAAGTAAAATGAAAACAAAAAGAGAATTCATATTTGCCAAACAAGTTGGTTTTCTGATATGAATTCGAGTTTGTATTATGCCAGTTTCCTGGATTTTCATAACCAAACTCTTTTATTATTATTTTTTATTCTTATTCTTCTTTTGGAATTATGGGAGGCATATTGCTATGCTGCCCCATTAGTTTTAGATCAGTATCTGTTGAAAATTTTCTCATAAAATCCTCTTTATTCATAGGCTTATTGTAAACCTTAAGCCTATGTCCATTAACGAAAAATGAAGTAGATGCCTCGTCAATTTTTTTTTATCTTGACAGCTCCATTGTCAAATATTTCTTCAATCCCATATGGCCCAAGCCAATGAGTCGTAAAATTTTCTTTGAAATCTTTTGAATTTGGAGTTGAACAAGAGTGCCCAATCCCCTTTTTGAAAAAAATTATTCTTTATGAATCGATCATGCCATTTGATTCTTTTTTCTTACACAAGATATGTGTGCTCTACTGCTTGCTGTCGTATCTCATCCAGTTGATTTAATTCCATAATTCTTTTTTTTTTTTTTCCTCAGATAATTCCATCCCCAATTCTCTTGCTAGCTTGAATGTATGTATTTGAAATTCTATGGGTAATAGGAGCTCTTTTCCATACACTAACTGATATGGAGTGATCCCAGTTGTGTTTTCCCATGTTATCCTATATGCCCATAGTGCATCTCTTAATTTTCTAACCAGTCCTTTATGTTCATTTATACAGTCTTTGTTATAATGTTCTCTAGGACTTTGTTTGTTGATTCCACTAGTCCGTTTGCTTGAGGATGACACGGAGTTAATTTTTTGTGTTTGATCTTGTATTTCTCCATAAGATCTTGAATAAGCTTTGATGTGAACTGTGTGCCTTGGTCAGTTACTATCTGTCTCAAAACTCCATACCTTACAAATATCTCTTCAAACAAAAAAAAACAACAATATCTTCTGTTATAATCAACACTTTTTCTCTTCCTGAATAAATAATCGCCCTTTTTTGAGTGTACTTATTTCCGTGGAATGAAGAGTTGATTAGTCCCAGAAATCTAAGCCTTTATTCAAAGGCTCAGTGGTACTTGTGGCTTAATGGAATTTCATGCGATGCCCTTTGGTGTACCAATTCTTTGGCAGTTGTCACATCTCTACACACATAGGCCTTGGAGTCTTTGAAGATGGTTGGCTAGTAGTAGCCAAGTTTCGGCACTTTGTATGTTGTCCGCTTATCTGTAAAATGACCACCACATGGTTCTTCATGACATGCTTTCAAAATATCAATAATCTCATCTTCTCAAACACATTTTCTAATAATTAAACCAGCACCAGTATAGAAGAGATCTCCATTGACCCAACTATATCTAGCACTTTCTCTAATTATTCTTCTTTTATGTTTATTTGTGTAATGAGATGGTAGGATGCCAAACGATAAATAGTTGGCTATATTTGCAAACCATGGATTTTTTACATTTATAGAAAATAGATGTTCATCTGGAAAATTATCTGATACTAGATTTTGATCACCAGGTGAATGAAGTCTTGATAGAAAGTCTGGAACTTGATTATCTTTACCTGGTTGATCTTGCACAGTAATGTTAAATTCTTGCATTAATAACAACCATCTAGTTATTCTTCCATTTGTGATTGATTTGTTCATTAAGTATTTTATGGCTGAATGATCTGCGTGGATGTAAACTTGATAACCTGTTATATAATGTCTAAATTTATTAACTGCATATACTACAACTAACATTTCTTTTGTGTAACAATGTAGTTCATCTGCCGGTGCTAAGTTTTTGCTTATGAAATATATGAAATAATTAAACTGATTCTCTTTCTGTCCAAGTGATGCTCCAATAGCAGTGTCAAATGCATCAGTTGAAATGCGAAATGGCAAAGACCAATTAGGTCCTCGAAGAATGGGTGAAATTGACAATTTTTCTTTTAATTTTTCAAATGCATTTTGACAATTATTTGTCCATTGGAATTCCACATCTTTTGCGAGTAACTTGAATAATGGCAAAGTTGTTTTACTGAAATTTTCAATAAATCTCCTATAGTAGCTTGCATAACCCAAGAAATTTATAACTTATTTTTGTGTTGTGGGTGGTATTAAATTCACAATGACTTTAATTTTTGTTGGGTCCACCTTGATTCCCAAAGAAGAAATATGGTGTCCCGACACTATTCCCTCAGTTAACATCATAAAACATTTTTCATTACTGAGTGATAGATTTGTCTCTATGCATCTTTTTAACACTTTTTCAAGATTTTGTAAAAAATCATCAAATGTTCCACCACGCACAATGAAATCATCCATGTAAACTTCTACACACTCATGAATTAAATGAACAAAGATTGCAAGGACTTCTCTCTGAAAGGTAGCAGGTGCAATACATAAACCAAAGGGTAATACATTGTATGCATATGTTCCCCATGGGCACGTGAATGTTGTCTTATCTTGACCTTGCAATGCTATATTTATCTGATTATATCCGCTAAATCCATCAAGAAATGAAAAGAATTTCTTTCCAGCTAATGAATCTAACACTTGATCAATAAATGGTAAATGGAAATGATCTCTTAATGTATCTTTATTGAGTTCTCCGTAATATACACAAATGATCCATTTCCCATTTTTTTTAGGTACTACAACTAAGGGTGAAACCCATTGACTATATGAAATAGGATAGATAAATCCAACTTGTAATAGTTTATGTAATTGTTCTTTCACTATTTCCTTCATCATGGGGTTCATCCTTCTTTGTGGTTGCCTTATAGGTTTAATTTGATCATATGTGTAAATGTGATGGATACATGTTTTTGAATGAATCCCCTGCATGTCTGTGTAATCCCAAACAAAAGATTTTGAATATTTTTGTAATAGTGTTATTAGCTTTTCCTCTTGTGATGATTGTAAGTTATTACCAATATTCAAATGTCTCCCAGGACTGATCTCAATGATTTTTCTCTTTGAATTGGTAATTGAATTAATAGGAAAAATACTTTTGAATGTATTTTTTAATGATTCTATAGCGCAATTTTCCTGAAAACATTCATTTAAAAGATAAGTAGCAGCTTCATAAGTTGCTCTGAAATATTTGGTTCTAGGATGAAAAGATCTAATCAGTCCTCATTTTCTTCCTCCTCTCTAAAATTATAAACTTGATTAAGACTAAGAACAGATTGAAGCTCTTGTTGTTCCTCTCCATCAAACCATGATAATAAAGAAGGATATTGAGCAGGAGGATACAATGTAACATGTTTTCTTTCATCTCCATGTGCAATAATCATACTTCCTCGCTTGCATCCAATGTAAGTATCTGCAATGGCTAACCATGGTATACCTAAAATTAAGGGATGCCCTCCTAGTTTTTTGTTGGCTGCAAATTCAAGAAGTTTATAGGATACTCCCATGAATCCAGTGAGACAATGATATATTCCAATATACGTTCTGGTACAACTTTAGATCTATTTGCAAGTTCTAAGACTGTAGTAGTAGGTCTAATGTTGTTCAGATTCAAATGTTTCATAGTATTTGTAGACATAACATGTATAGTTGCTTCAAAGTCTATTACAATATTTGGCACTGAAAATTTGTTAATCAAAATGGTAACCATAGGAATACCTGGATCAACATATTTTTCAATGGTTGTGTTTGTACACAAGAGACTAGATAAAATTCCAATTACCTGGATTGTAGGTGGATCCTTCTTTCTTTTGCCAGATTTCTTAATGCATATTTCTTTTATTGTTTTTGCATATATCGAAATATTTGTAATTGCCTGCAACAAAGGAATTTTGACATATGTGTTTTTCAATTCATCGATAATATTAAATTCAGGCAGAGATATTGGGATATTCTGTTGTATTAATCTCTCTGGATATGGTGGAGTTTGAGTCATAATAGATTTTCCTTTCTGAATTTGTTGTTCTGGTTGCTGACTTTGTTCTCCTTGTTTAGTTTTTTCTTCAATTATCGGAGGAGAATCTTTCTGTAACACCTTCCCAGACCTTAGGTGGACATATTGTGTGGGAATAATTGAATAAGTAGGGTAATATGTTGTCTCTTTCACATGATATGAGCCTGGTCTGTCCACTTTGTTACTTGGATCAACTACTGGCTAAGCTGGCAATTGTGGTGGTCTACGAGGTGGTTGGTTAGTAGATAGCTAAAGCTACAGAGGTTGAGTTAACATTGGTTTATTTTGAGGCGGAAATGGAATTGGTTGATGTTGCTAGAATTGTTGGTATTAAGGAAATTTTTGTGGAGAGTATGGTTGTTGATATTTTGAGGTGGAAATGGCATTGGTTGATGTTGCTAGAATTGTTGGTATTGAGGAAATTTTTGTGGAGGGTATGGTTGTTGGTATTTAAAAAAAATTTAAATAAATTATAGAGCTTGTCGGATCTTCTCATCTTCTCATCTTCTCATCATATCAACCCTTCACTATTTATACCTTTTGCGACCTTCTTTCATTCTTCATTCATTTCTCGTCCTGAAGATGAATCTTCGTTGGGATTCTAAACGTCGACAATAATTTTATGATACTGTGGATAATCCGGATTCTGCAATCAACAAAAACCACAGAAGCTTGAAAACCATGATATTGATACTGTTGATGATACATATGTTGAGGTGGCTTGGTTCCATAACCATATGCCCTCCAACCTTGTGCAAGTTGGTTTCGATATTGTTTTGGTGGCCAAGCCTACCATGGAATGGGCGTATCCCATGAATTTTGAGGATATTGAAAATTCTGGGGGTTTTGTTGAGGGAATTGTTGAGACATCCTTTGTTGCCAAGATCTCCTTGGTGCTATATAGTAGAGAGAATCTACTCTTCGCACTTATTCTCCATGCTATTATTTTAATTTAGGACATTTTTCTGTTGCATGATTTTCTGTGCATAGTCCACACACATGTGTACCTTGCAAAGGAAATTCCCTGAGTGGATGTTTTTGCCTACACTTTGGACAAAAAATTGCTAAGATTTCATCTTGTTCTTCTTCTTTTTCTTAGCTTTCAAGACATCTACTTGTGTTCCCAAAGTGCTCAAAAGATCCATTTTGAATTTTTCTAGTAATCTTCCTATTTCTGCTCTTGTTACAACACTTGCTGTAGATTTGGAAGCTTTTGATGAAATATCTCCCTTTCCACTCTTTTCTCTTCCCCTAGAGTATTTCTGACAAAGTTCAAAAATTTCTTCAAATGGTAAATTGGAGATATCTCCTTTTTCCATCACATTAAGGATGTCTAAATATTCATCTCTAATACCCTTAAAAAGATGATACAGATGGTATTGAGATTTAGAGAATGATGTTTGGATTTCTATAAATTGTGAAGAAATCTTTCCAAATGTTCTTCCAAACTTTCGTCTTCTTCTTGTGGTATTTTAAAAATTTCTTATTTTGAGTCTCTAGCCCTGCATTAAGCTTGATAATTTTTTTTAAAAAATTTCTTGATATCATCCCAAAAAGCTATTGTATGTTCTCCTAAACCCATAAACCATTTCAAGGCTGCTGCTTTCAGAGTAGCAGGAAAAAATCGAAGCTTCTGTGTGTCATCCATATATCCATAAATTCTACACAATATATCAAACTCAAACATGAATGCATCAGGATCTTCTGTTGACATTCAATAGAAGTTAGTCAATACTGAAGGTGTAATTTTTTTATTTTTATTTCTTCTCCTAATATGGCTCTTGCATCTAATATTGGAAAGCCAAAAGTAGTTTCCTGATCATTGTTATTTTCTTCCTCATTTTCTTGTGTTATTCTATTTTGATTTTCTCTTCTTGCTGCTTCCTCTATCCTTCTAAGTGCTTCTGCTCTTTTGTCTTCCTCTGACTTTCTTTCTTCCTCAATTCTTCTTTCTTCCTCTCGTTTTCTTCTCCATTCCCTTGGTTGTCTTTCATATTCAAGCCTTTGTTCAAGAGTCATGTTTAGCCTAGTTGATCCTTCTCCTTCTTCAACCATTTCTTGTTCAGAGATATGTAGTGTTTAAATATGAGGTTGATTATGTGTTTCTTCCACTACTTTGATTTGTTCAAAGACAGGTTTCTCTAGTTGTTCAACATTTGGTTTTGTTTTATCTTTTTGTTTCCCTAAGGAAGGAGGTTCTTTAGGTGATTGTTTTCTTTTTACCTCCAAGGCTAACAAAATTTATCTTTCAACTAAAGTTAATCTTTGTCCTGATCTCTGTTTTTCCTCTAACTATTCTATAGTAGTTTTTCCAGCAACTGGTGTTGTTAGTCTTGTGGATGAATGAGCTGTTGGGGGGTTTTGTTTCACAAATCTACCCTTCTAATCTCTATCTCTAGACTTATGAAAACATTACTTAAAAGAAAAACTATGTTTTTGATGATTATTTATTTATTTATTTATCTTCCTAATTGACAGTTTTGAAATATGCTTCCCCAGCAATGATGCCAAAATTTTGGGTCAATTTACTGTGTAAACTAACACAATTATTTATTATCAATCCGGGCTAGTAGAACTTAGAAGCATCCCCAAAGTATATGATTTTTAGTTATGATCAATTTAGAAGATAATTTATCAATGATTAAGGAAATGCATATTACAAATATAAATATAACTTAAATAATTTCTAAATTCAAGTGTGCAATCAGAAGTAGAAGAATCTCCTAACTTAAGAGATTTGTTTGTCCTTCTCTAACAATATTAATTCATGAATTAGAAATAAAAAACTACTAATTAAGCAATAGCTTAGGATGCATGAAACAATAATTGAAGAGGCTCCTAACTGAAGAGATTCTGGTTGTCCTTCATCATAGATTCATTCATAAATAATTCTATTGTTAGAAAAATAGGAATTCAGATAAACATTGGAAAGCATAAAATGATGAATTCTGGCTTATGATCTTAATCAGATAGAAAGAATGTTTAACTTAAAAATTTGATTGCCCTTTCATATGCAGAATAAGAATGATAATTAGACTCATCAGCATTCATAAAACATTAGCATAAATCTAATCAACATAAAAAAACTAATTTATAAATTGCATCTACAAATAACTAAGAAGTGCACTTAGCTTGGTGTGGGGGCCCTCCACCCTTGCCCCACACACTGAAAGTTATTTTAGCTACTTAACACTTCAGTCAATCAATCACCATATAACAAAAAAAAATTGAATAGAACATATCTTCAATTAGGTCTCCAAAGTCTCATAAATAATAATGTCAAGTCATCCAATTTCTACATATCAATGCCTTCAAAGTTTGAGGCTTAAATAGATAAAATATCCAAAAAATTGATATAAAATATCTCCTATAGTCATGAATATCCTTATCTTATCCAATCAGGTCGAATTCATCCATCAGATCCATCAAAATATGGAAGATCCCATAAAATAAGAATTTTGACCTAGTTCCTAGGGATCCTCCATAAAAACAGGTCCTGTTTGACCACCTTTGACCGGGCCTATTAAAGCTCGGTTTGACTGAACCAACATGTGTACACTTAATATTAGTTCCAAATATTTCTAGAAATATATCCAGCTCGAGCCCAAGTGTCCTGCAAATATGCAAACCATAAGGCCATTACGGGAATTTCTGATGTTGTCCAAAAATGCACTTAAAATTCAATTTTTACAAAAACTTCTAAGAATTAAAAAAATTAATTTAAATACCTGTATATGTATTTATTGTTCAAAATAAGGTGAATATGATGGTGTATAGATGGATAGTATGGAAAATAAGATGTATTTCATAAAAAAAGAGAGACACAAAACGAGGGCCAATAGGCTGGCCATTCCTGTTGTCTGCAATACATAATATTTATGACAATGTAATGATTGACATTCCAAACTTATTCAGGAACCAAATTCATTGCGAAGTACAATTTTAACTCCTTGACGCTATTAAAAAATTTCTATAAAATCATATTGTAAGCATTATATAAAAAAATTGGCACAAACATGATTTATGAATTGGAGTCTCCCACTGCCTTGAATGTTGTTTTTAATAAGTCCAACATCTGTCGGATTCGAGATGCTTACATTTCCTTAATCATCGTTCCCATTGTTGGGACCTCAGGGGTCTTCTGGTACAGTGGTGTTAATGATTGACTCTCACTGTTTTAGGGTGGATTTAGAGAATAGAGATTGTGGATAGAGCTTGTAAGTCTTATTTATTCACTCGTTGTATTAATTCTTAAGTGTAAGCATATTATTTGTAAGAAATTAAAGTATTGGGTTTAGAAAAACATATTACTTGTAGGGGATTTATGAGAGATTAAAGTTTGAGCACACCCTTTGCTGAATTAATATATGTTAAATTACTTTAACTAGGAAAACATTGCCTCAAGTGGAATATCATTGTTGAATTTGAATTTTCATGCTTTGGATTCGTTCTTGGATAAAAAATAATTTTATCTATGTACATTCGATAGGGACCTAAAAGAGGGTTTCGTTATAATTACTTAGGAGCAACTTAGCCTCCCAAAATGGTACCCTGATATCTTTCTATGCATGGGCAACGATCACATTCTCCGATTTGGTTGTCAAAGGTTAGGGTTCAAAACTTAACTCCATGCTTACTAGTCACCTGTGTGTTCACCTTGACTTGGGATGCCTGCACCATCTCTATTTCACTTTTGATCATGATCTTCTAGCCATGTACAATTTCACTCATAGTGGTTCTTCAAGTGACATGGGGAACTCTCAAATTCATTATCCATGAAATTTAGAACAACATATAATGAAAGGTTATAAGATCCGAAGTTGGAGGACCAACAAGCTAGAGATATTCAAAATTTGGATTAATTGGACTTATCATATTTCTGCCCTTAAAATTGGAGTTCACCATATGTAGAACAATCTTAGAAGATAAATTGACTTTGCAGTATATCATTATCCTACTACACATAAAACATCCCTTGTGGAGGTAAAAATTTATTAACATTACTATTGAGATGATGTTGTAAGATTTACTTGAGCTTAAGGCTAACATCACTTCATAATCATTATTATTGCGTTACTAGGTTTAGCTTAAAGAAAACCTAGCCAACACTCAATTATTTTATACCCAGATAGTTAATGTTGACCTAGTCATCATAGTGGGTCCATATCCTCTCTTGAGGAAAGGGCCTTTGATTTATGTATAAACTCAACTGTCATTTGTAATACGATTTTGATCAATGATACAATTTCCTTATTCTTTAGGCTATGGACACATATCATGTGTTGGGATCTCTTTTGATGGTCAATTTGTCTCCTCTTATGGATATGGGTATGAATCTCTATCTCTATTTCTCTTTATCTCTCATGCTTTTTTCTCCTTTAGCTTGCACACTAGTTGTGGTTCATCTTCTAATTGTACAGATGTAGGGCTTGTGCATCAAAGTTTTGTTGTTGGTTTTGTTTGATCCTCTCTTTTTTTTCTAGGGATCTGTAACATTGTATGAGAGCAGTTATGAACTTCCTTCATTTTACTTAGTACATCTGATTTGAAGATTTTTGGCTAGAGGCATTAAACTAAGGGTTATGGATCTAGGGTTTTCATATTTGTTTCTTTGTTTAGGGTTTCCTATGATTTTCCCTATGGTCTAAACCCTCTGCCAAGGTTCACTTCAGTGGTTGTCGCTGATTTATATATTTTTTTGACTAGTAGAAATAGATTATGAGTTTTTGAACATTTTTTTGGATCATCCCTTATTTCTAGGTTTTCTCTAGCATTTTTTTACTGCGGGTAATTTTGTGGAGTTAAACCAGTAGCTAGAGGGCCACTAATATGAGATCATTTTCACCGTCTACTAGTGTTTTCTTCTAAGATGCATTTGGTGGTAATTTTTTAAAAATTCGAATGGTTATAATATGTGTAAAAAATTTGTTGTGGTTGCACCTTACAACATAATAATGCAAACAAAAAAAGCGCTTTCCATAAAGCTAGTATTTCAAAAAGTTTCCAATTTTTTAAATTGTTTCTTATATATTGGGTAATATCGAGGATATTTCCAACAATGCCATGGTACTGTTTGGATCTACACCGATTGGGGCGGATTAGAGGATGATTTTGGAAAATCTAGCAATGATGGTCTAGCCATTGATACTATTGAAGGGATGATTTCAGGTGAGTGTGTTCCATTTAAGTTCTTTGTATGGAACTTCTTGATAATTTGCGCATCATATTCAAATGCATAAAGATTTTAAAGTGATAACAAGGCTCTATAAATATCCACAGGCTTCAAAATGGAAGCCTCGTGAGGGCACAGTATTAAAAATTTGGATTCCATATGACGGTTGGTATGATGCAAGTTCATGTGTCATCCATGATGTTGATGGAATTTTCAAATCAAGGATAAAGATATTGGAAGGTTGGCATGAAGAATTGTTGCTACTTGAATTCTTCTCCAAGTCTATAGGTGTACCCAACTATCCGTGAATAGAAGACTATTGTTCTTTGAGGCGAGAATGGAAAATGAATTCCTCTCATAATATATCAGAATCAAAATGTTGTTTGGTTTGGAAACATATTGTGAAAAACTGGTCATGTTCCTCCACTCATATAAAGAAATATATTGCAGTCGACAGTGTCTGTAAAGTGCTAGTATGCAGAGATAATAGAGATATTCATATGTGTACTATAGACAAAGAATTTGTTCCCGATGACTTGCAGCTAAAAGAATTGTTCAAACAATGTTCAACAAGATTGAATTTTACTTGCCAGGCGAAACCTTCTAACACTGAAATACCTTTGGATTTGTTGCTTTCAATTTATAATGATCTTGGAGTTAAAAATCTATCTCAGGCGGTGAAAATAATCAAGATCTCTACTCCTGAGAATATTCTTTTGGAAAATGCAACACCATGAGAGGGGTTATTGGGGATGAGATTGTGCAAAATAATTATTGCATATCTTGCAAAACCTTCGTTCAAAATTCCAATTGATAAGAGACATCAGCTTGTTAAAGCGCTTACGGATTGTCCAGAATATGAAGTGAATGAACCACTCATGATGGAATATTATGTGATATTGGCAAGAGAAACTGGTGAAGCAAAGAGTATCCAAATGAAATCAACGAGAATGGTGCGATGGGAGAAGGAAAAAAAGCAGTTCCTCAAACAAACAACTAATCCTTACAATATCTTCCATGTGCACCTTGTTTATTCTCTGTTCTGTCTGCAATGCCTTATGATTTAGCATAGTATTTTAGTTATTATTTATTTATTTGTTTTTTCAACAAAATTTTTGTATGTAGAATTTAGGAATTCTTATTCTGTATCTGTGCTTGCTAATTTAATTACTTTTATGTTTCTATACTTATAATTTTGGTTAAAACTTTGCAATTTTCTGCTAGTCTTCCTAGCTTGTAATTCTTGTAAATCTATGTAGAGTGGAAACATGCTAAACATAAACCATTCAATAGTTTTGACAAGATATTAAAGGCTTGTTATAATTCTAATAACTTCTTTTTTATGACTAGATTAAATAGTTTTTAAATTATTGTATATTAGCTTAATGTATGAGTCATGTTACATGGGTGTGACATTGTGATGCAGGAGCATTAGGCTCAGAAAATTCTTTGTATTTTAATAGGCTTAGGGGTCTTGTGTTTTCAAAGAAGACTGGTTGCCTATGTATTGAATTGATGCAATTTTAAAATATTTTGAGTGAGATATTTAGAATATTGGATTTATTAAATATTGAGAGGAATTTTGTAAATTTTCTCGAAAGAGAATATGAGAGAATTAGAATAAGTTGAAAGATTGAGAAATTTGAGAAATAAATTGTAAATCCTAAATTAGAACTAGTTTCATGAATTTGTGGATTTGAAAGGATCCTTGGGGATTAGTTGAGTAAAATGAGGACTTAGAGGATATTCAGGATTTTGTTGAGAAGATAAAGGATCTGAAACCAAAATTAGTTTCAGAACCATTTGTTTAAATTGAAAAGTCTCAAAAGAAAGAGATATATTCAGGTTTTAGACAGAAAAGGGTTCGTTTTTGTAAGCCTACGGGAAAATTAGAAGAAAGGCCACTGATTAGAATATCAGGCGAGAGAGAAGAAATCTTTGTAATTATTTGGATATATGTATACGGAGAAATTTGATTCTGAAATGGGCAAGCATGCATTGATTTATTGAATTATGATTTGTATGTGAATCAGATTTTGGCACAATATATATGTGTGCAGGTGAAATCGGCAGAATCAAAGGAAATTTCGTCATTTTGTATCTAAGCTACATGATTTAATATTTTATGAGACTATGTGTTCTTAAAAATTTGAACATTCAATTTATAATTCTGGGTGGATTGTGGCATTGATCACAGAATGGATCGATGCCACTAAAAAGAAATCGACCCTTCAAATTCATATCAATTCCACATTGCGTAGAAGCAAGAAGAACACAAAATGAGGTCAGAAGATATATAACATAAAATGCCGAACTTCTGTCATAGTATATATATGTGTATTTTATGTTTAACCTTCATGACTGTGTATAATTATGTACACGTTTTAGTATAAGTCACAGTTGCAAAAAAAATTGCCGAGAGCTGAAAAGAGGAGTCAGTTTTGGAGTGACAATCGAAATATGTAGATATGAATGTAAATGCGGAGAGCTGAATTTGGAGTCAGTGTGGAATGGTAAGCGCATTATGTAAAGCTGAATGTGAATGCCGCGGGCAAAGACTATAGTCGATGACATAGAGGAATGGAGAAGTGGTTTTGAAAACTAGCAATTGGGTTTCGCACGACTTTAGAATGGTAAGTGGTAAATCCTTGAGCGAAGGCGATTGACGTTGAATGCGAGAGGCAGTATAAATCGTCGTGAGTTATGTTAAAAAAATGTTGTGGGCCCAATATATATATATATATATATATATATATATATATATATATATATATGTATGTATATATATATGTTAGCACTTTTGGGTTTTAATCAAACTTGAATTCCTAAATAAGAATTTCATAAAGTGAGACAAATATATGGTTAATAACCATAAATTTGATAAAGAAAAAAGTTTCCGCATGTGGAGTTACGCTGCTGGAGTTATCATGGTTCATACGCATGAGCTTTTGGGTTTTATATGCATAGTGTGGTTGTTAAGCAGCTTAGGTTGCATCATGTGCTATCAGATCATAACTGGATTCTGCATGTATTGAAAGGTATGATTGATTTTGTGTGAAATAGAATTAAAGTTCTTTAGAAAGTTGTAACAGAGATTGAAAATAAGTTACAGGATCAGATTTTAAATCTGATTGACAGCAGTTGCAGATTGGAAAAGCTATGCAGTGGAAGCATGGTAGTCTAAGACTATGAGAAAATTCAGATCTGCAGAATCTGAGCGAAAAAGAAAATGTGCTTTGAAGATTAACAAAATTATGTTTTGAAAGGTGTGTATACAGGTACAATGGTGATGAAAAAAGGAAAAGGAAATCAGATTTGAATCTGACAGAGAGCATGCACTTATAAATAAAGTGTAGCAGAATATTGGAAGAATTTGTAGAAGTAAGGAAATAGAGAACAATCCATTCAAAGTGTAAATGAGGGGTGAAACAAGATCACAAAGAGATCTTGAAGGTGATATAGTATGATTTTTTTATTTTTTAACTCTGGTTTGAAGACCATGTTTGCAAAATTCAAGTTGCAGACAATTGAGGAAGTATCTTAGCAAAAGAAGATCACAGTCTTAAGAAGTAGTGATGAAGAAAACTAGTAAGAGTTCTAAGTGAAGGAAGAATGTGGCAAAACCTTGAAGAAATTGGATAAAAGGGACAATTGTGTTCTTAAAAGGAGCAGAAGAGATAAAGCCTAGAAGGAGTAGAGGAAAGCTCAAGGAGGTTCCAGAGATAGAGAACCGTACTTACCAAAAGTCCAAATCCAGAGAAGAGGATTGATGAGGTAAGTTGTAACAAGGAGGACTTGTTATTGTAGAGGCTTTAGTACAACTCATAGTGAGTGAAGTGATTTCTGAACTCATAGAGATGGAAAGAAGAAGATGACTATTGATAGTCATAGCAAGGGGTCTGAGCAAGACTACAACAGATTAAAGGAGTGGAAAGTTGGCAGAAGATTGCAGCAGTGAGACTATAGGAAGAACTTTTGAAAGTTATTAGAAATTGTAGCAAGACCTTATTCTAGCTAAGGCTTGGAATACACAAGGACAGTGGTGTCTTTAAATGAAGTGAGTGCAGCAACCAAAGAATAGAGAAAGATTGCTCAATACAAGTTCTAAGAAGGAGAGAACTTGAAGACTAGGTAGAGGAGAAGCTTGGTACGAAGATCAACTCAGTAGGAAGTTTATTTGTTGCAGGCGCAGAAGCTCACAAAGAAGAAAAGATGACTATGGAAAGTCATGTAAAAGGTTCAGAAGAAAGCTACAAGAAGAAGAAGGGTGTTAAAGAAATCTGCAGGAAACAAATGAGTCAAGAAAAGCGTGACAAAGAGATTGCTGAGATAAGAGAACAATTTAATAAATTAAAGATGATGATAGCAGAAAACCAGAGACATGGCTGGACCATGAAGAAGAAAGTAAAGTGGCAGAGGCTACAACAGAAGAGAGAGCAGCAAGTGAATATGCAGTTAGGTGAAGAGCCGAGGAAGCTTGAGCAGATGATGAGTGTGAAATTGAGATGTAAAAACCTCAAAGAAGCAGAGTCAGAAATGGAAGTTTCCATTTGTAGACCAGAACAGGGTAAAATTCTGGGTAAAGATGAAGATTGGAGATCTGTGAAAGATCTTATGAATTATTGTGAGAACTCAAGACAACAAGAAGTTTACCTTGCCGAAGAAGGAATTATTGATGATTTCTTGAGCTGTTGGGCAAATTCAGATCAGCAGAAGGATGTAAGGCCTTGTATTTTTGTAACTAATGATTTTGATATGATTACAGGTTTTGCAGAGAATAAGCAATCTTTTGAAGTTATCAAAAGCATGGAAGAATATCTTTCAGAAGATAAATACTTTGAAGCAGTGAGTATGGATGAAGAATGTCTTTTGAATTAGAAAAGCAGTGACTTGTTGCTGTAGAAAGAATTTAATATGCATTGTTATTTGAAGCTGTTCTAGCACAGGAAAAATTTATTGTGAAAGAAAGGGATGAGATTCAGTCTGAAGAGCTGATATGTGAAATAACAGTTGATGCTGTTGAAGCTTGTGATTTGCAAACTCACAATTTGTGTATAAATGCATAAATTGTAAGTGATGATGAAGTACTTATGAAATTTCAAAAAGAAATTACATTGCTGGAGTATTTGCTGGAAAAATCAGAATATGACAGAGAGATTGCAGAATAAAGAGTTCACTACCATGAACAAGAACAAAAATACATCATTGAAATATATGGTGTGGAAGAGAGACTTGGTGACAGTCTCGAGAGTCCTTTAGGGAATTCTTTAGGGAGAATGAATCAACATACTGATGTGTTGATAAAGGAGCAAATTTCAGAGCAGCATACTGAAATGTTTCCAGAGGAAAAAGAGGAAATGAGGCCTTATGTTTTTCATTTTAATAATTGTTTTGTGAATGCAGGTTTTGTTGCAAACGCTAGAGAAACTTTGGCACAAATGAGCAACCAAGTAAAGAAAGAGGAAGAAATTTCTGTGGAAGTATTTCATCCATGGAACAAAGAGATTATATTGTTGGAAATAATGTTGGAGAGTCAGGATTCAATACAGGAAGAGAAATCTCAATTTCAATATTGGGAAATGCAGAATGTGAAGATGCAAGCGTCAAAGGATAACAACAACAAACTAAAGCAAATAGAAGGAGATAGTGGTAAATGGCAGGTTATGTACCAATACAAGGAATTGCTAAGGAAAGAAGGCAAATAAATTGTCATAAGTGGCAATCAAGAAGAAGTTATTAATTGCAGTAAACAAGAGGGTAAGGATGAAAGGGCAGTAGTAAGAATAAAAGTTCAACAATCAAGAGGTGGAAGTAATCACCAGTCAGAAGATCTATTAGACAGAGAAATTGAATTGATAAGAAGGATAATGATGAAAGTATCTTAGAGAAAGACAACATCAGAAAAGAAAAGAAGCAAAATCAAAAGAAAAATAGCAGTAGACTGTGAAAGTATAGCCAGTGGGGCAATGCAGCATAAAGTGTGGAGATCAGGAGAAAACAAACAAACAATAGCAACAACAAAAGACAAATTACAGAACAAGGTATGGGATCCAGGAAGATGAAGATTAAAATCACATGATCAGGAGATCATGATTATTTTTAACCTTAGGAGTCTGATGCAGGAGCATTAGGCTCAGAAAATTCTCTGTATTTTAATACGCTTAGGGATCTTGTGTTTTCAAAGAAGATTGGTTGCCTATGTATTAAATTGATGTAATTTTAAAATATTTTGAGTGAGATATTTAGAATATTGGATTTATTAAATATTGAGAGGAATTTTTTGAATGTTCTCGAAAGAGAATATGAGAGAAATAGGATAAGTTGAAAGATTGAGAAATTTGAGAAATAAATTGTAAATCCTAAATTAGAACTAGTTTCATGAATTTGGGGATTTGAAAGGATCCTTGGGGATTAGTTGAGTAAAAGGAGGACTTAGAGGATATTCAGGATTTTTTTGAGAAGATAAAGGATCTGAAACCAAAATTAGTTTCAGAATCATTTGTATAAATTGAAAATTCTCAAAAGATAGAGATAGATTCAGGTTTTAGACAGAAAAGGGTTCGTTGTTGTAAGCCTACAGGAAAATTAGAAGAAAGGGCACTGATTAGAATATCAGGCCAGAGAGAAGAAATATTTTTAATTATTTGGATATATGTATATGGAGTAATTTGATTCTAAAATGGGCGAGTATGCATTGATTTATTGAATTATGATTTGTATGTGAATTAGATTTTGGCAAAGTATATATGTGTGCAGGTAAAATCGACAGAATCAAAGGAAATTTCGTCATTTTGTATCTGAGCTACAGGATTTAAAAATTTATGAGACCATGTGTTCTTAAAAAGTCAAGCATTCAATTTATAATTATGGGTGGATTGTGGCATCAATCACAAAATGGATCGATGCCACTAAAAAGAACTCGACCCTTCAAATTGATATCAATTCCACACTGCATAGAAGCGAGAAGAACACAAAATGAGGTCAGAAGATATATAACATAAAATTCCAAACTTCTGTCATAGTATATATAAGTGTATTTTATGTTTAACCTTCGTGATTGTGTAGAATTGTGTACACGTTTTAGTAGAAGTCACAGTTGCAAATGAAATTACCGAGAGCTGAAAAAAGGAGTTAGTATTGGAGTGACAATAGAAATATCTAGATTTGAATGTCAATGTGGAGAGCTGAATTTGGAGTCATTATGGAATGGTAAGCGGATTGTGTAAACCTGAATGTGAATTCCGAAGGCATAAAATATAATCGATGACGCAGAGGAATGGAGAAGTGGTTTTGAAAACCAGCAATTGGGTTTCGCACGGCTTTAGAATGGTAAGTGGAAAATCCTTGAGTGAAGGCGATAGTGCTTAAAGGATGACACGTAGCATTGACTTGAAAGTCAAAACCACCCATTTTGCACAAATTGAAAACGTTAAATGTCTTGCGTTTTAATTTGCAATTGCTTTGGATAAGGGGAGGCAATGTAAATCGTCAGCAGAGGTATGTTAACAAATGCTATGGGCTCAATATATATTTATATGTTAGCACTTTTGGGTTTTAATCAAAGTTGAATTCCTAAATAAGAATTTCATAAAGTGAGACAAATATATGGTTTATAACTATAAATTTGATAAAGAAAAAAGTTTCTGCATGTGGAGTTGTGCTACTAGAGTTATCATGTTTCATACGCATGAGATTTTCATTTTATATGCATAGTGTGGCGATTAAGCAGCTTAGGCTGCTTCACATTGAGCTAACTCCATTCAGTTATTTCTATCAAGTTAAAAATAGGGACTGCACGATTTTAGATTTTACAAAGATTACGCCATTATGTGTCGAGAATTTTTTTAAATCAATACCTATATATGCAATTTCAAGGACTACCATAACTCTCACATAATTCTTTAAAGGGTTATATCTCAATGGAAGAGCACCCGTTGTATAAGCAGGAGGTCGATGGTTCGATTCCACTATGTCCTAATATGAATTAATCAATGTATTGTAGTTTTTTTTAATTAAATACTTTTAATATTGGTTTATTTCAATGGTGAGATATCTTTGTAGATTCATTATTTTATATTGTCTCTAAAGAGACAAAAGTGATTTTGCATTGTCTTTGAATGTAATTTTTTATTGTCTCTAGAGAGACAAAAATGACACTGTCTCTGGAGATGTTGGTGTCTCGTGTTTTGATAGTTTGGAAAATCAAAAGACAAGGAAACATCAGAACCAATATTTAGAGTTACAGGATCTATTCCTCCTGTTCTCAGAGAGGGATCTCTCAAAAGTTTGTTTGCAAAGGTTTATCTTGTGTGCTTTGAGTATTGGTTTTAGACTAGTTATTAAGTGCAGGTGTTTGTTTGTTTGGTTGGGTTGAATTTGATACAGCAGAACATGAAAGGTCTAGGAAAGATATATAGGACAAAAAAATATCTATTTCATTGGGCAATGGAGTCAAGAAAGGTCATAACACACTTATCAAAGGATATGGGATATCAAAGGGAAAATCTAACTTGGCCAATGTGATTCCTTTCACCTTTTGTTTTCGAATGAGATGAACATTAATGATTTGGAAAGAGAAGTTTAATTCTCAACAAAGGGGATTCAAAAGCATAATTTGAACAATAAAGAGATTTTTGATAGACAGGGCTAACCATGAAATCTTCAAATCACACCTTTAAGCAAATAATGATTTCAAAACAACTTTTAAAATGAAATCTAAGATTCGGGGAACACCCTATTTCCTCAAAGATTTTATCTCAAATGACTTAGAAAACATAAAAGATTCACTGATAATTGCAGTAATAGAAGAGGGAACACCTAAAAACATCTATGATCATAATTATAACGACCTTTAAGCCAACTGCTTAAGTGAGGACAAAGGGCAAGATCAAAACAGACCTCTTTGATTCACTATAAGCAAAGAACTTCAAAAGGGAGACTTCAATAACATATTTTAATTGGCGGCAGACAAGCAGGGAAAACCATAATCATGATGAAACCAATTGTTTAAACTATTAAGGAAATAAACAAGCATGAAGACTAAAGAGAAATATTAAAGCCTCTAAAATACTTCAGCAGAAGAAAACATTAAACAGTGAAGGGTGAACAGGTCTAAGGTGCTTCCAAGAGTCATTTCTTAGCCTAAAACTTTCAGCCTACTGTAGTAAGAAATTATGGAACATAATGAAAACAGCGGAAAAACATAAAACAGTTCAGAATACTTCACCAACAGCCAAGCTCATGGATCCAATGATAGAGCCTCCTTAAGAACAAGCATGCAACAACATCATCAAGACCTCCAAGACTTCAATTTGTTCTTCAACTTCAAAGGACTATGTATTTATTTCAGAGAGTTTCAATATTACAGCTTGTAATCAAAAAATAACCAACAATTCCTCATCTTCTACAACAGTATTTATAGAAGAATGGGGAGGTGAAACCTAACAAAATATCTCAAGGACAATTAATACAGAGTGAAGATTTCTCGGCCTTTTTGAGAGGCTCGATGAAGGAATGTACAGGGGTTTCACTGTATTAAATGATTCATATTTATTAATTAAGCTCGGTGGGAGCCTATATTGACTTTTGAGGCACTGCGTTGTGTGGGAGTATCTTCTGCAGATATTTTATATTAAACTCCTTTGGCGGAATTAACTTCTTGGCAGCACAGTAGGCAGATATTTGTTTAATCAATAACTTTGGCCTCTGTTTTGAATGGTTTGAGGTGACAGATGGCTTTTGTAATAACTGAGGAATAAATTTGCCTCAAGAGTGGTGGTGGAGACCCGTCTGCCTGTTAAACATTCATGGTTTCCTTTGACTGTGGTTTAATCCAGGGAAAAAGGCTTTTGATAAACATTCTTAGCCGTAATTCCCCAGATCTATCTTTAACCTTCTTCTCTGCTGCACTCTGTTCTTCAAAACTTATACTCTTTAACTGTGCTTCAAATAAAACAGTGTCTTGTCGATGTGCAGGGCTGCGCAGGACTCTTTATGGTATCAATGCTCATGAATCATTGATAGAATAATGAAATAGAGCCTGCGAATGGTTCTTTTTAATAGCTCAAAGGTGCAGGAAACGTCTTTCCCAGCTTTCGTCCTTTCTCTTAAATACAATGGAAAACTATTAAAAGGACCTGAAAAACACAGAAATAATTAAAAAATCCTGTGAAATGGGTTAAACTGTTTCAGAATGCGGGAGAGGAGTGTAGCCATTGGATCTTGACCCGTGGACGGTCCAGATCTAATTGGGAGGTCGCAATCGGCGGGAGGAAAAAAATGGTTGCGATGAGAAAAATCCAATGCGATTGCATGATCGGAAGGGTTGTGGCAATCAAGCGACGATCGTTTATCTAAGAACGAGATCAACGGTGGAAAGTGAATCGGGGAAGTCGTGATCAGGGGTCGGGGAAGAGACAATGCGATTTGTGCGATCGGAAGGAGGGCCGATGGGATTAAGCGACGACCGTTGATCTAAGAACGAGATCAACGGTGGAAAGTGAATCAGGGAAGTCGTGATCGGGGGTCGGGGAAGAGACAATGTGATTTGTGCGATCGGAAGGAGGGCCGATGCGATTGCGTGATCGACCAATCACAATCGGCGGTGGAAAAACTTTAAACCGCATCAAAGGAAAGTTCCGATGCGATTGGCGCTCGGTTGTGGGGCTAGGTTTTTATATAGACCCCCGATAGGCCCCGGGCTTATGTATATGGGGGCTAATCGGAGTCGGGCCTTCGGGCCAGGGCTTTTCAATCAACCCATTTAATATTTAACACGTGATTTTCGACTTTTATAACAAAAGTTTGGAAAAGTGGGATTTTGGGTTTTACCAAAGAAAAAGGAAATAGGGATGGATTATTTATAAGGTTTTGAGTATGGAAGGCGGGCTGGGATATTTATACAAAGGTTTTAATCGCATTGGAATTTATATGACGCACGGCTAATCGCATCGGGATTTTCGAATATGGCATGGACTTGCGTTCTTTGGATTATTGCGATGCGATAAGCGCCTGGGACGGGTTTTATGGTTTGCATGAGAAATAATATATTTGGGAGCTTTAAACACATAAAAAACCAATCGCAATCGGAACTTTCGGTCCATGGCACAAAACTTGCGCACTTTGAAAATGTGCGATGCGATTAGCGCCGAAAGGCTTTGGCGTTTGGTTTTAACGCATGGGCATGTGGGGGGAAGTGTTTAGGACTTAGCCCAAGGGGCTTAAGTCCATAGTAAATAAAACTTGTGTCTTTATGGTTTTTCAATGGAATTTGATGGTTTTGGTAAGGTTAAAAAGTGGTTTTCAAAACCTTAAAAAGTGGATTTTTTATAAATGGAAGGAGGAAACTCATAAAAATAGAGCAATTTTTATGGAAGAGAGGGGTGTAAATGGAGGTTAGTTTTGAGTGGGGGGAAAAGGGGAAAATGATGGTTTTTCGGCAGTCTTTCTCTTGGATTTTAACAGAATTCTCAGAGTATAAAATGGAAACAACAAATGGAGATTTTGGACAGAGGCATGAGGCCTTTAGGAGTCTTCAAGAGCCAACAATTTTTAGCAATAAAATTTGTTCTTGAAAGCTCAAAAAATTATTTTAGCCACCTTGTAGTATGATAATTTTATGGGTGGCTAAAAGTGGCTCCACTTGGGGATGGTGCCTTCTTGAAGGCATCAAGAACTTCAGACTTGAATTTTCTGGGAGGCTGATCAGTTGCCTCATCCATTGGGTTGCCTTTCTTTGATTGAATGATCTTATTTTTCTCTGGAAATGCTAACAGCCATATAAAAAAATGGATCTTTTATCAACAAGCTTTCTACCTACCCAATCCTACAAATCTAACATTTTTTTCTTCATTAGAGTGCACTTGGATTGGCAAACTCTCTTTCAACATTTTATTATTTTTGAAAGAAAAAATCTAATCTAGTTCTACTTCTTATTTCTCCATGGATTCAGATTAAACAGTTGAATCCATATAATTCTCTACCTAATCTACTAATCTGTTAGGATTAAACAGTCTAACAGATTTTTATTCTCTAATTTGCTAAAACAGAAATTTTAAAAAGCATTCAAGTTAGGATTGAACAGTCTAATTTGATGCTGATCTATGGAAAAAAAACAAGCTGCACATAGACATTATTTTGTAGAAAATTAAATCAAAATGTAAGGCTTAAGATCTGGAAGTTTTACATCACTTCGTTCATCTTTTACAGCTTTGTTTGTACTACTTTGTGAGCTGTTTTCTTCATCATCTGGTTCAGATTTTGAGCTGATTAGAACTAGTTTTGCATTTTTTTTGACTCAAAAAATAAAACAGATTTGAGTCATCTTTCTTTTTGGAAACTTAGGTTCAGTTTTTAGCTTGTTTGAACCTTTGATTTCTATCCTAAACTATCTACTGATAAGCCAAGATTAAACAGTTTGGCAAATAGAATTCACTATCCTATCAGCAGAAAAATTTAAAGCTAGTTAGTCAAGATTGAACAGTTTGACTAACTAGAAATGTGTTTTGAGGAGTGGCTTTTAAGCTTGCACACTTTCAGAATTTATTTTCCTTTTGGCATGGGGTTGTGCCTTTCTTGCTTTCACAATCTTCCCTCTTTTTTTTTTTTTTTGTATGTTTATTTTTATTTTTTATTTTTCTAACTTTGAATGCAATGGTTAGACTATGATATTTACAAGGAAAAAATAAAAATTCTTTGAAACCTAGGATTCTTGGCAGAAGTAATGCTTGAGCATCCTGCCATTGACAAGACCTCCATATAGATCTTCTCCATTCAATTCTTTCAAGAAAAATGTATTGTGACCTCTCTCAGCATGAATAATATAGGGCCCTTTCCACAAGTTCTCAAACTTGCCATCTTTTCCCTTCTCTTCTCTTCTTGAATCCCACTTGAGAACAACATTTCCAGATTGGAAATTGTTCGCCTTGGTTCTCTTATCGAATAGTTTCTTCATATTCTCTTGAACCGTGTTCTCTCATAAAATTCTTCTCTGGTTTGCTGTATATGGATTGTTTGGTTGATTCTTCTCTACATATCATTTTCTTCAATCTGCACTTCTTGAAGGAGTTTCATGACTGGAACTCCCAATGAGGTAGGAAAAACTGCATCCATGCCATAAACTAACTGATAGGGGGACATATTGATTGATTTCTTTGTAGTTAATCTATCAGCCCATAAGGCATGAACCAGCTTACTGTGCCATGATTTTTTATTATGTTCCAACAGTTTTTTGATTATATTGATGAGACTCTTGTTGGAAGATTCAACTAATCCATTTCCTTGGGGATAGTAAGCAGTGGAATGGCCCAAGGTTATGTGGTATTTGTGACAGAAATCAACCATCTTCTTAGATTTAAAAGCAGCAGCATTGTCTGTTATGATTTTTCTGGGACAACCAAATCTGGATAGGATATTTGTTTCAAGGAACTTGATAATGACAGAGTCATTAGCATTCCTGGATGGTATAGCTTCTATCCATTTGGTAAAGAAGTCAGTAGCTGTGAGGATCCATTTATGCTGAGCTAAGGAGGATGGGTGAATTTCCCCAATGAAGTCTAAACCCCATTGTTGAAAAGGTGCCTCAACGCTGATAGGATGTAAAGGTAAGGGAAGGAGTTTTCTCTTGCCATCAAAGATTTGACATTTATGGCAAGACATGACGAGCTTTTGAGTGTCTGGGAAAAGGGTAGGCCAATAGTAACCAGATCTAAGAATTTTGTTTGTTGTGGCCTTCTAGTAGAGGTGTCCTCCACATTCTCCATCATGCATTTCATGCATGATTTTTCCTGCATCATCTTCAAGTAAAAATTTAAGCAAAATTCCAACAGTCTTTTTCCAATATAATACTCCATCTAATATGCAAAAACTCAAAGCTTTTTGTTTTAGAAATCTAGCTTTAGTTTTAGACAAAGAAGGAGGGGCATTTAAATACAAAATCACATAAATAATGTCAGCATACCAAGGAGAATTTAGAAATGTTTCTTCAATAAAAGGAGCATCAAATTCTTCTATTTCTTCCAACACGTCTACCATATTCATGTCTAGTGCTTGGAAGTTAGATTCAGCCATAAGTTTTGCTAATCCTTGCCCTTTAACTAGTTTGGTGGGCCTGATCTCTAAGTCATACTCAAGAATAGTAGCAATCCATTTTCCCCTTTTACCATCAGGGTCTTGACTTAGAATGTCCTTGACAACAGTATGTGGAACAAAAGCAATTATGTGAGAGTGTAAAATATAGACCCTAAAGTCTTTTAATGCTTTCACTAATGCTAAGGCTTGTTTCTCCATGATATTATATTTGAGAGGAGCATCTCTTAAGGCCCTACTAAAAAAGGATATTGGTTTTTCTTGCCCCAAATCATTCTTTTGAAGTAAAACTGCAGCTATTGTATGTTCAGATGCAAAAGAGAAGATGTAAAAATCTTTGGTAAAATCTGGACTAATCAGGACTGGTGTTTGAGTAAGAGCTTGTTTGACCAGTTCGAATGATTGTTTAGCTGGTAAAGTTCATTTTACACCCACATCTTTCTTAAGCATATTTGTAATGGTTTTTAATAGCTTAGTAGGGTTGGGGATAAACCTTCTCAAAAAATTAATCTTCCCAATGAAAGATTGTAATTCTTTGAGGCTTCTTGGATGGCTAATTTGCAATATGCCATCTATCCTGGTAGGGTCTATTTTGATTCCCTCTTCTGAAATTATATGGCCAAGAAGTTTACCTTCTTGGAGACCGAAGAGTGTCTTCTTGGGATTCAATGACAAGGCAAATTTCCTACACTTCTCAAAAAATTTTCTTAAGTGAGTCAAATGTTCTTCATCAGTTTTTGAAAAAATAGTTATGTCATCAAGGTAAATAATTATGAAATAGCCAATATCCTTAGAAAAGGCTATTTACCTGGCCCTTTGGAAGGTGGCCCCTGCATTCATTAACCCAAAAGGCATTTTGACATACATGAAGGTGCCCTAAGGTGTGGTAAAAGTAGTTTTGATTTGATCACTTGGGAGCACTAACACCTGATTGTAACCCGAGAACCCATCTAAGAGTGATATCCTTTTTGACCCAACTACCCTCTGAAGTATATGGTCCATGTTGGGTAAGGGGTAGTTTTCTTTTAGGGATGCTCTATTTAAGTTTTTGAAATCGATACAGAGCCTAATATCTCCAGTATTTTTCCTAACAGAAACTAAGTTTGATACCCATTCTAAAAATCTAATTGGCACTATAATGCCGACATTATGCATCTTTTTAATTTCGGCTTTAACCAAAGGTAATAAAAGTGGGTTTATTCTCCTTAGTTTTTGTTTGAAGGGCTTTTTATTTTCCTTCAGGGGAATCTTGTGCTGAATGATGCTGGTATCGTAGGACTTATAATCTGTGTATGCCCAGGCAAAAACATCTTTAAACTCCTTAAACAGGTCTATGTATCGAGATTTTATGTGAGTTGGAAGAGTGCTGGACAATTTAATCATTTTGGGTTCTGCTAGGGAGCCAATGTTACGTTATTCTACGTTTGTTTCTACAGGCTCCATTTTTGGTTCTTTGGCTACATCATTAAAGTCGAAAAGGTGTTCCAAAGGTGAGAGACCTCTTGGAATCGAACCATTTTTACATTCTAAAATTTCCAGGTCTTTTTGGTCCGTGTTGTCAATTAAATCTGCTTCAAACGGATTCTCATAATGATTTATATCAGCATAGTGTGTTATTTCAGCTTCCGAGATTTCTTCGATATATGGGCAGTTTTCATTATGGCTAGATTCTGATGTTGGCATGGTGAAATCGTTTTCTGATGTTAAGAAATCGTGTACGTGTTGGTCAGAGTCAAATACCTGCCAGTGATCTTCGTTATCAGGCACAGCAGGCCTGTGTTTTACCTTTACGCTAAGATGCTCATTTATCTCAGGTATTTGACAGTTATTGGCGTTGAAAGCGAGTTCATTTTCCAAATGATTAAACGCTCTAGGAATGAAAATAAGTTCATATTTTTCAAAAAAATTTAATAAGTCGAGGGTAGCGTTTCGATATTCCCTAAGTTTGGGATTTCTGGCTGAATATTCTCCTTTAATTTGTTTTATGATAAGTTCAGAATCTCCTAGGATGGATATCCTTTGGGCTTTTAATTTTTTAAGCAAATGTAAGCCTAGGAGGAGGGCTTCGTACTCAGTGATATTGTTAGTGCACGGGAAATCCAATTTGTATGAAAAACTCTGATTTGTATTTTGCCTCCACACACCTGCTCCTGCACTTTTTTTATTACAAGATCCATAGAAGTTTATTGTTCAAAGTGTGCCATCCTTATTTTCATTCTCTTGTTGCTGTTGATCGTCCATGTTTTGAATTTGATTGAAGGGAATAATTGATTGTTCTGGCGAATTAGTCGGATCTATGTTCTCTTTATCCTGTTGAGAAATTTCACCTTTGTTACATAGGATAAAGGAATCTAAACTTGACTGAATTGAATAGATTGGAGAGTTTTTTGGTTTTTCTATATTGCTCACCATATACTTCATGTGAAATTCCCTATACAGTCTTCTGTTTTGGTTGAAAACAGGGATGGTGGCGTAAGACATGTCCATTTGAAGGCTTCCCTAAAGTTTGGCTCCCCATGATCTTGATAAAAGCATGCCATACTTAGGGGGAATGTCAGCTACAACTATGTCCATGACTAAACTCTTAGTAGGTATTTGAGCCAAATTAACACACAAATCTTCGATTAAACCCAAACATTTGACTCTGCTTGAGTCAAAGGAATACAAGTCTTTGTATGGTTTAGTAATTTCTAAGCCTAAGCTTTCCATCACTACCTTGGGCATTAGATTATGTGAAGCTCTTGAGTCTAACATGGCATTGTGTAAAATTTTCTCGTGTATGTTCAAGCTAACATAGAAGGGAGGGACAGCCTCTTCTTGGTATTTTCCTTCAACTTCTGGACCAAACAACAACTCAGGCTTGTCATCCGTCAAGTTCAAACTATCAGTATCACTTCCTAAGTTCAAGGCTTTCAAAACTTGGTATTTGTACACTTCTTGGGTTACTAGTTCAGCTAGAGGAATGGAAATTTTTATCTTAGAAATCTCTCCTTCAAGGCTGAAAGGAATAATTGACTTGTTGATATTTACATCTGCCTTTTCAACTGAATTCTTTTCAGCAACCTTGATTTGCTAAACTTTGTTTGGACTAGTAATTGGAACGGTTTTATTAGGACCACTAGCTGAAGTTCTAGGGGTACTGTGTTCAACATGTGGCTGGACACCTTTGTCTATGTTTAAGTCAGGTTTCTTAGAAAAACTATTGAATTTTTCTGCTATCTTTTTGGGCTGAGTTTCTGTGTTTTTCTTGACAGCAGAATTAGTGTTTTTATCCTTTGAATTATCTATGTTCCCTTTGCTCCTAAGATCGTATTGTTTGTGCACTTCCATGATTGCATTTTCAAATCCTAATCTATAGTCATTAGAATCTTCATAGGTGTTTGTACTTTGATCAGAGAAGAAACCTTGTTCTTCCTTAGTGAGGAAAACATCATCCCCACTGTCTGATCCAATCAAGTTTAAATGAGCTTCTTCCAACCTTTCCAACTCCCTATCTTCCTCATATTGATCTACATAGTTTTGTTCGAAGGGAGGTCTAATCTGTTGGTCATTTTCGTTCTGTTTGTCTTGATTTTTTTCTCTTTTATAATTCTGATTTCTATTTTGAGGAGCAGTTTAATTTTGATTTGCTTGTGCTCTCTTGATTATGCTCATCTCTTTCATCATTTCTTCCGTCATTCTCTCCATTTTTGAGTTGGAAGTAGAGGGTGTGGATTCCTCTCTAAAAGATACTCTCTTTTCAGTTTTCATTCTTGCTTTCTTCTCCATTAAGTTGACTTCCACAGAGAGAGAACCTTTTTGCATATCTTCAAGAGTTGCAAAATCTCTCTCTCTCAACTGATAGGTCATGTCGGAGTCAAATCCTTTAGGAAACTCGTTTAAAGCTGAGCCCTGCGGAGGTTTTAGTTCTGGGGATAGTGCATTATACACACTATTGAATCTAGTGCAATAAGCTTGCACACTTTCCCCAGGTGTTTCTATGGAGGTTCTTGTAATCTGAAAGGACTTGGAGAGGATTCTTCTTTATTTCCCATTTGTTTAAGAATGTTTGATGGAAGCCTTGAAGATCATTAATACTATGGGGGGCTAAACCTTTAAACCATTTTCTTACTTCTCCCCCTAGACTTTGAGCAAATAATCTAAGCTTGACAGAATCATCATCAATTTCATTTTTGTCGAAGTAGTCATTCATCTTATCCACATGTTGTGCTGCAGTTGTAGCATTATTAGCATCATATAATGGAATTTTGGACTGGTAGTCCCGTGGGAGATTGACTAATGGTACAGGAAGGACTAAGGGAGCATACCATGCTGCCATGGTATGTGGTGGGGGTGGATTTACAAGAGGGGTAGTGGGTTGAAGTGGAGTGGTTTGGAGAATGGATGTTAGATGAACGGATGTGGATGTACCGAGGATAGATTGTTGAGCTGACCTTGGATGAGAGACACCTAAATTGAGAAGGAAATGTAAATCAGGTGGTGTGTTTTCTCTACTACCAAGCTATTCACTTTGTTCTAGGGATGAAAGTGAAGACTCAGAATCTATCTGAATTATATCATCAAGTGACCTAGGTCTAAAATGATTTCTTAAGTCGACTTGTGATTGGTGTAGGGATGCAAGATTTTCAGGGACTGAATTAGATCTCAAAGGTGATATGAAAACAGTTGAAAATTTATCTTGGAAGACTTCCTAAGTATTCAGGGTTGTCAACTTCTTCCAGTGGGTTTGGGTTGGGGTAGGCTCTAGTATGAACCTTTCTAGAAGCCACTATGCTATGCTTTTTAGACTCAGAAAAGTTTAACCAAATATAACAATTTTTAAGAGGCTAACTGATATTTTCAGAAGATGGAAAATTTTTAATCTTAAAGCCTTCTAACTGAGTTTGTATGATGCTATAAAGACTTGGGGGCTTCCCAGTGGAGTCGAAAGGTCTGTTTTTAGGATTTTGGAGTCGCCAGGTGGAAATATTTAGCTATTTTGGAGGTAAAAGGTCTTTTGGTCCACCACCATGTTTATTATGCAGCCAAACAGAAATGTTTTTTGGGTTTTTCTGAGCTATTTTGGTTTTAATAGGTTAAGAGAGTGTTCTAAGTCTGATTTCTCACTTAGCTAAGGTGTTCAAACAAACAGAGTTTACTCTTATGGCTTAGTAACTAGTTCCTTCAAGGTTTGATAAGGGCTAAAGGGAATCCTAAGGGTTACTTAGTTTTTCACTGATTCAATTAAGTCCTATCATGATTACCATTTGTTAGGCAGTGCTTGAAGAAGGTTACTTATGTTATACTGAACCTAAAATTTTTGAAGAGGGTTTTCAAACTACTGTATTCTCAGTAGGTCCCACCGTGATCGCCATTATGTTGGTGTCCCGTGTTTTGATAGTTTGGAAAATCAAAAGACAAGGCAACATCAGAACCAATCTTTAGAGTTACAGGATCTAGTCCTCTTGTTCTCAGAGAGGGATCTCTCAAAAGTTTGTTTGCAAAGGTTTATCTTGTGTGCCTTGAGTATTGGTTTTAGACTAGTTATTAAGTGCAGGTGTTTGTTTGTTTGGTTGGGTTAAATTTGATACAGCAGAACATGAAAGGTCTAGGAAAGATATATAGGACAACAAAATATCTATTTCATTGGGCAATGGAGTCAAGAAAAGGTTATAACAAACTCATCAATGGATAATGGATATCAAAAGGAAAATCTAACTTGGCCACAGGATCCTTTTGTTTTTGGAATGAGATGAACATTAATGATTTGGAAAGAGAAGTTTAATCTTCAAAAAAGGGGATTCAAAAGCATAATTTGAACAATAAAGAGCTTTTTGATAGATAGATCTAACCATGAAATCTTCAAATCACACCTTTAAGAAAATAATGATTTCAAAACAACTTTTAAAATGAAATCTAAGATTCGGGGAAAACCCTATTTCCTCAAAGATTTTATCTAAAATGACTTAGAAAACATAAAAGATTCACTGATAATTTCAGTCATAGAAGAGGGAACACCTAAAAAAATCTATGATCATAATTATAACGACCTTTAAGCCAACTATTTAAGTGAGGACAAAGGGAAAGATCAAAACAGACCTCTTTGATTCACTAGAAGCAAAGAAATTCAAAAGGGAGACTTCAATAACATCTTTTAAGTGGCGGCAGACAAGCAGGGAAAACCATAATCATGCTGAAACCAACTGTTTAAACTATTAAGGAAATAAACAAGCATGAAGACTAAAGAGAAAGATTAAAGCCTCTAAAATATTTCAGCAGCAGAAAACATTAAACGGTGAAGGGTGAATAGGTCTAAAGTGCTTCCAAGAGTCATTTCTTAGCCTAAAAATTTCAGCCTACTATAGTAAGAAATTATGGAACATAATGAAAACAGGGGAAAAACATAAAACAGTTCAGAATACTTCACCAATAGCCAAGCTCATGGATCCAATGATAGAGCCTCCTCAGGAACAAGCATGCAACAACATCATCAAGACCTCCAAGACTTAAATTTGTTCTTCAACTTCAAATGACTATGTATTTATTTCAGAGAGTTCCAATATTACAGCTTGTAATCAAACAATAACCAACAATTCGTCATCTTCTACAATAGTATTTATAGAAGAATGGGGAGGTGAAACCTAACAAAAGATCTCAAGGACAATTAATACAGAGTGAAGATTTCTCGGCCTTTTTGAGAGGCTCGATGAAGGAATGTATAGGTTTTTCACTGTATTAATTGATTCATATTTATGAATTAAGCTTGGTGGGAGCCTATATTGACTTTTGAGGCACTACGTTGTGTGGGAGTAACTTCTGCAGATATTTTCTATTAAACTCCTTTGGTGGAATTAACTTCTTGGCAGCGCTGGAGGCAGATATTTGTTTAATCAATAACTTTGGCCTCTGTTTTGAATGGTTTGAGGTGACAGGTGGCTTTTGTAATAACTAAGGAATCAATTCGCCTCAAGAGTGGCGGTGGAGACCCCTCTGCCTGTTAAAAATTCATGGTTTCCTTTGACTGTGTTTTAATCCAGGGAAAAAGGCTTTTGATAAACATTCTTAGTCGTAATTCCCCAGATCGATCTTTAACCTTCTTCTCTGCTGCGCTCTGTTCTTCAAAACTTATACTCTTTAACTGTGCTTCGAATAAAACAGTGTCTTGTCGATGTGCAGGGCCGCGCAGGGCTCTTTACGGTATCAATGCTCATGAATCATTGATAGACAAATGAAATAGAGCCGGCGAATGGTTCTTTTTAATAACTCAAAGGCGCGGGAAACGTCTTTCCCAGCCTTCGGCCTTTATCTTCAATACAATGGAAAACTATTAAAAAGACCTGCAAAACACATAAATAATTAAAAAATCCTATGAAATGGATTAAACTGCTTCAGAATGCGGGAGAGGAGCATAGCCATTGGATCTGGACCCGTGGACGGTCCAGATCTAATCGGGAGGTCGCAATCAGCGGGAGGAAAAAAAGGGGTGCGATGAGAAAACTCCGATGCGATTGCATGATCAGAAGGGTTGTGGCAATCAAGTGACGAACGTTGATCTAAGAATGAGATCAATGGTGGAAAGTGAATCGGGGAAGTTGTGATCGGGGGTCGGGGAAGAGACAATGTGATTTGTGCGATCGGAAGGAGGGACGATGCGATTAAGCGACGACTGTTGATCTAAGAACGAGATCAACGATGGAAAGTGAATCGGGGAAGTCGTGATCGGGGGTCGGGGAAGAGACAATGCGATTTGTGCGATCAGAAGGAGGGCCGATGTGATTGCGCGATTGGCCAATCGCAATCGGTGGTGGAAAAACTTTAAACTGCATCAAAGGAAAGTTCCGATGCAATTGGCGCCTGGTTGCGGGGCCAAGTTTTTATATATACCCCCGATAGGTCACAGGCTTATGTATATGGGGGCTAATCGGAGTCGGGCCTTCGGGCCAGGGCTTTTCAATCAACCCATTTAATATTTACCACATGATTTTCGGCTTTTATAACAAAAGTTTGGAAAAGTGGGTTTTTTTGGTTTTACAAAAGAAAAATGAAATAGGGATGGATTATTTATAAGGTTTTGAGTACGGAAGGCGGGCCGAGATATTTATACAAAGGTTTTAATCGCATCAGAATTTATATGACGCACTGCTAATCGCATTGGAATTGTCGAATATGGCATGGACTTGCATTCTTTGGATTATTGCGATGCGATAAGCGCCCGGGACGGGTTTTATGGTTTGCATGAGAAATAATATATTTGGGAGCTTTAAACACATAAAAAACCAATTGCAATCAGAACTTTCGGTCAATGGCACAAAACTTACGAACTTTGAAAATGTGCGATGCGATTAGTGCCGAAAGGCTTTGGCATTTGGTTTTAATGCATGGGCATGTGGGGGGAAGTGGTTAGGACTTAGCCCAAGGGGCTTAAGTCCATAGTAAATAAAACTTGTGTTTTTATGGTTTTTCAATGGAATTTGATGGTTTTGGTAAGGTTAAAAAGTGGTTTTCAAAACCTTAAAAAGTGGATTTTTTATATTTAATGGAAGGAGGAAACACATAAAAATAGAGGAATTTTTATGGAAGAAAGGGGTGTAAATGGAGGTTAGTTTTGAGTGGAGGGGGAATGGGAAAATGATGGTTTTTTAGCAGTCTTTCTCTTGGATTTTAGCAGAATTCTCAGAGTATAAAATGGAAATAGCAAATGGAGATTTTGGACAGAGGCATGAGGCCTTTAAGAGTCTTCAAGAGCCAACAATTTTTAGCAATAAAATTTGTTCTTTGAAAGCTAAAAAAATGATTTTAGCCACCTTGTAGTATGATAATTTTATGGGTGGCTAACAGGAGAGACAAAAATGAAATTGTCTCTAAAGAGACAAAAATTCTTGTGTTGTTTATTGTCTTTATAGAGACAATATTTTAAGACAATTTAATTTTAATACAATTTAATTTGAGACACCCGCTTAAAAACAATATTTAAGACAATACACAAGTTTTCTTTTGTCTCAAGTTAAGACAATTTACCCAAAAATTGTCTTAAATATTGTCTTAAACTCCCCTTTGTGTTGTAGTGTGGATTATTTTTAAACCTAAATGGTCGCTTAACTTTTATAATGATTGAGATTGAAAGAAGTTAAACCCAAGATTTTGCTTTTATGTAAAGTAAATATTTTTTTAAATTGTTGTAAATATTATTTTGATATATAAAGTGTATAGAATCATCTTAATGGTATAGGAAAGAAAATCCATGTAGATAAAAAAAAGGAGGTGTATTGTGCTTGAAGAACAAATATATTAGCTACTTGTCCTCATTTTAATTCAATTGGAGGAGATGCATCAGATTGGGATGCATTCCCGAAAGAAAATTAATGTAAATGAATATAGGAGGGGCGGTGTTTTGAATATTAGGTAGACGTACTAAGTTGTGCTCATTTTAATTCCATTGAGGAGATGGATAATATCATTATGCCTTCTTCATTTGATGTGATACAATTTCAATGTTGAATATTATAAGGCTTAAAATGTCATCTCTTGTTGCATTTCAAAAAAGGGACAAAAAAAGGGACCATCTTAATAAAAAAATTCATTGATAACACCCCAGGGAGTCAGGACATACAACTAACAAAAAAAACATAAACCATCAAGTTCACTTTCAAAATAAAATGGAGACCTAAATTTAATATGTTATTGGTAATATCATAGATAATAGTAATAGTAATAGTAATAGTAATAGTAATAGTAACATATGAAATTTATTTTGAGTTTAGAGTCCAATGCACATTCAACGAATTCTTGATTGTTGCATCTAACAATTTGCATGAATTCAGTGTTCACACATCTTACTTTTTTTGGTGAACCTTAGAACCATGTTACGCCTAAATCATCCATCAATTGGAGTGCAGAATAGGGAGAAAAAAAGGTCCCTTGTTTGATTCATTAATCATTGCAAAGGGACCAACACATTATTAGATATTGTCATTTGGAAAATGGGTGGTGAAGATTAGAAGCATTATTATTAAATCAATTATCAAATAGAGATAAAGCTTGATGTGATTCTTGTACATTTATGTCTTTCAATATGTTAAGAGTTGTCCATTCTATTTGTGTTCCTTTGCAACTCTAATAAATGTAGAAGCAAGGAAATGATAATGAAAGTGGAAAAATTATGTCAAAGTGTGATGAAAATAGAAGAAGGCAAATTCAAGGCCAAAAGAGGAAAAGAATAAGGCCCCTTAATCAAATCAACAATCACTACAAAGAGACCCATGAACTATTGGATGATGTTCTGATTTAGAAAGTGCATAGGGACAACAGACCCTAGTTGTATAATCATTGGAAGGATCATATACAGAGCCCTAGAATGAAGAGGATGATCATTGTTAACAACCAATGTTGGCTAGAAGAATATTTGAATGGAGGAGTATTAGTTTCTCGTTTGATCATGGAGAATAATAATTGTCTGCATAGAAGGATTTTCATTTTGGGGGTCTTGCAGAGAAAATTTGTTTATTGGACCATGAATGTTCAATCTAGATTTTGTAAAGAAAGCTTTGTAAGATCCTTGAGAAAGTTAATAAGCCTTCCAAGGATGATGGGTTTCAAGAATAAATATAAGATTTTGTTGATATGATACCAAATAAAGGGTGTTGGAACTCTACATATCACATGGTACAATAACTTAATAGATATTTAGAGATCAAGGATGCCCACACAAGGACCATGCTCTATGATTATAAATATGCCTATAAAAACAATGGAGAATCTTTGATTGAGGAGGGGAAATGTTGTGAAAAAAACATTAGAGTCACGATAACAAAATAAAACCCCCTTTAATATTATATCAAATAATATAGGTAAAAGTGTTTGACCAAAAGTTAAATTAAAATAGAACATATAAAAAAGGTACTTGAACAACATAAAACTCTTCTTAAACCTTTTTCATAATATGAATTGTAATGATATTTTACATTTTCTAAATTACAAATATATATTAATACTATTTTTATTCAACAAGTCATTGTTTTTTTTAGAGTTATCATTGAAGCCCTGGTAAAGAATAATCATAAGTTACATTTCTCAAACTATATATATATATTAATAAATAATTATAAAAAAATAAATTTTGTAATTTATCATTTTAATAAAAATTATTTATTAACTATGATTTTAATAACAAACTTGATTCAAACTTAGCAATAAACTTGTTCTTCATTATAAGGGAAAGGCTTTAGCACTTCGAGTTACACCTACTTATCATATATCAATGTTGTTGTGGAATGAGATTCCAATTTCGAATCACATTTTAACATCTTAACCAATAATCATGTAAAAATTCAATTACTTATTTAATATATATATATATATATATATATTATAATAATTGATGAATACTCTTTATATATAAATCTAATAACAAATTTACTTCACGTATATTATTAAATAAATAAAAACTCTATTCTCATTATGGGTGAGGATTTTACCTTATTTTTATCCCTGAAGTCCTAAAACAATTGAAAGTTAATTGAGAATTCATTTTAATAAGCTAAAATAATATAATAATTGAAGGTTACTTTTAACATATTAATTAATATTAAGAGAGTTAGATATAATAATTGGAGATTACTTTTAACATCTTAATTAATATTAAGAGAGTTAGAGAGTTACTTGTAATTGGTATTTTCTATTTAGGTTATAAATTTGTTAGGAAAGTTATTTTTTTAAAGAATTTTATGGTTGTTTATGGTGTAAATGGATTCAGTACCATCAAAAATCTCTGAGCACCCAAAATCTTCAAGTTTGGAAACTATACCCCAAATTTCTAAAAAAAACTATTATATTTTGAAAAAATGTAGGAATTTCAACTATTTTTAAAGTGAATTTATAGCCTCTTTAAAGTGCTCTATCTTAATATCTTAAATAATATTAAAATGAATTAATATAATTTATATTAAATATATTCACATGTATAATTTTAATAATGAATTTTATTTTCAATATAATTTACATTTCACCATTTATATTTTTTTTGAAAGTATATATTTATATTAATTTTAAATTTATTAAACTTGGCGAAAAATTAAATACAAAAATACAAAAAAAAATTATAATATAAAGTTTGAAAAAGGAAATATATTTTAAGAGATTTTATCTGTGATAAATATGGTAATTTGGATAATCTCTCGGACTCAATATCAACATTAGAATGTCACAATTGTATATAAAATAATGTGGAGGATATATCAAAAATATAATACATTACAAGTGTGTAGAAAATAATGTAGATGAAATAATAATATAAAAGAGTTTAATTTTTTTTATTAAACACAAAAAAATCATAACATTATATTATGATAAACTTTATTGTTTTTACAATGGTGAAGGTTACTATTTACATTATTTATGGATGACTTCTCACCTAGAGTCATGCACTTTAATTAAATTTCAAATCTCATGAGTATATACCATGGATTATAAAAAACCATAAAATACCACAAATAGCTAAAGTAAAATCTATTGAATGGTTGTATATGGTAAAAGGTAACTGTAAAATTATATTTTCGTTTTGTTTTTTTCCACTTTCAAGTACCATGGGTGGATATGGTTTACCAAAACTATGGAATAGTAAACCTCCAAAGGTAGAAAAAAATTATTGACCATGGTGATTCACCGACATTATTCTAGTTCAATCCTCTTACCTTAGAAAATAATGGTATCCATTGCATCAAGTTCCCTAATTAGATGGGAATGTTTTTCTTGAAGTTAGCTCCTAGTAAGTCATTGTCGTCAATGAATAAGTTTCCTTGTATTAACAACATGATTGAGTTGTAAATTCTATTGGTGGGTATCATTCATCTTGGTTTCCACAATCTAATCTATTGTAACATAAAAAAATTGCAGAACTTGATGTTGGTCATGTCATTGTTTGTACTTGGCATTGGATTTTGTAGGACATCTTAAACATGTTGTTGGAAGTATTGGATCTATTAAAAAAATTTGGTTACTTAAAGTGCTTTGACCTGAGCACAATAGGACTATGTTGTTGAATATGCAATCGTAAAAGTGACATCCATGGGGGCTACTAGCTATAACCCAAACACGTTCAAAAAGAGCTATGGCCAATAGATTTTGGAGAGATATGTTATAACCATACTAAGAATATATGGAAGGATGTTATCCCATGTATGTGGATGTATGAATTGGAAGTATATATGAACCTTCTTAGGTGAAGTGAATAAGTCTACGGACCCTTCTACAAGCATATCCATATGCTTATGCTCTGCATAGAGATTTTGTTGAATTTGTGGTCATTGCAATGATATTTTATTCTCCTTTTGGACGAACCATGAACATGAAAAACTTGGAAGTAGGAAAAGCTACATTTTTGCATTTCTTTTCCAAGATCAGTAAACTTCCAACAACTAGATCTATGTTTAGTATCTTGAAGAGTAACAAGGACAATATGGGGTTGAGAATCATAAAAAAAATAATGTTTTCACATATACGGTTGTCCTAAAAGAACATCACATATTTTAAGTGGGGAACATCACACATCTCATATTTAAAGGGCCTGGTACCATAAGATAGGTGATATTTTTGGCTCACACATATGTCTCATCAATGGCTCAACCAACTAATATCACATGATCAAGGGTATGGCACTATAAATAACTTCATTAATTTGTATAAGATTAGGTATTGCATCAATGATTATCTTTCATTTACCCTATTATAAATAAAAATATAAGTCAGATTCTATTTTTTTCTCTTTAATATTATTCAGCAATAATTACTTCATGAAACATTTATCAATTTTGTTCTAAGGGATTTTATGGAACTCACCACTTTCTAATGCCCTTTGTTGACTTCCCATTGCCCCTCTTTTCTTATGAATTTCACTAGTTATCTTGAGGATGGATATCCTCGCTTTGTCCCTTGTTTTGTGACTTAGGGCCTCCTTTTCTATGCTTATGTTGCAATGGATTTGCAGATCGAAACTCCTACTTATTATTTTTCTTCAATTTATCCCTAGTTTGAAAATATATTAATAAGTGACTCCTAGTGAGAATATGTCTAAAAAATCCATCTCCATTTGGATGTACCTATGTATGCCACTATGATACCTGAAAACCAAGTGACTCCTAGAGTATTTGATACACATATTTGAGTGTAAGGTATGGAAAATATTGGTTTACCATAGCACTACCTTGTCTCTCTCTCTCTTGTCGTAGATTTTTCCATCTCATGTATTAGTTATCATAGTTCCCTATAGGATTGAGGGAATAATAAAAAAGTGGCCTAAAGTGGGTCCTACATTGAATATCATATAATTAGTTTCACTGTTTCTCTCTGAGTAACCTTCTCACTAATATATGACACAGAGAAATGCTCCCAAGAGCACAAAGGGAAAAGTAAGGTTTGAAGAAAGGGGAAATTAAGAACAACTTGTACATAAAATCAGATGATAAAGAACTATTAATTATACTTGTATATGTTAATGACATAATTTTTGGAAGAAACAAAAACTCCCTAGTTCAATGGTTTGCTAATGAGATTAAATTAGAGTTTGAAATGTCAATGATTGGAGAAATTTCTTTCTTCCTTGGTCTAAAAGTCATATAAAAATCAAAAGGCATGCTCATCTCTCAAGAGATATATTTAAAGGAAATGTAGAAAAAGTTCAAAATGGAGGATTATTCCCTTGCCACCACTCACATAGTTGTTGGATGCATGCTAATCAAGGATGATGAATCACATGAATTTGATCAAAATGCATATATTTCTATGATAAGAAATTGATTATATCTTATAGCCTCAAGTTCAGACATAATTCTAGTAGTTGGGTTGATAGAAAGATATCAATCATCTCCAAAGAAAATCCACCTCTTAGAAAAAAAAAAGAATCTCCAGATATTTAAAAGGCATAATGGATTATGGGTTGTGGTATCTAAAAGGAAAATATTTTTCACTTACTAACTTACACATATGTAGATTGGACCAGTTGCATAGATGATAAAAAAATTTGAAGTGGCAATCCATTTTTCTTATTAGAATCATTTGTTTCTTCGCCAAGCAAGAAGAAAACCTTGCTCTCATTATCTACTACTGAATCTAAATACCTAGCAACAACAAATTTTTGCGCAAAATTACTTTGGATGAAAATAACTCTTAAAGACATGAATGTAACACACAATGAACCAATATCTGTCAAATGTGATAATACATGTGCAATAACCATATCAAATAATCTAATTCCACATTCTAAAACCAAAACACATTCCTATCAAGTATCATTTCCTCACAGGGAAGGTAGTTGAGAAAATTGTAAAGTTGGAGTATATATCAACTAAAGAACAAATAGTTGATATACTTACCAAGCCCCTTTCCTTCACTATGATCCCTTTTTTCCTATATTTTGTATGAATTTAGTGACATTATGATGCATTTCTCAATGCAGGGAAAGAGTATGAGAGTGCTAAACAAACCAAGGGATTGGCCATGAGTCCATGTGTCATTTACATTATGCAATTTCCTAGACTAGTCCACGTGTCATTTCACTATGTAACTTCATTAGAGTGTGAAAACCTCATGTAACCAATGGCGTAGGAAGCTTAATTTCCTGGTAATGATGCAGATGTGCTAAATATTGTTTCACTGTCTTGGAAACTTTTGGACATTCTCATGTTCAATAATTTTTTCTCCATTGTTGGATTCTTGGTTTTCCTTGAGTGCCCAAACTCAGAATTCATTGTCTTGTTCATATTTTTCAAATACATTATTGTGAAATTTATTCCATCTATTACCATTTTAGTATAACAATGAGGATTCTTTGACTTATTAATGTCTCATTATGTTTATGAATGTGTGTTACATTTGCTTGTTAATAATTTATATTAAACTTTTTGTTTGCAACATATATGAAATAAAAAAAAAAAAATCAACGACATGTTTGAAATATTAGAATTGTAGATATTAAACATATCAAACTTGCCAACCTATCTGCAACCTTCAGATGTTTATGGCTTTATGTTTCAATTAGTGGTTGATTGATTTAGAATTATCTTTTGAGTTATTTCTCATTATTTCTTTTACATCTAAATCAAGAGTTTCATCTTTCACTTTCAAAGTAAGCAAAGGGAACATTATGATTTTTTTTTAGCCTTCTACAAAGATTATGTTCGTATAGGATTTCAATTTGATACTCAAAGAAAGAACCTATAAGAAAATTAATATTTATACATATATTTCATTCAAAATTTATATTCATGCATAGAAAAAAGGAGCAACTCTATAATAATTTTTCACACTAGGTAAGTAAAATTAAATAAAATCTTAGTCTATAGAAGAAATTCCTTACAATGAAGGTAGATGCCAATGATTTAGTCATAAATATAAGATGCTAGGCTTAACTACAACTACTTTTCTTTGGAATTGGGTTTGCATTATCATTAGATAACCTTGAAACATACTGTAGAGACCCTATTTTGTGCTCCAAACCTTAGCTTATTCTTATTTTGAGATATTCTTTAATACATTATTGAGATGTGAAGTCCTTTGCCAAAACATGCCACTAGAGAAGAAAAATGTGGTTACAAACTTTCCTATTAAACCATAAGTTATTTATTCATTGGATATGTACTATTTGTGTACATTATACTATTTTTTCATGTCTTTCTTGATGAGAAAGGGATCCTTCCATGGATCCCATCAAGAGGCATTGACTTTGATACTTCACCATCCATATGTGTTTTTTAAACCATTAAACAATACTAATAGATACATCCATTTTAATGGTCATTATATAAAGTTTTTTATTTTATTTTATTTTTTTTGTATAGAAATATAAATTCATACAATCCAATTAGAATATGAACTCATAGCTAATATGAATATACCACTTATTTATGTAGCTTAATGTGTTTTTAGTGTAATTAAAAATTGAAAGCCAAATCACATTTTAGATATGTTGTGTAGATCAATCTTTTTTATGTTGATATGTATTTGAGATTGTTTTCATTGACAACAAAATGCTAGTGATATTTATCTAATTTTACATGTACATGTAGTGATTGATGCTCAGGGTTAGATGTTTAAGAAAATGGTGTGTTATTTCCCTAGTCAACATAGTCGTTATAGCACCAACGATCCTTCAAAACTAGCATATATACATAATTTTCAACTTAGAATGACAATGTGTAAGGCCTAGAATGGCTTTGTATCCTTGATGTCCTAAGAGATTGTGTGTAAAATTGTAGTTCATATTATACGACCATAATATTTTGAAATTTATTTTTTCTAATATATATAGATATACATGTTTATCAAATTGATGTACATTGCAAAAAAAATTCGAAGCTCAATGTAAGTTTAATACTTATGAAGTTGTGGATTATATTACATGTAACCGAAACATATGAAAATGCATGTTGGCATTGCACATGAATTGATAATCTTGAAACAAATATCTAGATAGCTAATTAAAGTGAAAATGCATGACTCACTATTTTAGAAAGAAATGCATGGCCCAACGAAACATCTTAATCTTTTGGCCTTGAAATGTACACTAGAGTTGCAAGGTTTGATATATATATATATATATATATATATATACACGTTTTCATTGCAACGCTATCCACAATTTATTTTCCTTTCTAATGTGTGGAAACTAATTTGTTTTTCTTAAAGAGACAACACTACCATGGTTCCTGATTTAATTGCAAATGAGGTTTTGCGAATAAAATTTCATCACCATGACTTTAATACTACAAATCTATCATAGTCGTAAGTTGCCGTGAAGTTGACTTTCATGATTTTTTATTCATGATTTTCGCAACAGTTTTGAAGAGATTTTTTTTTTTTTTTAACACAACATTTCCTATCTTAACCTAACACTACTCTTGAATTTCTTTTGAGGCGGCCTCTACATCCTTTACAAAAAACCATTAAATGTGTGTGTCCTTTCTCACGCGGAACATACGTTGATTTTTTGTAAACTTTCAAATTAAAATTCATTTTCAAATATTTGGATCGTTTTATAATGTTTTGGAATATAGTTTTCGATCGTACGTTGATTTTTGTAAGCTTTAAAATTAAAATTAATTTTCAATTTTGTGACCTTTAAAATTAAAATTCATTTTCAAACATTTGGATCGTTTTATAATGTTTTGGAATACAGTTTTCGATCATACGTTGATTTTTGTAAGCTTTAAAATTAAAATTAATTTTCAAACTCTCAAGTAAAAGAATTGGGATGTTTTTATAATATTTAGAAATACATCTTTCCTGAATTTATATTAAGTAGTATTTAAATATTATTAGATTTTGCATAAAGTAAGTTTGAATTTTTTTCATATAGCATATTACTATAAAAATGGGCTACTAAAAAGTGGACGATCACATTAACGTTGATGCACACATTTTTAAAGTAAAGTAAATTAATTTTTTTCATATAATATATTATAAGTAATGGCTACTACAAAAATTTGATTATAAGAAGTAAAGGCTACTACATGAAGTTGATGATGACACTAAAGTTGATGATCACACATTTTTATTTCAATTTGTAGATGGTTAAAATTGAATGGAGGGATGTACTTTGTAGGGTGTTTAGGAATCTTTAGGATGTGAATTCATTGTAGAAGCCAAGGATCTTAAGAAAATAAGCCTACATAACACTTCATGCAATTATGAGTATATGAAAATTATGATTACACCAATAGTTTGGATTTACTTTGTTTTTTATAGTTTATTTATTTATTTATTACCAATGTGTGTGGAATCAAATATTTTAAATATTTAAATAGAAGTACTATATCCAAAAAAAATTATGTATATTTTAAAATATTAGAATATTCTATATTAAAAAAATATATGCAATGAAATAAAAACTGTTAATATAAAAAAGGACCAAAATCCTCTTAAGATTTATTAGATTAAAAAAAATTACAAATTTACATAATCTTATAAATTTGTTCGTACACTAAAATGTGAGAATCACTTGCTTTATACTCTTTTATTTTTTTTTTATCTTATTACTTATGCATCATCTACATTGATAGAGTTGTGCATTAACTTAGAGATTTTACTAGAATGTTTTATCACTATGTCTAAAATGTGAGAATCACTTGCTTTATACTCTTTTATCTTTTTTTTTATCTTATTACTTATGCATCATCTACATTGATAGAGTTGTGCATTAACTTAGAGATTTTACTAGAATGTTTTATCACTATGTCTTTATAGTTATTGCTAGTCTTTTAAGAGATTTTCTCTATTGGTATTCATTTTTTTTTGTGACTTTTAGTTAAGACTTTTCACATTTAATGTATAAATCCTATCAATTAATTGTTGGAGAAATTCTATTCTCGTTTTCTATTCCCTCTTCACTATGATAAATTTATTATACTTTATTGTGTAATATGTTCATCTATTTCCTTTACATTTCATTGTAACCTACACTATTCATTTATCTAAATGACAGAATTATTAATCCATCGTGGATATTCCTTTATTCATGTGAGTCAAAGGTCAATAGCTTGAATAAGCATAACATACTTGACATTATCGAATCTCCACTCTAATTTATATTAAGCACAGCATGTTTGACATTATCGAATCTCCACTATCATCTATATTCTGGATAAAAAGATATGCTGCACTAAATTATTTTTCCTTCTTCGTATCAATTATTTTGTTACATGATTGTATATAATCATGATTCTTTTCATGATTCTTTTAATATTATTAGAATATTCTATTCAAATTGTTAGCACCAATGTGTTGGAAGAACACATCGAAAAAAATCATAAATATATTAGTAAATAAATTGTATGAATTCAATTAATTTTATCTATTTTTTTCATATATAATTATAAATTATATAAATTTTAAATAATATTTACAGTTTCAAACCGTTTCCTAATAATATAATTTATACAAATTATAATTTTTTCTTATTATTAAATTAAAAACCAATAAAAAACAAAATATATAATAAAAATAAATTTGAGGAGTGCAAAATTATAGCTAATTTCGGGTTATACGTCAGATTTTTTTCTTCAAAATGAATTATAAAAATGAATTTGAGTGTAAAATTAGAGCTAATTCTTAAATTTTTAAAGTTGTATGTCAGATCTTTTTCATGAAACATAATATATTCATTTTGATTTAAATTAAATACAATAAATCTTTATACCTTGTATTTTAGTTATAATTATACCTTATATTTTAGTTATAATTACAAATGAATTTGAGTGCAAAATTAGGGCTAATTCTTAAATGGTTTAGGTTGTATGTCAAATTTTTTCTTGAAACATAATACATTCATTTAAATCTAAATTAAATACAATAACTCTTTATACTTATATTTTACCTTCTCTCTCCAATCCTCTCAGCAAGCTTAAGCATATCTCTCAAAAATATTTCAAATCCTCTCCGCAAACCTTACAGTATATCTCAAAAATCTTACTCGAACCAACATTGAAGTATTGAAGCGACATGTTTCCCGCAGAAAACTTTTCTACATCTATTTGGGTGGATAATTTTAGACGAAGCACATCTGTGCTCTGACATTTAAGAAAATTACTTACATGTCAAAATTGCAACACTGGCTCTGGACTTTCAAGTCGAAGCTTTTGCATAGAATATTTGCACAGATAAGTAACTTTTCTTCGTATGAAAAATATGGAATGAGAATTTTTAAAGTTCAGCAGGAAACCAAAGTAATAAACGGGCAATTTTAAGATAACTTGCTTACCACGTCATTCATAACCAGGCACATTATAAATGATCCCAACGCACATGCGCACATTCTATCTGTTTGTCTCTCCAGTACAAACGTAGTATTAGGACAATCTGGTAAACAAATGTATACATTTTATTTTACACATGATACATTATATATATTATATTTTATGTGTGAATAGAATGGCTGACAAATGTAGATATTACATTTTATGTGTAAATAGAATGGTTGAGAAATGTATTAACATTTCTGGTAAGCTGACGCCACAAATTCGCCCAGCTGGCAGTTTTGTTGCAGCAGAAAAGTTCTGGCTGAATTGAAAGACAATGTCGAACATGAACATCTGGGTGCAGATTAGGATTCAACGATAATACAGGGGCGTGTTAAAACGTGCGAACAATGTATTGATCTTTCCGTGCAAATTTAAAGAGCGAGTTGTTTTTAGTGTTATTTTTTAAGATTTTTTGGTCTTTTGTGTAAGTTCTTTAAAATTTAACAAAAAAATTATTGAAAATAAAAGTTTGATGGGTAATTTTGCACCATACAAATGCTTTAAACGATTTTTAGAGTATTAAATTTATATATACTGTTAAAAAACTAATTTAAATAACCTAAATTAAGATTTCAGCTCAATTTTTTTTCATAATTCCTACACCAAAAACTCAAAAAAAGAGAAAAGAAAGAAGAAAAGTGTAAAGAAACTTTAACAAAACAGGTTGCAGAGGAAGCGTATCCATCACAGTAGTATAAACCAATAGTAGTTTTGGAAACTTTGGCGTTATTCAACACCATCACGATTACGTGTCCTTCCAACCAAACCGTGGAAAATGAGTTCGTGGCAGCAGCAACAACTGACTTATGGCGGCCTACAATCGTTGGAAGTCAAAAAGATTACTTTCGTGAAGCTACAAAATCCCATCAATAGATTCCGTTCGTGACCAGAGCTGGACCACAATTAAATCCCATTTTACAGAAACTTCTTCAATGCTCGAGATGCACAATAGGTTCATTTAGAGGGATCTAATTTGTTTACCTGCAATTTTTTATAAATTTATATTATTTAAATGTTTTATGCAATAGAATGAGGCTTTCTATTTAACAAGTGAAACTAATAATTTTTTATTATAATTAGCAATTAATTTTTTTGGTGAAGAAATTAAAATTTTTAAATGTTATATTTTGTGTGCTGCAATTTTTTTTTATCAACTTTATTTGAAATTCGATTATATTTTCAATTAAGTTTTATTTATTTATCATTTTAAATATTAAAATTAAAAACTATGATCTTATAAAAAAAATTATTATATTATAATATTTTTTTTTTTCAAATTTCAAATTTTAAAATAGTGAAAATGTAAAATTTCAAAATTTCTTAATCCAACTGAACATATTTTTTTTGGAGATATAATCTTTAACTTCTATTTTATTAAAATCTCATTTTAGAGAAACAAGTTTTATTTATTTATCTTTTTAAATATCAAAATTGAAAATTGTAATTTTATCTCAAAAATAAATAAATAAATAAAATATTATTATAATATAGTAATTTCTATATTATATTATTATTATAATATAGTAAAAATGTAAAATTTCAAAACTTCTGAATCCGAGTGAATATTTTTTTGATATAATCTTAATCTTCAATTTGATTAAAATCCCAATTTACAGAAACTTCTTCAATGCTCGAGGCGGACAATCAACTTTTTATAAGGAGTGAAACTAATCTTTTTTATAATTAGTAATTGTAAAAACTAAGCCGGTAATCAAGTGAAAAATTCGAGATGTTATATTTTATGTGTGTTTCTGTGTGTTGTAAATGTTTTTATCAATTTTATTTAAATTTCGTTTGAGTTTTGGTTTAATTTTAAGTTGATAAGTTATTTTATTTTATTGTGATTTTATCAAATATAAATATTATAGTATGTATTAGTTTTATTTTTGACTATTTATTAATTTATCTTTGATAAAAAATTGTGATTTATTCTTAATTTAATATTGAGAATTTAAATTTTGTTATTTTTTATTATTATTTAAATTTCTTTATTCTTAAGTTAAGATCTTATTATTATGGGCTATTTAATAACTTATATTTCTATTAGTTACTAATTTTTAGTTTTATTTCATTTTTATTTAACTTTCTTATTTTTATTTTTATGAATCATAATTTTTCTCTTTAATTTTAATTTAAAATGATTTATTATTATATTAAAAACATATTTTAATAAATATATTATAAAAATTATATATATATTAATAAAAATAAAACACATAAATATATATACAAAATAAAGATATATATTAAGGTGTTTATATATTAATATAAACATTAATTAATCATATTCCTTACTTTTTGGGAATGGCATTCACCAATATAGTATTTTATTAATTGTTTTATTTTTATAATAAAATATTTTTCTTTATATATTTTTTAAATTAAATTATATTTAAACTAAACTACAGATATTAACTACTAACTAGTCTATATATATAGTATTTAAAAATTTAAAACTTAGAAATCCAAGTAAATATTTTTGTAATGATATATTTTTTTTCAAGAATTTTTAGTTAAATTAAATTACATTTAAACAAAACCACAAGTATTAATTACTAAATAGCTCTTGTTATATAATATATATATATATATATATATATATATATATATATATATAATCAATTTTATATTTAAAAATGTGAAAGTTCAAAACTTTGAAATCCAAGTGAATACTTTTTAAAATAATCTATTAATTTAGATGAATAGAAATCAAAATCTTTAATTTAATTTTTAATATAATTCGAAAATACTTTTATCTATATTATGAATCACAAAATTTTTAGATCTAACATTACAATATTTGTAAGTGAATAGATTCACTTTCCACTTTTTTATCTTATAAATCAAAGAATAATCTCTAACTTTATGTGCATTATGGAGTGAATGCACCTCGCCAAACTTAATTCGAAAATATTGATAAATGAAATTTTTATTATCATATGTAATTTTCATTAATGATAATAATAATTTGTATATTTGTGATATTTTATGTGTTAAATTAAATACATATTTTTCTTTCTTTGTATATATTTTATGTGCCGAACTAAATGCATATTTTTAAAATCTATGCTTCTGTGATCCATATAAAATTGTAAAATCTCTAATCACATATAATGGAACGTTGTCAACGTTCCATTATATGTGATTATTACCGAAAAAGATTTTACAATTTTAAATGCATATTTTTATTTTATTTTTATTTTTTTATCTACATGTTTGATTGATTAAAAAGTCATTAGCATATTTTCTAATTTAGATGAGTGAGTTCGCAACAAATTGGATGTTGATTATTTTAAAAATAAATGGTGGCTTGCATATTTTTGTTTTATTTTTATTTTTTTATCTACATGTTTGATTGATTAAAAATTCAATAACATATTTTGTAATTTAGATGTGAGTTTGCAACAAATTGGATGTTGTTTATTTTAAAAATAAATGGTGGCTTAATTTTTATAACGATTGAAATTGAAATATCAACTTAAATTTAAGTCTTTTCTAAAATAAATGGTTTTTGAATATTGTTAAATTATTTTAATATATAAAAGTATATATGATCATTTTTATTGTTTATGAAGGAAAATCCATGCAGGAAACAAAGAGAGGTGTATTGCACTTGAAATGAAGATAGTAGATGACACACGTGTGCTCATTTTAATTTCATTCGAAGAGATGCATCAGATTGGGATGCATTTTTTTGATGAATATAGAAGGGATATAGGGTTTAAATATCAGAAAGATGGGATAGTTGTGCTCATTTCAATTCTATTGAGATGGATGATATGATTATAATCTCTTTATTTATTTGGTACAATTTCAATGTTGAAGAAGGTAAGACTCAAAAAGTTCAGTTAGTTTTGTTTGTTTTCTTTTGGGTGGGTTTTTTTTTTTTTAATAAAGGGATTATCTCAATCAAAAATTTAATTGATAACACTTTGAGGAGTCAAGACATACAACTAACAAAAAAAAAAAAAAAACTATTAAGTTTACTTTCACAATAAAATAAAGATCTAATTTTAATATGCTAACAATAATATAATAATAACAATATATGAATTTTTTTTAGGGTTTAGATTTCAATGCACATTCGAAAAATTCTTGATTGTTGTATCTAATGATTTTCATGAATTCAATGTTCACAATCCTTTTGTGTTGTGAAGATTAGAAAAATGTTATGCCTAAATTATCCATCAATTGGAGGCCAGAATTAGGTGTGTTTTTGGAGTCATCAATCACTGCAAAAGGTTCAATGCGCTATTTGATAATTTCCTTTAAAAAATGGGAGGTGAAAGGTTGAATGGGATATTGGATAATTTCCTTTAGAAAATGGGTGGTGAAGCTTAGAAGCATGTTATGCTTGAATCAACTATCAAATAGACATAAAGCTTCATATGATGTTTATACATTTATCTCTTTCAATATGTTGAGAGTGGTCCATTCTATTGGTGTCTCTCTACAATCCTAATAAATGTAGAAACAAGTTAATGAGAATGAAAGTAGAAAAATTATGCCAAGGCATGATGAAACGAAGAAGAATTCACAACCAAAGTAAGGAAAGGAGAAGGCTCCTTAATCAAGTCAACAATCATTATAAAGGGAACTATGCATTGTTGGATAATGTTCTTTGGAGACTACCTAGGGAAAACATGCCCTAGTTGTGTAATCATTGCAAGAATCCTAGATGGAGCCCTAGAATGAGAAGGAGGATCACTCCTAACAACCATTGTAGGTGAGAAGAATCTTTGAATTAAGGAGGATTATTTTATTGATGGATCATGGAGAGTATTAATTGTCTACATAGAAGGATTTTGGTTATGGCATATTTTGGATAAAATTTTCCTATTGGACCACCATTGCTTAATTTATGGTTTGTAAATAAAGATTTGGAAAATCATCTAGGAAGCAAATTGGAATGGGTTTCAAGAATAAATATGAGGTTGTGTTGATATAATATCCAATAGGGGCTGTTGGAACTTGCAATTCACATCCTACCATTAACTAACAAAATAGTTAGTGGGAAAGAGGTGATCATCTTGATATGATAAAACCAAGGATTTCAGCACAAGGACCATGCTTTATGGAGGGTTTCTTGTGAGGAAGGAGTGATGGCAACAAATGTTAGGGCTATGTTCTGCAGCGTTGTGGCAGGCCCATCTAAAATCGGTCTTGGAGTGTTGCACTGAAGTTATTGTTCACTCCAATAGGTGTTAAGAAAAGGTCAGTCGATTTACAGGGTCAACCTTGAGGATGATGGGGGTGATTCTATGCAGAGAGGAATATCTTATCGGAAAAATCAAAAGGGTTTTTGACATTTTTTTTTTCCCTCCTTGAGGTTGAGAATGAGGAGAGGGTCACCCAATCTTAGCTCAAAGAAATTTGCTGGCTCCACATCCTTCAAATACACACTTTACGGAAAGACTAGAGCTTTAGTTAAATTAGATTAGAATTTGAATATTAATGGCCCCTACATTATGGAACATTTGAATCAAATTCTAGAAATGGTAGTAGATATTTAAAAGGTAAAAGCTATTAGTGAAAATGTTCAATCTTAGGCAATCATTTGTAGATTTAATGGATTTTGGTCAAAACCAATGGACCTCTTTTAGTGGGTTTTTCATAGCTAGACGATTAATTCTAATATTCATTTATGTTATAGGGGTTTTCTCATTGTTAAATTTGAAACTCAAAATGAGAGGGATTTTTCTTTTGTTGAACACCTAATCCTCTATGGGTAGGTGTGGAAGGCGAAGAGTCACAAAGGAGTCCAAGTGACCTTGGAATATGAATCCAAGAGTCACACCATTGTATTACAAATGTACATCTATGGTGAATAATATGAGCATCTCATGCTTATCTTTATATGTGTGTGTTTAGTTTCTTCATACACCATGTGTGTGTTTAACATGGTATCAGAGTTGAAACTTTCATAACCAGCTCAATCTTGAGTGAGCCACTTATTTTTGTGGCCTGTGTAAACCAAAAAAAATCCTGTGCATTTTTGCATCATTAAGAAATCCTTTGCAGCATTCAGAAATCATTTTTGTAGCGTTCAGAAACTATTTTTGTGAAGAGCAGCGTTGTGTACTGCCATTTGAAAGTCTGTGCATTTTAAAGTCTGTAGGTTTTCTCACTGCTTCCTGCTGCATTCAGTTGTTTTACTGCTCCTTCCATTCTACAATTTTGGAAAAATTCTAAGTTTTTTACTGCAAATTCTGCAATTTTTTTGTGTGCACATTCTGCCTATTTTTTTTGCACACCACTGTGCAATTTATGCTCAAATTCTAAGCACAATTAAATTTACTGTACAATTTTCTACTGTTACAATTTTTTGAAAAGTGGACAAAAATACCCACTGTTAGTATTTCCAGAACCTACTGCAATGGCTGCAAAATCCTTTATCTTTGTGCGTACAACATTAATACTACTACAACTCTTTGTAGTATCAAGAGCAGCGTATTTCCCACTCACACCCCGTCGCCCCCTCATGTAGCCCACCCCTCCACAACGCTCAACCTCCCAACTCTCTCTCCCCACCCCATCATGGCCCTCCCCTCCCCTCGTACAACACTCCCTTCCCCTCTCGGTCCTCACGACCCTCTCCTCACATCCCTTTCTCCCCATGGCCCTCACGACCCTCTCCCCTACCCTCACTCCCCACTTGGCCCTCACAGCCCTCTCCATCCACTTTGCACCCCCTTACCTCTCCTCCCTTTCCTGCCCCTCTCCTCTCTCATGGCATCCCTCACCCTTCCCCCTTCCCTGCTCACATCCATCACCCACACTCCCCAGCCCTCCCCTATCACAGCGGTCCTCACCACTCCCCCTCCCCTCACCCCTCGGCCCTCCCCTCTCATATCCTCGCAACCCTTCCCACCACCCACTCTATCTCCTCCCTCTATTCCACCCGTGGGCTCCCTCCCCACGTCTCCCTCACCCACCCGCTCTCCCACTCACACCATCCCCCTCGCCCCTCACCCCTCCCGCACAGTACACTCCACGCACCCCCTCACACAGCCCTCCCTCATTCCTTCGGCTCCTCACGTCGGCCCCCACAGTCCGCTCTCTCCCTTGAAATCTCGCAGCCTCTGTTGCACCTCCCTCCTTGCGTTTTTTTTAAATTTTTTCTATTTCCCAGCCATAATATCATTCTGTTTTTTTTTTTACAGTTTCACCTCTCCCAAAAATCACCTCCCCCAGTAATCACCGTCCCCAGTAATCACCTCCCCTGGGAAATACCTTCCCCAGAAAACACCTCTCCCACATAATACCTCTGTTTTTTCCCCCAATTTTTTTTTTTCAAAAAAAAAAAGAGAGAGAAAGAAAGAAAAGAGGGGAGATGGTATATGAATAAATAGATATATGGATTTTCTATATAGTGAAGAGTGAAGTTTTTTTTGTATGTTTCTCTATTATGAAAACATGACCAAGATGTGTGGCATGTATAGAAGGGTGACTCTCTGAAAGATATTGACAATGTGAAGGCAAATGTTGAAAATTGGTGGCATCATAAAACTTACTCATAGTTTTTGGAATTTTCCTTCGTCTTTATTGTGAGTGAAATAGGAAAATTGATGAGTTCTCAAAAATTCTCGAGGAAGGATCTAGTTGAGAAATTGTTGAATACTTCTATGATGTGAGTCATTGTTGCTTGCTGGTCAGACAACCAAGTATACACCTTGACGCCCTCCATAATTTGAGTAGCAGATTTTGTTCTTTGGGAATTCCATAATTGGAAGTTAAAAAAAATGAGGGGTCTTTGAAGTCATTTGTATTTTTTAAAGTAAGTTGAATCACATTATAAATGGGTGCATTATCGGTTTAAGCCAACACCCTTTATTTCTTGAGCCCGAGTTGCTGAAAAAAATGGCTAACATCAATGATGCATTAGAGTTGTTGCATAACCTCATTCATTCCATTGTTCATGATATGGTAAAAATGAGCAAGAACACTCTTTTTAATATTCAAACTTGCTTGCAAGATGTACAAGACAAGATTGAGTTTTTGCAGTTGGAGTCTCAGCTTCAGCAAAATGAACTTCAGCAAAAGAGTCATCATTCTGAACCTGTTTCTGTTCAAAAAATTGAGAAGGACTCCCATCAACAGCAAGAATATAAAGTTGCAATCGATTCACATTCAGTTCTTTATACAAGAGCAGATTTACATGCAGATGCAACAGCCCAATTTTCACTTCCCAAGCCCAACATCAGACCTTGGGAAGAGTTTTTCCATAACAAGCACATAACTGGTCTTGGATATGACAAGGAGTTGTCCTTTCATATTCCGGACTACTCCAAGCCCATCAAATTTTAGAGTGCTAGATTTCTTTATGACAGTTCACCTGTAGTTGTTCCAGATCCTACTCCACTTCCACAACAACAACAACAAATTGTAAAATTCCAACAGTGTGATCGCGTTGTCCATATGAAAGATCATTGTTTCGATCTTCACCCATGCAATCACTGTGGTCGACACACCCATTCTTCACATAGATGCTTCAGAAACAAGCCTCCTTCAAGAACAAATATTCATTTTAGATGGATCACTTCTTGGCAATGGGCATCAACATCCAAGAAGATGTTTAAGTCGCATGTCAGAACTTGTTCTATAATATTGAACAATCTTGCAGTTGATTTTTTGCCATCATATCACCTTGTACCTGACAGGGGGGGAAATGGTGGTCATCTACAAGCTTAGACACCACATCAAGCGAGCCTGAGCCACAATATTTCATTCCAGATTCAGAGTTGTAGCCACATACACAACATTTCAAGCGAGCCTAAGCCACAATTCGTCATTCCAGATTCAGAATTGTAGCCAGAGGCACAGATGCCCATGAGCATGCCTTTGGTTGTTGGACAGCCTTAAACCATCTATGTGAGGTTGATATTCTTCCTCTTTCAGAACATTTCCTCTAGCAGAAGACTTCAACTTCTTGCCAGTTTTGGTTGAGTTCCGAGAAATGCATCAAGCATTCGAGTGTTGGTGGTCATCCTTAAACCATCATGGGTTGTAGACTTCCCTTCTTTTAGGTTGAAGGTATCCCTCTTCAAATATGAGGGACACTTCCTCTAGCAGAAGCCCTCAGCTTCTTGCCAATTTTGGAAGAGTTTTGGGAACTGCAATAAGCATTGCATTCCAGTGTTGGTGGTCATCCTTAAACCACCTCTTTATGCCAACTTTTCAGAGAGTTGATTCAGCTTAAGTGTTGCCATGCATACTTTGCAGATTTGTATTACAACTCTCTTCTTGGACTTACACATACCCCTTCGGATTAAGGGGGGAATGTTGAACACCTAATCCTCTATGGGTAGGTGTGGAAGGCGAAGAGTCACAAAGGAGTCCAAGTGACCTTGGAAGATGAATTCAAGAGTCACACCATTGTATTATAAATGTACATCTATGGTGAATAATATGAGCATCTCATGCTTATATTTCTATGTGTGTGTTTAATTTCTTCATACACCATGTGTGTGTTTAACAGCTTTGAAAGAGGGGTTGCATTTTTGGGGATCTATGGGTATTTTTATAACCCTGTGGTTCCTATATTTTGATGTAAATAAAATGGTGGTATCTACAATGTCGGTATGGGTTAGATTGCATAATCTACCTCTTCATTTTTGGCATAATTTTTTTTTAGAAGGAATAAGTATATAAAGACATATACATAGATAACTGAGGCAAAAATATTTACCTTTTCTAGGACCTGCGTGGAGGTAGACTTTAGTAAAGGCTTACCTAATCATACTCATAATTTACATGAAAAAAAATATTGGATCTAGTTTTTATAATTTGAAAATATGGCATTTAGATGTTATATATGTCTACAAAAAGGTCATCTTCAAAATTCTTGTGACTAAAATAAGAAATATTCTAGAAGGAAAAATAAACAAGCAAAAAATCCCAAGGGATGGTAATTTCCAGAGCAATATCTCTTAGAAGAAGAGGATGAAGGATAAGTCGGTAATCGTAGTCCCAAGACCAAAAAAGATTCAAAAGAAGCAATACCAGATGGAGGAGGTAAAAAAGAAGGAACAATGGTCCCAAGCTCGACAGGTTCGGAAGAAACATGATTTTCAATCCCTACACTGCAAAATGAGATGCTCTTTACAGAAAAGGAGGAGGGATGGTACAAAAAAACTCATGTATTTAAGATCTTGGACTCAAATAAAGAAAATCTAATGATAATAGAAGGAAATCAGATTGCAATTGTAAATTCCACTCCTAAATAGGGAGGTTGGCGGAAAGTGGAGAAGAAAGGAAGGAAGGGCTATCTAAGTATTATTATTTAGCTCCAATGTTGTTGTTTTTTACTTTGTCGTTGTTTTCACTTTGTTTCTTCTGGTGCACCAGTTTTTACTGGTATGATTGAATGCTCTCGAGCATATACAACATTCAATTTCATTTTTTAATAAAAATATGATTTTTACTTGGGGAAAAAAGGACCATGCCTTATGCTTAGAAATCTACCATGTGAAAAGAATGGAGCATATTTCGTCCATGGAACACAAGATGATGGTGAAGGAGACGCTAGAGTCATGGTAAAAGGAATAGAACATCCCTTTGGTATTATAATAAATAGGACATGTGACTATGAAATGTATGACAAATTGCTAGATTGAATTAGGACATATGAAAATACATTACTTCGCCAACATGAGACTCTTTTTCACCCTTCTTTATGATTGCACCTAGAGCTATTATCTAGCCCAATATGGTAGAGATGTTGTAATGTTTGACATTTTGACTCCAACAAATTACATAAAACTAAAAATAGAATAAAAAACATAAAATTAATAATTATAATTATAATTATAATTTATTATAATTAATAATTAAACCATAGGAGATTTATCTTAATTCCATATTTACCAGGTGCCAAGAGAGAAAGAATATCTTAATATGTGAACCTTTTTTAGAGTGAAAAAATATCACAATTAAGATACATCTAAATAATATAAATTATAATGATGTTTTACATTTTTCCATTTTTAATCAACCTATAAAATTTTATTAATGTTATCATTAAAACCTTTGCCAAAAATAATCATACAATATGTTTATCAAGATGATTATATGAAACCATTTTTTTTAAATATATATTTTTTAATTAATTATCAAAAATAGATTCTGTTTCTATCTATAATTTTAATAATAATTATTTATTAACTATAATTTTTATTTTAATAACAATAAGCTTGCTTATAGTAAGAGAGGGACTTACCACTTACAAATACACCAACTTATATCAAGTCATTATGGAATGGGATATTAATTTAGAAGCACCTTTTAACATCATAACTAATAATCGTATCAAATTTTTGAAATCTGGTATTACTCATTAGAAAAAAAAAAAACCCTTTATATCTAAATTTAATAACAAGCCTAATTCACATATATCACAAAAGAATAAAAATCGCAATCCTCATCATTCGCGAGGATTTTCCACTAACGCCTACTTCTTATACCGAAAGTCCTAAAAAAATTAACACCCAATTGAGAATTTATTTTAATATCCTAAATAATATAATAATTGAGAGTTAGTTTTGATATCTGAAATAATTTTAAGAGATTTAGTTATAATATCTTAAATAAAATTAAAATGATAAATTAATATAATTTATATTAAATATATTCACATGTATAATGCTAATAATAAACTTGATTTTTAATATAATTTTGATTTTGTAATTTATATCTTTTGTATATTATATATAGTTGTAATTCTGTTTTTTTTTAAAGTTAACATAGATTTATGTTAATCTAAGATATATTAAATATTGAGAGGGTTAAATTTTTATAAATGTAAAATTTGAAAACAAAATTACATTTTAAGAAATTTGATTAGTATTAAAATTCGATAGATATGTGGTAAACATGACAATTTGGGATATTTGGGGATAATAAATATTGACAATAGGATATGTCACAAGTGTATAATGAATAATGTATAATAAATATTAGAAAGAGAATATATCATATATGTATAGAAAATAATATAGAGGAAATAATCATATAAAAAAAGCTCACTTTGTTTTATTAAATAGAAATATTGTTATAATACTACATCATGTGAATTTTTATGGATCTTACAATGGTGAAGGCTGGTACTTAGATTATTTAGATTATTTATAGATGCATTTTCACCTATAGTCATGCACTTTTGTTATATTTTAATTTCCATGGGTTATAAAACACCATGGGTGAATACTATGAGTGAATACCGCAAATCACCAAGGTAAAAACTAACTAATAGTTGTATATCGTCAAAGCTAGTTGTATAATTAGATTTATTTTTCTTCAACCTTTCAAATACTATGGGTGAATACCATGGTTTACCAAAACCATCGAATTGTAAACCGCTACAGTAGAAAACAATATGGACCATGGTGATTCACCGACATCCACCTAATTAAATCCTCTTACCTTCGGAAGTACTAATATCCATTGCATCAAGTTCCCTCATCATATGGGGAAGATTATGCTAAGTTTGGCCCATAGTGAGTTGTTGAAAAAGCTACCATGATTTGACAACTTAATCGAGTCATATGTTGTATTGGCATGTATCCTTCATCTCGGTGTCCATAATCTAATCAATTGTAAATTGAAAATTCTTTGGAACTTGATGTTCGTCATGTCGTTGTTCTTACTTTCTATTAACTTTTTGCAAGATGTCATGAACATGTTGTTGGAAGTGTTATATACGTTCAACAATTTTGGCTACTCGATTTGCTTTAGATTGAGCATGGGACGACTCTGTTGGTGGAGATGTATTAAAAAAAGTGACATCCAAGGGTGCTACCAATTGGAACCCCAAACATTTATGGAAAGAGTTGTAGCCAATAAAGTTGTGGAGAGATCTATTATAACCATGCTAAGCATATGGATGGTTTTCATCCCATGTATGTGGATGTTTGACTTGGAAGTGTAGAGGAAATCTTTTAGGTGAGGTTAATATGTACCTAAAACCTTATATAAGTTTGTCCACATGTTTATTTTCTATAGAGATATTTTGTGCTGCAGTTATGGTGGTTGCAATGACATTTTATTCTCTTTCTTCTTGAACCATGAAGAGTACAAACTTAGAAGTAGGAAAAACTACATTTTGGCATTGTTTCTCCAAGACTAATAAATTTATCATATGGATCTACATCTGGTATTGTGTAGAGTAATAATGATACTACAAGGTCGAGAATAAAAAACAACATAATGTTTCCACATATAAGGTTATCCTATAAGAACCTCACAAATTTCAAGTGGGAAAACATCAAATAGTACCTCATCCCTAAAGGGCTTGATGCTATAGGACAAGTGACATTTATCATTGACACATATGTTGTATCCATGGATTAACCAACTAATGTTGTATTGTAAGGGGTGTGGCACTATCAAAAACTTCAATCTCTTGAACACCTTGGCTAAGATCAGGTTCTTCTATCTCCCATTATCAATAGTGTAATGTAGTGGAGTCTCCTTCACTAAAATCTATGAATGGAAGTGATGCTCCCACTCCTCAAGCTCTTGTGATTATTCTAGTTGGATGTTCACAATTGTGGTGCTAACATTAGGCTTTGAATCAATGATCAATTTTCCTTTATCATGTTCTGAATCAGATTATGAATACTATATTTTCTTTTACCTTTTAGCTCAGCTAAAATGATTGTTAGGTCTAAGACTTTTGTGATCCATAAAGTGGATAAATGTATTTCAAATTAATCACATTATTAGCATTTGGTTGATGTTTCGAACTAGCTAATGTGTTTCATCCTCAGGACAAGGTGAAAAATCCCAAGGATCTTCCTTAATAAATTGTGTGGATGCATCATTGCCCGGAATTAGTCTATGAAAACTAGCTGTTTTAAAACTAGTCATCTATGAATTAGTTAATTACTTATATATACAAATTTTATTTTATGTATTTTAATTAAATATAATAATAAAAGATTAATTTTTTTATTATTAAATGGGTTATAGAATTTTAATAAATATTTATAATACAATTGATTAATTTTTTTAATTATTTACTAATAAATATTATTTTAATTAATATAATACATAAGAAACTATATACTCATTATAAGAAAATACAAAGGAAATTATATAATATAATTATAAGATAACACAAATGATAATTTGTAAGATAAAAACAAGGGGAGGAATAAAGAAAATATCAAGAAATAAAAGAGGGTTAAAGGAAAAAAATCACAGACAAGGGAAAGAAGAAAGAAGGGAAATAAAACCCTAAAAATAACAAGGAATGACCAAAAGGAAAAAGAGACCTAGCGCAGGGGAGAAAAGTCATCTAGATAGAGCTAGAGTCCAGCTCATACTCAATTTCCAACCATCATCCCTATTAAAATTCTTAGCATGTTTTTCAATCTCAATGGCCTCCTAAGCTTCTTATGATGGAAGTGATTCACCCTAGCAATGATTTTGGAGTCTGCAATGCAAACATGGTGACATGAATTTTCTGCATGTCCAACAAGAGCTTATGTGTGTGATCGATTGTGCGTAATGTCTGTTGCATGCTCTTGAAAAATAATCCAAGAGCATGCAACAAACATTAGGCACAATCGATCACGCGCATCATCTCTTGCTGAACATGTGGAAAATTCATGTCACCATGTTTGCATTGAGGACTCCAAATTCATTTCTAGGGTGAATCACTTCCATCATAGGAAGCTTAGGGAGACCATTGATATTGAAAAGCATGCTAAGAATCTCAATAGGGATGATGGTTGGAAATTGAATAGGAGTTGGACTCCAGCTTGATCTATATGATTTTTCTCCCCTGCGCCAGGTCTCTTTTTCCTTTTGGTCTTTTCTTGTTATTTTTAAGGTTTTATTTCCCTTCTTTCTTCTTTGCGTTGTCTGTGAGTTTTTTCCTTTAACCCCATTTTATGTCTTGATCTTTTCTTTATTCTGCCCCCTTTTTTTAGCTTATACATTCTCCTTTGTATTATCTTATAATTATATTATATAATTTCCTTTGTATTTTATTATAATGATTGTATATAGTTTCTTATGTATTATATTAATTAAAATAATATTTATTAGTAAATAAATAAAAAATTTAATCAATTGTATTAGAAATATTTATTAAAATTTAATAACCCATTTAATAATAAAAATTTTAATCTTTTATTATTATATTTAATTAAAAGGCATAGTATAATTTTTTATATATAACTAATTAACTAATTCATTCACGACTAGTTTTTAAACGACTAGTTTTTAGAGACTGATTCTGGGCAATGATGCATCCATATATTTATTAAGGAAGATCCTTGGGCTTTTTCACCTTGTCCCAATGATGAACCACATTAGCTGGTTCGAAACATCGACCAAATCCTAATGATGTGATTGATCTGAAAGACATTTATCTAAAATGATTGTTTCAAGCAACATTCATCAACATTGTGCCTAGGGATTTTGTGGAAATGACACTACTTTATAGTGTCCTTCTTTGACTTCTC